>CALNXA010000002.1:5188-373995 GCA_941860345.1 Chrysodeixis includens
CGATTTGAACGATTTGAACGATTTGAACGATTTGAACGATTTGAACGATTTGAACGATTTGAACGATTTGAACGATTTGAACGATTTGAACGATTTGAACGATTTGAACGATTTGAACGATTTGAACGATTTGAACGATTTGAACGATTTGAACGATTTGAACGATTTGAACGATTTGAACGATTTGAACGATTTGAACGATTTGAACGATTTGAACGATTTGAACGATTTGAACGATTTGAACGATTTGAACGATTTGAACGATTTGAACGATTTGAACGATTTGAACGATTAGAACGATTTGAATGATTAGAACGATTTAAACGATTTGAATTAAATTATTTACTTGTCTATGAACGTGTTTGTTCCAAGTTTCAAGTTTATAAACCCAAGGAATAAGATTTGTCATAGAACCGTTAAGACAACTTAAGGGTTGAATTTCTAAAATCCTTTTTTAGTGCTCCCCTGCATATCTCATGCCAAATTTCAGCTTTCTACGACCAGTAGTTGTGGCTGTGCGTTGTCAGTCAGTCAGTCACACAGTAACGGAAGAGTTTTATATACAATAGATTAGAGCAAAAATGCCTAAAATGACTGGAGTATCAATCTTAGAGTTAAAAAGTGAGGCTCTGCATAATAATAATTATGTAGAGTCAGATAGATAACCACAAAATATTCTGTAATTATCTGACTAGAAATTTCTTTGTATCAGACATGCAATTTAATATTTAAATTTTGACTTTTATCACGAAAAAATATGTAAGTAAGTAAAAAAAGTACATAGAGAGTCAACTACCTAATAATTTCAAAGTCATGGATAACAAAGGATTTACGTCAAAGAAATATTATTACCATAATTTTTGAGGCAGCCTGATTGGGCCCCATTGTTAGTTAAGGCTAATCAAAATATTTTCACAGACCTCTTTGCATTAAGAAACACGCCATAGTCTCATTATTCTGTAAAATTTTCAAATATCATCGTTGTGTTTTTAGTAAGTTTTACTCTTTTCAATGAAGTAAAAATGTTCAGAGTTTGAAAAATTATAGGGGTTTTTGCATATTTTAAAATAAGGCTTTCAGTTTATTTGAAAAAATTATATTCAATATTTCGTAAAAATTACAAACAGTTGTTTTTCATTTTGTTATTAATTACTTCCAACACTACTTAAGTTCATCTTTCTTGCAAATCAAACTCCTGGCCAAATTGTATTGGCCAGCATCATCGTAAAAACTATTGACAAGCACTCAGGCAAGGTTCACAGAACATCGCATTTAATATGTAGTTTTATCTATTGACTTATTAACAAAGATGTCTTCAATGGGCAACGTCGAATTTCATCCATCCCAAATTTCAATTATCTCCGTTAGTTAGAGCAACAATCACATCTCCCCATTTACAAATCAACACCATAATCCACAGTGCGAAGTC
The DNA here is from genome assembly GCA_941860345.1 of Chrysodeixis includens. Classification (NCBI taxonomy): domain Eukaryota; kingdom Metazoa; phylum Arthropoda; class Insecta; order Lepidoptera; family Noctuidae; genus Chrysodeixis; species Chrysodeixis includens. The sequence goes on from CALNXA010000002.1 coordinate 6,618, forward strand.
TTAATCGTACGTAAGTTCAAACTATCACTTCATGTTAGCCACATACGCTTACTATCATTAATCATAAGTTCGCGAACTTTCCACGTATAAAGTTCCAGCTCTTAAGCCAAAGGAGGCATTAATGTTGTAGTGCTCTCGAAGACGAAGTAGCAAGTTACCTGCTAGCCATAAATATATTAGCACAACGCGCAAGTTAAATGAAACCGACACGTGCCTAAGTGACGAGCGTTGGTAAACATAACTTGTGTACATGGCTATAGAAGAAGAAAATATTACAACCCGTATAACTCCTGTTGGTCTAGTGGTTAGTGGCCCTGACTGATGTACCGGAGGTCGTGAGTTCGATTCTCACCCAGAACAAATTTAATGTTTGTGAGATGAACACGATTATTCGTCCTGTGTCTGTATGTAATTTTATCTATTACATGTATGTATTTAAAAATATATCAGTATGTTTATCAGTTGTCTAGTTCTCGTAACACAAGCTACTTTCGCATACTTCATTTGAGACTAGATAATGTTGTGAGAATTTAAAAAAAACTAGCCAGAATTGACAGGGCTAACTGAAATAATCATTGAAAATTGTAATAAGCCACTAGAAAGGTAAAAGCATAATAAATTGTTATGTAAGGAAAATGTAAGCAAAAAACACGTGGAAACTGTAAACAAACCTCTGAAGGAAACAATAGGCGCACGATGCCATTCATAATTTTATTCATTCTACAATTGCAATATTATAATTACATAAAAACAATAAAATTGCACAATAATATTTGGCATAAGTTCAAAGGAAATAAAATCACTTTTACTCGTTTTAGGTTACCTTCACATATAAAACTGTGCTTTGCTATCATATGCATATCCAGAAATGTAATATTCTATTTTAAGTTGCACCTAAATTCAAAAGCAGTGGCAATACGTTAACATAACCCTATTCAAAGACATCTTATATTCAAGGAAATAGCCATCAACACAATAATAATTATATGTATGTTTATGTTTGCAGTCTATAGGATACTCGTCTTAGCTGCAGGATCATCGCAAAATTGAAAGGATCACGAATATAATTAAGTGTACATTGACAAGACTCCGCACCGGGAGAATATCATGGAATATCCTTGCACTGAAATTATACTAGGAACTGTTTAACTATAGATTTACAACGGACTGAGATCCAGTTCAGTTTATATGTAAACAAAATGACGTGTTTCCGCACATTTTAAGAAAAAATATTCAAAGGAAAAAAACAGTGTTACAATTTAAAGACTTAATTACGTAACGTGATCGTTATTACAGAAGCAAATCACCGCGCTCGATATTAACGCCCCAAAAAGAAATATTTGTGTAAAACATAAAAGAACTTTCGCGTGTCGCCTGCCTATAAAATTTTGTAATTAATAACCACGACGCCAGTCGTTTATGGTAATATCGCCTATTTTTCTTTACACTAATGCGCGTCTTTGAGTTCAACGTGCTTGAAACAGCACTTTGCAATTTCAGTAGCTCTGAGATGTTATCTCTATCAATTATGGGCCATAAAACGTAATGACTTCATCGTAAATCTTAGCTTACACGACAGAATTTTACTTGGTGTTGAATAAATGAGGCCAAATTGCTCGAAGGTATTAATGACTGTTGTCCCGGCGCGCCGCTGATCGCTGGTGCGTGAGCACTCCAAAGGACACCTTCCCTTTGTCAGGAAATTGTTGTGACCCTCTTAAATTCATAAATGAAGCAGTTGATTGCGCCCCAATCAGATATCCCGAGCAATTATAAACAAAGCCTTATCGCTGAACAAAGTGAGTCAACTAACCCGATTTTCATACAAAAAGACGTTAGAAATTTAAACTTGCCTCCTAAGTGATATATGGATTTAGCCCAGCAGCTTAATTAACTGGGCTATTTGCCAAGATGCGATGTTTGTACATGGTTGCCAAACATTATACAACGGGAGACAAGCGAAGATGATCAGTTGTGTTTGACATCTTTAAGTCCTCCACCAAATCTGTAGTTTCTCTCCAAACCGTGTTCCGTGATACCTAGACGTTCCGTGACTTATTCCGTTAGTGTTTTATGTAATTCTAGATTCTTTTTATGATCCAAAATCGTAAAAATGTAATAAAGACGTCTTTATTATGTTTTTATACTTCCAATTGTTAGGTTATGTAAGTTTTAGGGCAGGAATTGAATAAATATCACATTGAAATTATGATAAGTTTCTTAGATTAGAAATAATTAGAAAAATTGTACCTAATGTAATTTTTGTAGTACTAGAAGGTAACCGTCCATTAGCCGTCAAAACTTTGTACCCGATATTATTTTTAGTCCGAACCCAAACTCAACTAAGGTATATTTCTGCAAGCGAAGCAAAACTAGCATAGGATTCATGGGTAATTAACTAGCGTTTGAGTTTCCTAGTTACATAATTATGAAAACAAACTCATACGAAGCAAATGTGTTGACTGGAAACATACATTTATCTACTTATTATAGTAAACTTCTAGTGTTATGAAAAAGCTTAGTAAAGTAACTGGATTTTCTTTTCATTAATACACGTGTTTTATAACGCGAAAGTTTTTTTAAGTACGATACAGATACGACTGGTGCAATTTCAATGAAACTTGGTATGGAGTTAGTTGACACCCTGGATTAACACATAGGCTACTTTTTAACCAAAAGCCTCAAACAAAGGTAAGGATTTTGTAGCTATAACCGACATTTGCTCGGGAGAAGTCGCGGGAATTAGAAGGAAATAAATATCTGCGTGGATACCAAGTTTAGTTAAACATCGCTTAATTTTAAATTCAATTAAAATCTGAAAATTTAGACTTATTTGGCATTTTAAGTATTATCCTACTGATCTAATTTCCGTTACTGGATATTTACTAATTGATCCACTTAGCTGGTTCTATTTGGGTAATTAGTCCTCTACAGGCAGTAGACATCAGCTCTTAAAATAGGTATGTGACCATTGTGCACCGTGTATAGTGCATCCAAAATAAACCTGTCCTACTTAGTCCGTGGTACTAATAACAATTTAAGAATACCTTCGTTTGTACAGTATACTAGTGTCCTGCACCAGCTTTGCACGGGTACCTACAATTAAATACTGATTATACATAATTATGAACTTTTCTCATAAAACATTATTTCTATGTAATAAAAAATCCACATCAAAATTCGTTTTGTAATTTTCAAGATCGAAACATACATAGGAACGCGGAAAGCGAAAAATATGCATATTTTATTTTTGGCACAGATCACTGCTTTTATGATGAAAATTGATAGTTTTTATATACCAAAGAAGTATTTAAAATATGGCCGAATCCTTTGTGGTATTGTATAATATTATAGAAAGCTTTTTGTTGATGACATACACAATACATTCATAACATTAAATTATTACGCATACACAGTATTTACATTATATAATAAATGTTTCTATGGCTGTGACCGAAAATATGTTTCAATTTTACCAATAATTACAATATCTACGCTTAATATTAATTTAATTATAAAACCGTGGTTTTGGTTTCAATTTTCATGTAATTATGTTTAATTGTTTTATGTACTGTTTTATATAATTACTACTATTGCATGCGGCTCCCCCCGCATATTAATTTGGTATCGCTGCAAAAAGTAGCCGTAGCCTTTGAACCACAACAAATAAACAGATATTCGAAAGTAGCTATAAATTTTTAGGCATTTAAACGTTTTTGCGACCGATATAAACAGAGGTCTTAAAGTTTGGCCGCACTGAGTAACTCCGCGTATCTGTCAGAGATATACCATGCTACCATAAACCATCTATCAACATTTACCTAGATAAATATCACATCATATACAGTAGTAGTTCTTGGCATAAAACTGTCAAAAATAATATAAAAAGTACATTGAAAGAACGAATATCATAATTTTTCACGTTGTTTTTCAGTATCTAGTCTAGAAATATTACAATTTTAAAAATTAAAAGACAAGGTAGGTAATATCAAGTACTAATGACATAAGCCTAGTAACAAAAGAAGGTGGCTCAGCGAATGCTGTAGTTAATGAAATTGCTGTAAATATAATTATAATTGTCAGCGCTATATGATCTCTGTACAGGTAAATACTCTTTGCGTATTCAGTATTCCCGCAAACGTGTATTCTCAAGTTTATTCCTACACTAGCTGTTGCCCGCGACTTCGCTCGCGCAAATATCAGATTTAGTGGCAAAAGCATAACCCCTCTTTGACGCAGTCGGTTAAAAAGTAGCCTATGTGTTATTCCACGGCGCCAGTTAACTTCATACCAAATTTCATCAAAATTGATTTAGCCGTTTGAGTGCGAAAGAGTAACAAACATCCATACATCCATACTTACAAACTTTCACGTTTATAATATAAGTATAGATATTCAAGTTTTGAGCAGTTTAGAGCAATGATTCCTCTACAATAATTATAACAGATGTAGTGATAAAATTAATTAGTCGAGAAATGCTTTGAAGACAGTCCTTTGTTCGAATCCGCATCCTGAATATTAAATGGAACAAGCCAACATTAAACTAAAACGTTATCGCATATAAAATATGTTTTAGTCCGAGCTTTATAATAATTAGTTAAATTAACATAATCGTTCTTATGAGTATACTAATTTATGGTTTTAAAAGAAATGCTATAAAAAAGTAAAACTAGAAGGGATTAGATTGAGATCATCTGGATTTCTTCATACCTAGTAACTAAGAGAAAATAAATTTTAAACACGCCTACGCCAATCTGACCTATAATTACTGTTATAACTCCCTTTCAATCTAACATTTATATAAGCTACATTACGTTAGATGACACTTTTATTTAAGGATCAAATTTCTAAATATTCTGACCTTTTGCGTACAAATTGCGTGGGAAGTTGACCAAGGTATTGTAGCAAGATTAGCTTTGTAATTCTAAGAATAGATCAGGTGAACCATGATAAATTGATTGAGGCTCATAAGTAACTGGACAAAGAATTTGTAATTCTTTTCATATTAGTTTAATTAATAGCATGAATGAGCAATGATGGGAAATGATACGCTCTGAATAAAAGTTAAGAAGATTCCACGGAGAAAAACGAGTATTATAATTTCTTTTAGAATTAGAATAGTTATAATTATTTATTAAGATTATCATGCACTGAAGAGACTTACGTCAGAGTAAAAACAACACTAAAAATACCCTTACGCTTCATTGGGTCAATAATGGCTAATCAATACAAAACCAAAAAATCATGTAACTAAATCAGACGTTAAAAATATGTTACAACACCATAGTACGTAAGATTTACAAGTCAACGCTTTTTAGTAAACAAAATAAGACCTAAGAATTCCACACCTAAGTCCTAAAAAAAGGTTTTTCTCTCGAACCAAAAATCTCAGAACATTTTTATTCATCTTTCGAGACACTACCTTTTATACTTCTTTACTTAGGCACTAGCACCCACTTATTACTTAATTCAAAAGTTAAAGGGGTACAGTCGCCGAGTCACAAAGGAAAAATGGTGTATAAAAGTACTGCATACTTATTTTGTATAAGGCTTTTAGCCACGCCGCCTACATGTAAAATAATATGTTTATAGCCCTGTAAATGTTTGTCGACCTTATTTTTATCGGCATAAGTGTCATTTTTGAACAAGGTTTTGAGTTAAAAAGAGCAGAAATTGGGGTTCGTATACAAAGAAATCGTATATGAAAATATTAAACGTACTTCAGAATATGTACACAGGATTGATGTCCAACTAAAACTAAAATAACATAACATGGAGACAATTCAGCGTAGGAGTTAGAAAGTATATTATTTATAAAAAAAAGAACTTGAGCATATTACAAACAATGATATCAAATGGCCGAAGAGACAATATAATTTTACAAGGCTCGTATTCTAAGTGACTTCCTACGCATCCATACATCCCATCCAAATTCGTTACACTTAAAGCCTACCTAAGTATAATAGTATTATCTTTGTACATGATATATACCTGTTGCTTCAATAAGGCTGACAAAGTTATGGCTTTGAGTTAAAAGCCAAAGCTTATGTAAGTAGTTCCATAATACAAACGGGAACAGGTGTCGCCAAACTGTTAGGCCAACCGAGGCAGAATTAATTTGAACGCCCTGTATATCCCTAATCGGTTGATTGTAATTTATACGTGACTCTGACGAAGTTGTATTGTGGTTTGGTATCAAGGTTTTGACATTAGAAGGTCCTTAGAAGAGGTCGTCATTCGATAATACATATATTTGCATGATGCTTGTACTTGGTTGATAATGTAATTTTTGTAGAGTATTACCAGAAAACTGCAATTCAAAATAAGTCCTAGTAAGAGAATATTTCAGCACTTTGACGACGTGTGCTTATTTATGAACAATCGTTTTCATTTGTTTCACAAATGCGGAAGTCTTTAGGCATCTTAAGTTACATAGGCACTTCTTTTAAAATTTTGCTTAATTGTCCCTAATACAGCAAAATTAACCTGATCTCTGAATTTCTTTTAAAATGTGCACTAGGTGACGATATCTCCAGGTCTCTTTGAGTCCAGTTTATACAAGAATTCAATCCATCAAGTCAAGCCGTAATCCTAAAATCTGCAAATCACTCGATGTCTTCGCAACGAACCGCAAAAGCCCCAACTTTCGGGCCTCAAAGTATACCAAAGTACTTAACTATGCATATAAATCCATACATCCAGAAGTTACAAAGGGAGTTTATCACAATAGTAACAAGGGTCATTCAATTTCCTAAAGTTGACAATGCTTGTTTGGAAGGGCGCACAACCCTAAGTAAACCCTGTTCTCTTCACAATGATCTTTAACTTCATTATAGGTTTTTTTCGAAATACATCAAAGATTACTTTATTGGAATTTACTGACTTTATTTATGAATCAATTTAGCTTAAACTAATCAGTGTAATTTATGTATAATTAAATCATAACGTATTAATCTCCCAATACTTTCCAAAATGCAGTAGAACATAATTATTCATTTTTATCTTTATTATAGATTCTAAAGTATCTATTAATTATATTCACAAATCGTGGAATTGAATTTCCAAAGCTAGTTTATTCTTACATGTATTTTAATTAATAACAACAATTGTCAGATTTCAAAAAGTCACATTATCATAACTTCAAACCCAGACAGGGTTCGAGCCGACGGAGCCACAAGGCCGCCACGACTTACACCTGAATCCCATTTAAATATCAAGAAAACAAAAGAGAATCTCAACGTAACTGACCCATCCTATTTCAGATGGGTTACTTCAGAATTACGGTTCCCACAATCTGTTAAAGCTAAGTTGACCTAAGCTACCTTAAGGCAAGGTGCGGCCGTTAAGAAATAAGGTCTGGACACCTACCACGAAACCTTAAAACACGATTGTGGTCGTTGTGGAAGAGAGACGCCGCTATTGTAATGTGGAGCGCTGTCTCGCTCATTCAGTAGCAACAGTTCTGTTTAAACGTTTCATGGTACAGGCACTGATACCTGTACGTCCGAGAGAAGTGACGAGGATTGCGAAGAAAATATCCGGATTGTAAGGGTTTAAGTCAGTTCAAAATATTTGTTTCGTTTCAACGAACTCGGTTTAATTTGTTGACTGACGTATTTTAATCATCGTTTTGAGGGTTTTGGACTTAATAATGAAGTACCCTGTCTGTCATAACTTCTTCTTCAGACTTAAAATCTGTAATCTTATTTTGTGATGGTTGGAGGTTTTTCATACTAATAATATAAAAATTAAGTGTTTTTAAAGGTCTTTTACGCTTAGCGTAGAATTTACTTTTACTTAATTAATTTGACAAAAAAAATACACCCACAGCAAAACTACGCCACAGATTTTGCAGAGGGCAACTCATGTACTACGTTTATACCCTCTAAAGTTATTTATCTATTTGAAGAAATAACTATTCAAGAAAGATTTACGATTGAAACCTTAATTACTTAAATTAGCTATTCCTATATTCAATTACTCTATTATAATTTGACATAATTATCTTACTGATTCAATTAGGCAAAGAGGGCTGTAGAAATACAAACTCTTAGCTATTTCAATATGAAGTACAATAAAATATTGAGTTTCGTTGCTATAAATGTTCTTCAAAGATTACCTTAATAACGTTGTGGGACGTATCATTTGGTGAGCATAGAATTTATGGTACTAATAATATCATTATAAACGCGAAATTTTGTGCGTATTGGATGGATGGATGTTTGTTACAGTTTCACGCTTAAACGGCTAAAGCAATTTGGATGAAATTTGGTGTGAAGTTAGCTGACACTCTGTATTAACACAGCTACTTTTGACCCAATTGCGAAATAGAAGGTTAATAATCTGCGCCTATGTATAACCGATATTGACGCAGTCGAAGCCGCAGGAAAAAACTAGTAAAGAATGAATCGATTTAATACCTAGCTTATCATACTAGGTATTACATTCATTTTTTTTGTTAAGTACTTAATTTTTATGTCATAAAAAAAATAATTAAACACTCTTAAGTATTTATTTCTCTTTCTACGATATTATAATCCCATAATTAGCGCCAGAGCGCTACACAATTAATGTGCCTCTCATTTACTTCGTAAGAGGATTTACTGCTCTATCTTTACTCTACAAAATAATATTTTTAGGCTCATTTAATTGTTCTATCCAGTTGAGAATAAAAACCTACTAATTTCCCGAAACATAACCCTCCTTCTAACGTAGTTGTCTAGAACATTATCGATTCCTAGAAACACCGACAAATCTACTCACACTACAGTAAGTATTTAATATTCAACACACAACACAAATGTTGTTCCGAAATGCCGCCCGCCCGTATCAAATAATCCGATTAACTACAATTTTATTAACTGCTTAATTGTATAACTAGTCGGTAAACACATTGGCTAACACGAGTTAACTAAGTAAGTTACATATACAGGAGGAATATAAATCAAGTCAATCATATGCTAAGACACGGTTCAGCTCTTAATTACTAGCATATTAATGAATTGATTTAGCTGTCATCATCGCATTAACGAATCAGTGTCCGTTTGTTGACTTGTCGACCAATGACTGGCATGTCAGGTGATTAATTGGCCAATGAAAGTGAAGACTGGCTTAGAACTGTGCTTTTCTTAGGTTGCCTGTCCACCGAAATGGAGCTAAGCTGCGGAGCAGAGAGAAACAAAGAAATATTAACCAATGGACTGCAATTTTGCGGAATCCTATTGGTAAATATATCCCAGTTTTTCTGCTCCACAGCCTACCTCCGTTCCAGTGGACGAGTAGCCTTAATGTTCTCTTGATCGCATTTTAGTCACAGAAGACATCTATGAGGTTGCTTACCACCCCGGTACCGCATTAAATTAATACTCATGCAGTTGTAGAAGAGACACTATGCTGTCAAGTGCGTCATCTGGCTTCCACAACACAACTAAGTATAAAAAATAGTGGTAGGTCCTTGTCAGTGTCCCAGTGGAAAGCCTCTTAGACTATCCTCCATAAGGGGTCGATAAGGGGAACGTAAGACACTGACAGGCTGAAACCACTAAACAGTCCTCATCTGCTTATGGTCAAGGGCACAGATTTCGTTTAAGTATTTATCGGGCCTCCCTAATAGATCGCCCTCTGTGACTAAATTGTAGACAAAAAAATATGACAGAAGCCCAGAGCCCGAAGTTCAGTGCCTCATATGAAATTCAATCACTGATAGTTTTGATATGGATAGAAATATCTTCATCCATAAGTGCTCAACGCGGTTACCAGAAGGCAGGCAGGTTTAAATTTACTGTCCACAATGATTGAAATATATGAACTTCAACGAAGCATTTGACCGACTGTCACGCTGATGACTACGTATTATTATTCTTAAAAGCTTCCGAGAATTTTATACATTTTGCCGATCAGCAATTAAGGTAGGCGTGACACCAATCCCAGACTGCTTAAAATTAAGCACCTCTCAGAATTCACATCTTCTCTTTCTACATATAATACTTGGGAGGGGAAGGGGGGTAATATTTTTGCAGCTATATCCGACATTCGCGCGGGCGAAGACATGGGCAACAGCTATCCATAAAAAGTTTCTGCTAAACAGGCTATACAACGTTGATAAAAGCGAGAGGCATTAAATGAAACCACATATTCTGTATATCATTATAAGGCTACACAACAAAAATCAAATCAATGTAAGCAATATTTTTATAATAGCTTTCGTGAGGATGATTCATACTTAAAACGTTATAACGGTTTACTCACGCGTATTTATCGGGATAGCCCGACTAGTTTCGGACCCAACCGGAGCCAACTAGATAACTATGCCTATAAAACTTAGTCACCTAATCAGGAAGATACAGCATGTTCAAACTAAAAAAAAACTAAAAAAATATCCTGTGACTAAACTATTGCTTACATTGATTTGATTTTTGTTGTGTAGCCTTATAATGATATACAGAATATGTGGTTTCATTTAATGCCTCTCGCTTTTATCAACGTTGTATAAAATGCTGTGATTACGAACTCTCAATTTCACAGACGTTTATGTTTATTTGTTACTTAAGTATTCCTAACAAGACTCCGTACAAGTTAATTGTCGAGTTTACAGACTTTAGCAGACGACGCAGTGTGGAAACTTTAGTCTTTTACTATCAATCAATGTGTCAGCAACCTACGCAGAACTTGTTCAAACTACGAGGTTCTTATAATAAGACTCACCACCTTCTAAAATTGACTGCTCAATCGATCTACGTCGAAACCATTTCATAAAATAATAGACTAAAGTTATCATTCAAAATTGAACTGAACAAACAGTATTTTAGAGAAAAACACTCAATAAAATAAAGAAAGTAAAATTATTTTGTTAAGTAAATGGCAATTTAGTAAGTAAATAAAAACGTTTAGAAACAACAAAACTTTCCAAAAATTAAAAAGCAACAACTCGACTTTTAAAACTAAATATGAAATCTAATCGCAAATTCAATTATTTTCTGACAAAGAACAATAAAAAGAGTTTTGAATTGCTTAAAACAATAGAACGCTGACATTTCTTTTATTATGTATGCGATAGACGCGGCCACCACAAGATATTCAATATCAATGTGAATTTAAAACAGAGGTCCTCAAAAAGAAATTGGAGGGAAATCTGAATATTCCACGGCAATTTAGAAAAAAAATGTTAATCTATTCCTCGGGAGACGGTGACTATTTTCATAAATTGATTGCTTTAAGCCAATACGAAAAGATTTGTAATATTGAATTATCAGCTGTAGAGGTTTGTAATGAGAGTGAGGGCTTACATGTACCTACCTATACTAGTCAATATTAAGCTACACACGCTGCGGTTGACCTACTGGGGAATGACTAAACTAAAAGGTACTATCTCAAATAGCTCGTTATACTTTGGTCCCGAGTCCCGACTGTCATTCATTGATTTTTTTGGCAGTCGTTCTTGATAAAGATAATACCATACCAACAGCCTGAAACTACAATGGCAATCATATCGCTAAAGGAAGAATAGGAAAGATACGATTAGAAGGTATAATATATGTACATACAAGTAGGCTTCATTACTTTATTAAAATACAAGATAATTGTGGTTTTGTGTGGGTTTTTATAATTAACCATTAGCAGAAGCAGTGCATGATGAGAAGAAACCTCACCTTACGAGATGTGTTTCTGCTTCGTGTTCGTGTGTTATTATCAAAGGAATATGGTAGTGGTACTTGTTTTACATTTGAGGTTATTTTAGGAATTCAGAATAACAGTCAAGGCAGTCTTGTGTACTACTAGATTGTAAAATTTGCAATATTATCGTTATTTTGTAGTAGGATACGTATCTTTATTTCATTACTGCGACCCACCCTAGCTTAACATGGGTGTAATACTGATGTAGTACATCAGTATTACACATATAAACCTTCCTCTTAAATCACACTATGTATTAAAAAAAAACCGCTTCAAAATCCGTTCTGTAGTTTTAGAGATTTAAGCGGACATACAGACAGCGACAGCGACTTAGTTTTTTACTATAGTGATTTTAATACATAAATTACATTGTATGTAGAATTACAGTAATGATTTGAGTTCGACATTGATTTTCTATTAATAATATGTATCTACATCATTATCATTCCCCTGCCCTTATCCCAATTATTATATTTTGGGGTCGGCGCAACACGTCTTCCAAACGTGTTGCTTAAAGTTTTGGCTATGGTTTTATAGTCGGCCGCCTGCCTGACACTAACCCTCTTTGGGAATGCGATTGTTGGTTGTTTACCCGCCACCATTCGGGTGACCCAAGATGCTTGGTACAGTGCACTGAGTCTTAAGGTCCATTAGTCGCCTTTTACGACACCCAGTGGAGGATATGGGGTGGTGCTATTCTTTATATCCGGACACCACACGGACGGACCGAATAATATGTACCTACCTTGTATGAAAAACACAAAGTTTCTCCAAGAAATTCTCTTGCAAAAAAAACATGATATTGCTTCACCCTTACCGCTTGTGGAAACTCTTACTAAGCTTGTTATTAGCCTAACAATAATACTCAGCGTGTATAAACATAAATGTCATGACATTTATCTCGAGTTCATCATTTGACACTAATTGCTTTTATTAAGTACTAAAAAGAACTTATATTAGTCTAGACGCAATTCGATAACAATTAAATTACTACGCAGAAAATTAAAATTGAGCAAATAAGTCAATGGCATACGACGAAATGTCCAAGATTTTTAGAAATCTTAGAGAAATATGTAAAAGAGTGCAATAGATAAAATGCTTTGTCAGAAGTCGTCAACGTAAAAATGGTTTCGTTATTTTATTCCGACGTCTTGATTTAAGAGGGCCATTCGGTTTGTGCCCGCAATTGAGCACAGAGTTTGGCTACATTTTAATACAAATCTTTCTGCATTCACTTGTTTTTTTGAGCATATTATTATGATATAAGCCCTTTTAATTAAGTCTTTAGGGATAAAAGTGGAAATTTACAGTCATTTTTTTTAAACAGACAAACTTATCGACGTTTATCTACCAATGAATAGAATCGCTTAATCCAAGGCTATTTTATGAGGAATACAATGATTAGATAACATGACCGATTGAAATTTAGTTACCGCTTATTTTCATTAAACGCAATCCAATACATACCTTCCAAAAAGATGAACTGCATACGTTTTAACATTTAAAAGACTAGTAAGTCAAATAAGCAATGGTTTGGCAATTATAAACGTATACAACATTCATCGTATATACCTACGTATAATAAGTGCTCGAAAGTTGACACGAATGCTATACGTGCACCACATATGTATGTATTTATAAAAAGGAAACCATCAAACGCACAAACGAAAACAATTATTCATAGCCATACAAATCCAATGCTACTTTATAGTTTAAACAAAAGCAAGTCGCTGAAACAAAAACGAACCATTAAAATGCAACTAAATACAAACCACATTTTCCGTTTATTTCAAAGGCAGCTCTCAAAACACATAACCACAAATGGCAGTCACATTGACACAAAGACCACAGACGCCTTTAAACGAGTCTATTTATAACACAAAGGTAAACAAAACGTTTACCTTTAGCTGCTAAATGAAAACGGGCGCAAGTGCGGCCGCAAACGCAGGCAAGCTAGCATTTTCATTCGCTAGCCACTGAACCGGAAGAAGCGAATAGCTTTCGACCACGTTTTCAAAATAGTAAAGGACTTTTCATTTCAGCACGTGTGATTCACGGCCCTCTCGGCTATGCTCAAGCAGATGGAATGCTCGTTTTGCCTTTGTAGACTTTCCAGACTCGAAAACTCGATTTCAATCATAATTATTGGTTTCTTCATACTGTCTTTTCTTCTCACATCTCAAGTTGAATAATTTCATAGAAGAGATGCTACCAACTTAGTAATGACGTTGATGTTATGGACGTGAGACAAAACACTACACGGAGGATAGTGACTTGGTAGACTTCCAGGTTTCCTTTACAAATTCTGAGTTCATAGGAAACAAACTGTTTTTCTTTTGATATCGATCGATGTCATTAAAAGTTATTTTGTTAATGTCGTGGTATTCCATGTTTGTGGTAAGGTGCGATTACTTTGCGATCAGTTCAATTTTTTTTTCTGTCAAATGTGAGAAATCTTGACAATTATACAAACGGAATTGGTAATGAAATCCTTTGCCCGTGAGAATATTTTTTAATAATCTAAATTATCAGGCTATCAACTATGTACCTTTAAATTTATAGTACAATCTTAGATGAAATTTATTTTTCTGTAATGTAAATCCAATAAGTAAAAGTAAGGTTAATCTGTAATGTGGGTAATGTTTCATTACATCCCACTAAAATACACTTATTTATTACCAAACTCCCAACCATTTTGCATAAAAACGAACGAAATAAGTGAACCAAACATTTAATATATTTAATGAAGCAGTAACTTTTTAATAACGGCCGATGTTATTAAAAATTCTTGGCTCAATACTGACGATATTGCATCTAGACCCGAGGATTCACACCAAAATGGAATAAATTAATATACTTACATAGTATTGTTAATTATACGAGCTATGTATTGAAAGCTGGTCGATAAACAAAAGCGGAATGTTGTAGCTATTGTGATTTAAAACTGAAGGGATAGACAGACTTATAATATATCCATCATATCGTATATTCATTATTCACAAGCTTGATATCTGGACAGCTTATAAACTGTCCGTAGTATCACAGAGTATTGTAAAATTTGCATAGCGTACGTGGTCACATATGATGGTCTACACAGAATCAATATTTAATATGTAACAACTGACTGGCCTGTTGGACTTATGGTTAGTGGCCCTGATTGCTATAGGTACTAGAGGTCGTGGATTTGATGGATGTGTGATAAGCACGATCATTTGTTCTGTGTTTAGGTGTAATGTACCTATGTATGTAGAAGAATAAAAGTATTCCCGTGACCACGGTCGATGCAACTTGACCGAAAAGTCGGCAGAAAAGAAATATCGAATTACATCGCGAATAAGTCCCGTTTGGCGTTTAAAATACGAATGTAAGACTTGAAGGTATGTTTATCAGTTGTCTAGTACTCATAATACAAGCTCTGCTTAGTATGAGGCTAGATAGCGTCAACAAATGCAACACAAGAATGATTTCTTTGCTTGTGTTTTTATCTATCAGGCTATTAGTTCTTCTTGCTACTCCTTTTCGTTTTAGTTCCATCTACTATCAGATCTTTTCTGCAAGTTTAAATGCTATAAAATTTAATGGTACTTACTAAAATACGAATTAAAATGGCCATCACAAAATGTTAACGATATGACGTGACGGATGAATTAACAATTACTTATTTGATGTGTGTATTTAATTATTTCATAGCCATGTAATATTTTATTATTTTAAAAGCAATCATCAAACATTAATTTTATTGATCACAATATTACATGTTATTCTTTTTTCATTTTTTTTAGTCGACAGTGATAAAGTTTCGCTACTAAGGTAATATAATAAGTGTTTTTACAAAGACCTATTGGTGTAGTGGTTGGACTGCTACACCAGCGGTCGGGTTCGATTCCCACCCAGGACAAATGTTTGTATGATGAGGACGATCATTCGTTCTGTGTCTGGGTGTAATTTATGTGCAATATGTATGTATTTAGAAGTATATAACTGTGTTTATCAGTTGTCTAGTACTCATAATACAAGATTTGCTTAGTTTGAGTCTAGATGGCGCCATGGCTATGGAATATTAAAAATATAAATGAACGAGTAAACAAGTTACGCTTACATAAAAAGTATAGGTGGTATAGGTATGTACAACAAAATAGTAATGTGAAATAAAGTTTAATAACTTATTTGAATTTTAATGCGCGGAGCGTCACCTCATGACGCGGGTCGTTCCAAAAGTTGTAAACCGCCTAGTATAGTTTTATTTGAGTTATTTCGAATTCAGATAACTACCTGAGTAATTCTAAAAAGTAGGTTCCAACATTCTGACGCAATGCCTAGTAATTCAAATGTCTGTCAGACTGGAAAAGGCAATACGTTTGACAAGCTTGCTACCTGGAATTTACGATCCGAAATTCGCCAGTTCATTTCAGGACATACCCAGTCACGACAAGCTTGTTAAAATTCACACCTACACCAATAAAACTCATAGACATGTCGCGTCAAAAAATGTTTACGACGCCGACTCATCGGACTGTGAAAGAAAACATTTTTCCCCATTTTCCTCCGTTAGTGGCACTCCGTAGCGGAGATTCCTTAAAAGCCGGAAAATTTGTCCAATTTGCTCTTTGGCCCGTCTTTGATATTTTGATTCAAAAGAGATTTTATGTACAGTTCGCGACGCGGGCACAAAGCTGATTCCAACCGACATATCGTTCTTCTATTGTATGGGAAAACATTTGTGCTGTAAGTGTGTTTATTATTTTGGGTGAACTGTTTGATTAAATCATATGGGTGATGCATGTGTGTGAACCTGAGTGTTCGGTGTTCGTTATACATTCGGGTCTCGCACAACATCGGCATTTGCCCAATGAATTTTGCCGTAGGTAAAGTGGAGACGCATCGCCGAAATCCTTCGGGGGTTACTTAGAGACTTTGTCATGTAAATCAGCCACTCAAACCCCACGGGGAGGCACCATTCAAACTGAAATATTGTAAATATTTTAGTTGTGAATGGATGCGACGACTTTGATCCTAACAACCTGATTATATCTGAAATCAGTTAATAATTGAGGTTATTATGAATTTTCAATGAACTTGAGCTATATTAGCTTGAGGTTAATGCAGGATTAAGAGATACTGACTTGTCTTATCAGTGTTTTCATTAGAGTTTCCGAAAACAAACTTTACCAGATGCAGTCCAAATAAGTTAAAACTTTTTCGCAACTAAAAGTAAAAATAGAATGAATTTACAAAAAAAAAAAACAAAACACACAACACCAGGACGTATCTCAAACAAAACACTATCGATATTTTTAATAATAGAATATTTACCTTTCTTTAAGAATAACACTCGAACGGGCGACAGATTTTACCTTTGACATGCAAATTACACTGTTGAGAATTCATAGCTCAAATGGGATGGTGAAGGTAGCGAGAACTCATATATATTTATACGGAACTATTTTGTATATACCCTAATGGCACTTTTATGGATTATTTTTACTTTTTTCGCCAGATATATGCAGTTCTATCCCGTAAGGGATGAAACGTGCAGATAAATATTCATCTCGCTTTTATAACTGCCGTGTTTACTGTTCTGGGCTCTAAATTGACAAAATGAAAATGTTGTTTTAACAGGTTTATTTTTTAAAAGGATTCTTATACTTATAGGGTGAGCTACTTCTATCATACCTACACCTACTCATAGGTACTAATTAGTTTCATGGTTGATAAAATTTTATATTTTTTAAATTTATCATGTATGTTTGTCTTTCAAAATTACCACTTGAAAAGCAAATTGTTTTTTGCCATGTGCCTATTGACGAACTCGTGTATTTATGTAATACTAGCGACCTACCCCAGCTTGAAACTCGTGAAATATGTATTAATGTATTATACACAATTAATTATAACATTTTATGGTTCTATCATTTGTAGTTTAGGCAGCGTATGCATAATAAGTAACTTCTTTGGTTGTTTTTTTTAGTTTGTGTCCGAAAAATCCAAATATATTACGGAACTCTTTTTTTTCCAAAATAAAATATAGTCTATGTTACTCGTGGATAATGTAGCTTTCGAATGGTGAAAGAATTTTTAAAATAAGTCCAGTAGTTTTTGAGCCTATTCATTACAACCAAACAAACAAAGTTTTCCTCTTTATAATATTATATTAGTGTAGATACTCGTGAGTAACATTTGTAATTCGACTAAACTTGAACCCGAAGCAGATGAAGACAGTACCACCTATGGTTTAAACTAGAACTTGAGAAAACGTAATAAATAAAAAAATATAATATTAGGCCTTATTTACAGGTAGCTCCTATTTACACTATGTATCTCGAGGTGTCTCAATTAAATCGTGTTACGTGTACAGAATCCCTTAACAAAAATTACGCATCCTGACCAAATAGACCTAGACAAACGGTACTGTTTGGTGCCTATTATTAAATAAACAAAGCCCTTTTCCGTAATTTACATTTCCGTAGCCAATTTCATTAGGCAACGAGTTATTCGCTCGAGGGAACGTCGAACATTCTCTATCCGAGTCGACCACGATTCGACCAATTACAACCGAGTTAATTACATATTAAAATATATTTAGAGCTCTATGATTGGCTTAAAATGCCTTTATAATCCTCGCGTTACTTTATATTATGAATTTCAATTCACTAATTCAGGTTTCTGAGGTCTATAGCGCTATACCTTTCGGGCGGAAGTACATAGAATTTTCCGAATTTTCTCTATATTTTTTCGCTGTATGAGGGAAGTTACTCACACAAATAGGGATTGTCACTCACAAAGAATAGCTTAAGCTTCAACACAATCAGGCGAAAATCTGTGAAGGCTCGTCTCAACCATGCATATATTCATCAGGAACTTTAGACCGAGGCCAAATAGGTGCGTTTCTACTGAATAAACATAGTCATGCTTTGACACTGATTAGAGTTAAGGGACCATTTGCAGGGACGGGCGACTGCCGTTTATAAGCTGTGAGCGGCGCTTTCGTCATTTACTAGCACTTTTACAAAGTAGTGAAATGAGGCTATTTTTGTAACGCTGGATAGCTGGCACTTAAAGACGCAGAATAACTAGACTTAATAATGGTACCTAGACAGACTGCCTAGTGTTTTAGTAAAATACATCTTTACTTCATTGATTATAATATTATGGTTATTACATACTTTCGTGAAGCGGGTTCCTAATTGTAAAACTATTTTCTAGGAATATTGTTTTTGATTCATGGCGCAGTATGCCTTCTTCCACACGTTCCTATCTCACGTCATCTCGCAAGTAACACTCTTTGCAGCCATATCATCTTTTACACTATCCCTCCATCGATACTTTGGTCGTCCTCTTCCCCTATATCTATCCGTATTTATGTCCAACAACTTCCTTACCACGTTACAAGTTAACCAACAGCACATCGAATATAGTTCACAACCACGACTTGGTTGATCTCCCAATACCGATATCCGTATCACCCCCTTATCTAGGAATTCTCACATAAACGATTGAATACACCACAAGCCAGCGTATCGCCGACCTAACGTCTATGTGACCGAAGCAAGACGCAGCCAGAATAAAGTGGATTTCGTGTGTTTGTACCCACATTCGATAGTGATACATCTTCAAATATTGGGATAGAATAGCGTTATTTGTGTAAGCAAGCCGTTTGATGGTTTCATATTTGAGTAAGATGCTTTGGTCTAGGTTTATTCTGATCTTAGATATACTATAACTGTATCTGTGTGCAGCGGTGTAGTTTATTGTCGATGTTTCAGGTAATAAAACGGCGATTGTAAATAATTACGCGTGTATTCGGTCCGCGTCACAGCAAGGGAAATTAAATTAAATTTAAAGTTAATGTTGCAAATTATAGAATCCAATCTGGGCCTAAACTCCCCATTAGGGCCAGATTGTTAGATATTTAAGGGATAGTTTTAAGGAAACTATTTAGCCACATAGTCATAAAAAATATGATTTCTTTTACAATTGTTGGATACACAAAACGTGGAAATCTACTTTAGCATTCAAGAAACAATATTTTCTGTAAGAGTAACTAGGCTAATAAATGTAAAGTCGAAATCACAACCACTGGAAGCCCAGTCATCCCAACTTCAGTACCATAATCATCAAAATAAACTCCACATAATTCCCTGTACATAATCCACCCACATTGACACACAACCCCGGCCTCTAGAAACCATTGTATCTATAACAATATACACAGAATAGGCACTCGAATGACATATGAGCCTGAGCGTTTTACTATCAACAGTTTCAAATATTTGGCGTTACGGCGAGATGTTGCTATCCTAAGCAAACACATTGCCGACCCACTGAAGATCGATGATATAACGGCAGATATGACACATCTTTGCATTCTGAATAATAAACAAGGTTTATACTAATATCTGGATGGGAATAAGTGTTTGGTAAATGTGTCTTTAGAAGTTTTAAATCAGCTAGGATTGCGAATCGCAGAACCTACTAATAAAGATGGATTTGTTAATTTAAGTAGAAAATATTAAAGATGATACATCTAAAGAGAAATTATACGACAAAATAAAAACAAAACTGTTCTTCTCGTCTGTTACCCCAGATGGAAGATATGAGTTTAAAGAAGGGAAGACAACGCGGTCTGTGGCAAAACGGTATAGACGCGGCACCTTTCCAATAATCTCAAGACTACGTAAGCACTTGGTCTTTACCCACTGCTCACTAACGTCATTTTAGGTCCAACTTCAAAACCATAAAAGTTAAATTGAAAGTCGAGACAAAAAGGGAGTTGGAAATGCAAAGTGCAAAGCGCAAAGCAATTTCGAAGAATGGGTCCCGGTATTTGAAACAAGAAGTAGGTACTTTACCAACCTAAGCATTCCATACAGTGCTGCCAACACTAGAACTTTGCTATCAAACCAATATTGGAGGGCAATTGTCAGTCACTCAATTTGCTATTCTCGATACATGCGATAAATGCTGAGTTCTAAATTCAAGATATTTTTTTAAACGTTATACGAGGCAGACGAGAAATATGAAAGATTTCTAGATTGTGATATGACCGAGCTTTTTTGAATCGTATTTATGGGTTTATTATACAAACTATTTTTATATGTAATATTTACCTCTAAATATTGACGTTTACAAAAAAGTAGAAGAATCATAAAAATAAATATATTCCGTAAGCGTTTTTAAAGATCTTTAATTATTAGTCCTTCACAGATTAAACGCTTGTTGTTTTATAGCGAAATTTAATCCAAATCATTATAATCTTATTCCTAACTAGCTGCTGCCCGCGACTTCGTCTGCGTGGTATTCAAGATGTGTAGTACTGTACAAAAAGTAAAGCTAAATAATGTTTAATGCCAGCTCCCTAATCCTGTTCCGTTCCAAACTACCTAATTTCTTAATCCTAACCTCTAGTCTTACAAACATATTTGACTGTTAGTTAACACTGCTAGTTTTTTGGTGTGGCCACTATCTTGCACTGATTTGACAATTTGGATTGAAGGACTTGAAAACGGGCGATGGCAAAGAAGTGTACTGGACTCTTACTGGCTAAACCACCAGAGTGCTTCACCGTATCCTATTGTCGGGGGCCACGGGAACGCTTTCGCAATCTACCGCAAGCCCCAACAGGAGAGCTCTTTTTAACGGGAGCTTCTTCGTTAACGTGGAGCCAGCTTTTGCCAGCCCTTATTAAGAGGCGCGTGGAAGCACCACGCATTTGGTCTTTGCTTTTATCCAGTACAGTAGACTGCCCTGAGTCTACTGGCGTAAGTTATTTATGGTGGTTGGAGGAGGGCAAATAAGGCCCTTCTTCTATCCTATGCTTGCTTATCGAACATGGATAAGCCTGTCGTGCTCTTTCCACTTTTCCTTGAGCGTCATCACTTCTTCGCAGAACTTGGTGACGGCACACTAACTAACCGCGGATACTTTGGCCACTCTAGGCGGTGTGACATCGTCGTTACGAAGATGTCGCATTCTCACTGGATGTGAGAGGGGTCTGTATACCCAAATTTATCAAATTTTGTTTACCTACCTATTTGGGTTCTGAGACGGTTGAATGCTTTCCGAACTGAGGTAGGACATAAGTAGTAGGTGGTAGTGGTCGATCTGCCCAGATCTTGCACCGAGCTCGAGTTAGAGTTGCAATAGTAGTCAGTGTATATCGGAAGAAGCTCTTTTAGCTCTTAAGTCTACCCGATTTAAGTCTCTTCTAACGTCAGGTAGAGCAATGCCAACCAGGAGGAGAACTACCAGCCCCTGTTTACCCCCTTTAAGAGCAAAATTCCAAAAAAAAGATAGCTTAAATGTTAGCGAGGACTAATAGCTACATAATAAAAAAAGTTTCATCAAAATCCGTCCAGTAGTTTTTGAGTGAAAAGCGGACAACAAACAGACAGACAGACAAAAAATTTTTTTTTTCTACTTTTGGCTTCTATTGGTTGTATGAAGATACCCCATCTAAGTTTTTTTTTAATATCTTTAATGTACAGACATGAGTTTGTTACAATTTTATTATATGTATAGATTAGCTTCAAAACTGACGGAGTTTCATACAATCTTACCAGCCCCTGTTTACCCCTTTTAAGAGCAAAATTCCAAAAAAAAGATAGCTTAAATGTTAGCGAGGACTAATAGCTACATAATAAAAAAAGTTTCATCAAAATCCGTCCAGTAGTTTTTGAGTGAAAAGCGGACAACAAACAGACAGACAGACAAAAAATTTTTTTTTTATACTTTTGGCTTCTATTGGTTGTATGAAGATACCCCATCTAAGTTTTTTTTTAATATCTTTAATGTACAGACATGAGCTTGTTACAATTTTATTATATGTATAGATTAGCTTCAAAACTGACGGAGTTTCATACAATCTTACCAGCCCCTGTTTACCCCCTTTAAGAGCAAAATTCCAAAAAAAAGATAGCTTAAATGTTAGCGAGGACTAATAGCTACATAATAAAAAAAGTTTCATCAAAATCCGTCCAGTAGTTTTTGAGTGAAAAGCGGACAACAAACAGACAGACAGACAAAATTTTTTTTTTTCTACTTTTGGCTTCTATTGGTTGTATGAAGATACCCCATCTAAGTTTTTTTTTAATATCTTTAATGTACAGACATGAGCTTGTTACAATTTTATTATATGTATATAGATTAGCTTCAAAACTGACGGAGTTTCATACAATCTTACCAGCCCCTGTTTACCCCCTTTAAGAGCAAAATTCCAAAAAAAGATAGCTTAAATGTTAGCGAGGACTAATAGCTACATAATAAAAAAAGTTTCATCAAAATCCGTCCAGTAGTTTTTGAGTGAAAAGCGGACAACAAACAGACAGACAGACAAAAAATTTTTTTTTTCTACTTTTGGCTTCTATTGGTTGTATGAAGATACCCCATCTAAGTTTTTTTTTAATATCTTTAATGTACAGACATGAGCTTGTTACAATTTTATTATATGTATAGATATCAAAAAATACAATAACAGAACCAGCAATTTCTTTCAATAGAATTCAAGAATTTAAATTCTAAATTGTAATATCTGTCGACAACTGGGTCTTATGAAACATCTTATTAGAATCTGGTAGCACGATTCCTTTAGGTTGTCTGCACACGCAATTTGTGGAAGTCAAATTACCCGAAACGAATGGGCGATTGTGCATGTAAGATTTATGCCTGTAAACCACCGATATTGAGTTACATTTTCAGTTCTATTGAATATCGATGACGTAAACGCACACGTCGGTAGAAAGCAATATAGAAGATACAATGGCAAAGAAAAAGCGGCTCTGGATGAGTGAAAGTACTAAAATAATTTATGCTGATTGAATTGTCCAAAAAGGTAGTGATTATTCTGAATCATGTGATACCTATTTCAGCTTCTTATATGGCCAGAACTGTAAAAACTTACAATATTTAATACAAAGTATACAATATGGTTGCTAAGCGCAAAAAAAATCTGTCACCGATATCGTACAGGATTTTCTAACAAAGCTACCAAGCTTTCGCTTTTGTTAAAATAATTCTTTTTAGAAGAAGTCAGACCATGTGATTTTAGGTACACGACCAATGAAGTATTAATCCATTTAGAAACTGAAGGTTGAAAAAACCCGAATTTTCATGAAAAAATATATGAATAGGTAATATGAATTAACGAGCATCATTATTACCATATTACGTAACCATAGTCACATTAAAAATATAAACAATAAATTTCGTTGTTATGGAAATTCAGTGTTCAGTTTTTGTAAAGTTAAATATTTATGAGGTGTATTTATTCAGCGTGGTTTCGACGGGATCCGACGCTCGATTGGTTCTCAAAGCATTAACACATTGTGGAAATGTCCTATTTATCCTATTATAACATCTGTGTTGATAAATTTATGAGCAAATGCGTCACAAAGGATACGCGTAGACATAAATGGCTGATTTTGTGGGTTGACGCGCGTGTGTTGCATTCGATATTATCAACTTTATCATAAGTTTTAAGCATGCACAATATGGAGTATTTTGGAGGAAGAAATGTTTTCGGTATTTGTGTTGAGTTCCTGTGATCTACAGGTTGCTAAAACGTAATTGCAGCATTTTAGTCAATGACTTTTCTTTTATTTTCTTTAAAACCAGAGTTATATTTACTTTAAGAATGTGTTGGAATGAGATATTATGTACTTTTTGATTTTTTCGTAAGTTTTAACTTTTTAAAAGGCATCAAATAAAATAATGTGGCTCGTGCATAACTGTATAGAGCAGCTCTGACTTCATAGAGCATTCATAAAGCGGGTAAATATTACAAAATCTCTAGTATATTCCGCTTTGTACAAAACACAAGCTTCAACTCATTATACACAGCAATGCATAATGGCTTCACGACCACAAGCGCACCTAACCATTAAACTAAATCATACACACATTCGTGAAGCGCTTCATTTAAAATTACATAAACGAACACAGTGCTAATAAACAAAGTAACACGGTACAAAATCCACAACATAATATATTTCATTCTGTCACGTAGTCTGCAGATAAAGCCGTACTTTTACTAAATTACCCAGACAAGCACTAACATTTCCCCACGTCGGGACGCTACAAAAAGCAGATGCTTCAACGACCAAAAACTCTTTTTATTTCTACACGCTACAATACACGATGTGCCTAGCGTACACCTTTTTGATCATAATACGAACGGAACATACCTAATCGTGCAGTCATCCAAACCGAACTGCCGCTGACACCCGCAAGACTTTATTATTATTTTTAAAGGGAGCAATAGAAGGGCCGGCAAATAGCTCAGCCTGCAAACACGGTGAACAAGCGTTCATTAAACACTTCTGCGCAATTAACGTGAAACGGTGCGGCGCTGAAAACAATGTTCGTTTTATTTAACACAACCTTCGTACAAACAGCGGACCTCGGCTATCCAAATACGAGGCGAAAGCAAAAAGGATTTTCGTATGTAGCCACCGCGTACAACTATATTTCTAAATTACAGAACTATAAAACCTTTAATGTAGGCTCCTCTATCCGCACTCACTAGTCCTACAACTGTTTAAGTTGTTTCTACCGTTTAATCCAGAAAACGAAAACCGTTCTCAGTTGTTAAGTGAGTAAGTAAAGTTGGGTAGTACTCAGTGATCTACGACTATCAATTATTAAAGTCGAAGGAACTATAATATCTCGCTTTGATAGCAATACGAGCAGTGGTCAATTCTTAAGCGCTTCAAACCAAAATCCAAATAGTAAAGTAGGTAAGCGAAATTCCCGGGTCGGTTGTATTTGCAGCGTAGCACCGACGCTCGATATTTATTATTCATTCATAAGGAGCACTGCGATATTTACTCTCCCATTACTGTGGCCTCGGAGTCGCGTTTCTTGCATTAAAAATTTAACACGAGTCCGTCTAGAAACAGCCACGAATAAAATGTTCAGTAAACAAAATTATATATAAACTAGTGGCCCCAGACACTGACTTGATTGATTGATATCGTTTACGTCTGTCAGGGCCATTACCAGTGTTCAGACGGTCGAAGGATTTTCGAAATTGGGGAATCTTTTCTTACTAGGTATTTTGCTTTCGACTTTTGTAGGTGGATATTTCCAGTTTACATAAACGGTATCAATATTGGACATACGCAAACCACTGGCAGCGTTACACCAAAAAAATGAAAACAATTAGCAGTGCAACGCAGCCTGCGCCGCCCGCAAAGCCAGCAAAAAACTAGCAACCGTAGATAATTTACTTTCAATCGCTGCAAGAGTTCGGGAACGCAGCAGATATTACACGTAGCTTTACTCGGGAAAATATCGGCGAAAAATCTCCATTTTCGGTCGAATTTATGCAGCTGCTATCAAAAATATTCGTGACGTATTTTCTTTATTCAGTTGAAACTTCATCCAATTTACAAATGTGTATCCGTACTTGTTGTTACCCCGTCGCCAAGCTGCGTTATGACGACCTACATTCAACGTTTGATTTAACTTCCTGATTATCTGAAACCCGATAAAATTAACTTAATAACTGGAGTATGCGGGCTTAAGGTCGTCGTTGTCAACTTAAAGAAAGAATTTATGCAGATTTTAGTATAAAATGTCAGGCTGCTTTACACTCCTCTTACTGCAATAAATTACAGTCAACAAGGGCTTATATTTTTTCCGTTATCTTATTTTATTTTAATACAATACTTTTTTTTACTTAACCGAAAGATTTTATTTTCTTTCACTTTTTAATCAGGCTCCTCCACTATTGCTTTTTATATTACTGACTCTGTGACGTAAATGGGATAATGTGTTTACCTTTCTTAGTTTGCTATTGACTTTTTGGCGCTTTAGAGACCAAACCATTTTGTGCAGGTATCTATGTAATTAATTTTTGGGGTAGACTTACATTATTAAATTTTTTTCGGATCTTAAAACCAAAAAATCGTGTTCAGTCTCGAATTACAATTGTGTTTCAAAAGTAGGTCGTTATCGTTATGAAGCTAGATTTCAATTCTTTGCAATACACGCTTCCCTGCATTGCTCTAAACTAGTTGACCCATGAAGCACTAATAATAACAGGCGGACAATGGGCACAGCAAGCAAAACCGAGCGGTTTCGTTAAATCAACGGAGTGAAAGAAATCCTTAAGCTAAGAGGCCTACCAATACCGCTTAAATAATATTATAGCGGTGGTGGAAACGTGATAGCGCTCTACACGGCTTATAGCTGCGTCTCTTTTATACACGTGCAAATATCACTAAGCTATATCGTTAAGCAATAATAGTAGGCCTTCTGGATAGCGCTCAGTAACGTGGAGATAGCAGCAATTTATCCAGACTCGTTGAATCTCGAGTCGTGACGTCACAGATGTGACGTCACTAGATTCTACGGGTTCTACGATTCGGAACGTGTCAACTTGTAGCTTCTATGGTAATTCGAGATATTGGAAATCTGTGAACAAAATGCGAAATCTTCTGTAGGTAGTTCATTTTATAAATTTAATATTTAACTGAAACTTTTCTAGTTATTCGCCCACACTACCACCCACTTTGTCAGTAAGTAATAGTAGGACATTCAAGTTAAATAGAACATGTAGGTAGAGCAAATCTTTTACTTCATCAATAACGTTACAACTTTTAAAAGGTACTCATATTCAACGATATTCCCGAGAATTGATATTTACTAATAGAAAACTACTAGAAGTCAAACTAACAAATAAAACCCTTAGTTTTTGATCATTAAAATATGTATTATGCCAGTTAAAAAACATTCCATTCTCCTCCAACACAATTCCGTCCAGCTCAAATACAGAAAATGTCATCAATCCCGGATAGAAAAAAAAACGCGAATCTAAACAAAGCACTTTAAAGGATAAACTATTTTAAATAAATATTGGTTTCAATCATGCATGGAAACGGGCTATGCCGCGTTTGTTATCCATTCAACCGCGGTTTACTCACAAATTATAGCGAATAATCGAACTGTAGCAAAAATAAATGTAGCTCCAGAGATAGGTTTCTAGATAATTTATGATTCTAGATTTCTTTCCCTGATATCCCGAGGCACTGAATTATGATTATTTTATGAGGTATTCTTTAGTAACTCCTTCAAAATGTTTTATTGTAAGGTACCTAAATAATCTGATAGAAGGGATACTTTGTTTGGTACCCTGCTTGGAACTGTGAGCTTGCCGTTGTGTAAACGAGACCCCAGGGCGCTACCATCTTTAGTCAGGATCACGCAGAGCATGCGCAAGCGATCCCGTGACGCAGGCTTAGGTAGTAGAAGGGGCCCATAGTGTTTTTAATCGGTGGGAGTCCAACATATCCCCACGCCGCCGCGCCGTGCCCTCGGCGTGGGTTGAAGTCATTAGCGTTTCACCACGGAAAAGACATAAAAAAGGGCGCTACCATCTCGACGCATTGCCGCACACCTAACAAACCACGAGACGTTGCATGGCAGTTTAGGTTTAGTCAGTAACACTTCTTCCCCGGAGGAGGTTGTCCTTGAGGATTCCCCCGCCATATCAGAAAAACAATAGGGCGCTACCACCTTAACTTCATTTTTACTGTCGAATTTGTTAAAGAGGGACGCTGCTCTACCACGTGAAGTGCTGTCTCTCTTCCACAACTACAAAACTCTTATTTGAAACGATGGTCTTCCGCTATTTCTTGAACTCGCTGTGTAGTGTAGCCAAAAGCGCACTAGGTTTAAAAAATTGAAGCTTAAAATTTTCTTTTACAATTTCCAATTAGATAACATTTTATACAACCTCATCCCACTACAATACAATACCAAACACACAACATCCCGTTCCCAAACGATAAAACAGCTAATTACATAAACCGAAATGATTCAACGGACGCAGCCAATAGATCAAAAGCTAACAAACTTAGCGTGATATAAAATCAGTATTATAGGGATTTATTCGGCTAACTAACACATATAATGCGGCCACGCTAGTGCCGGCGACTCTAATGGCCTCCATTACGATGCTTGCCACCTGCGCTAATGGGTCAGAAATATTTAATTGATGAGAGCTGTACAGATTCCCGATTCACATTTTTCACCCATTCCGTCGAGTTTCATGTTCGTTCTGTGGTCGACGTTACTTCAGAATACTTTTACTCTTCGATTGTTTAAAGAGGTTTTAATCTGTCAATTTTTATTTTATTTTACGTATTAATTTAACACACAATATAAACCACAGTAAAACTATCATTACAGGTACTTACTTTCTTCCTAATGCAATTCTTACGTACAATAAAATGAACATCTTGCAACTATTAATATCGTGAATACTTATTTAGGTACTTATACATTCTTTTGTCAACTTACTACATAGGCCGTACTCGACGCAGTATATGAAATCATGTAAAACTTTTCTTTCTAATGTGATGTAATTTTCAAAGATACATTATTTTGGTTCTAAACATACTCGTATTAATGTGTGTAAACTGAGACTAAATTTAGATAAACCCTGCATTGGTTTGCTATGAACAAATCACATGTTCGAGTTATACCGTAGGGAATATCACAAATAGTTTGTATGGATGTGCTAAATTAAATACAAGATTCTCTACTAATTTAGACATCAATTATTATTGGCCCCTATTATCAACTGAAAACTATCGTGAGCCATTGATAAACTATAATGTAATTTTAGAATTAACTTTTAGAAACCTAGCATGAATATACAAGAAGTCTTGCTAAAAGTAATCACAAAGTCGCTTCCCGCTATCTTCACCTTTGTGTGTGGTTTATTTTAATCATCATCTTCCTGCCCTTATCCCATTTCACTTGGGGTCGGCGCAACATGTCTCGATACATGTTGCTTAAAGTTTTGGCTATGGTTTTATAGTCGGCCGCCTGCCTGACACTAAGCCTCTTTGGGAATGCGATTGTTGGTTGTTTACCCGCCACCATTCGGGTGACCCAAGGTGCTTGGTACAGTGCACTGGGTCTTAAGGTCCATTAGTCGCCTTTTACGACACCCAGTGGAGGATATGGGGTGGTGCTATTCTTTATATCCGGACACCACACGGAATGTGGTTAATTTTAATGTAAAAGATAATTCAAAAGGATTGATCATTGTATAATACATCAGTGTTCCGATTGGCAGGTCGCTAGTTAAACTGTAACACCATAAAACATGAAGAAAGAAATTAATTATCCAATTATGATGTCAAATACAAAAGTGTGGTCTACCTAGACGTAAAATCTCACCACAACAGTCCAAATCATAATTCCATACCAAGTTAAATTAAAATCATAATAGGGAAATTGTTAATAAAACCAATGTAAACCAGATGCGGTTGAAATCAAACCCAGTATTTACGGAAACAATAAGCTAAAACAAATTTTCGCCGGCGAACGGTTTGCATGCATCTGAAAGCTAAATCTATAGGTATAGAACTAAACGCATTCATTGATCTAGTGGACAATAACGTGCCTGACCCATTTATGTCCATATTCATCGGGTTTTCGGCATCAAAATAATGACTTACAAATATTGATAGTTTTCGAATAATGTATTAAGCTGCGAACTACCTTGCTAAAAGCTGTTTATCTGGTAGTAGGGTACTGGTATTGACATCCTATGGCAAAATAAATTCCGAATAAGTACATTTTTTAGCTGGACTGTGCAGATACAAGTAACCTCAACGCAAACTGTCTCCTTCACCGGACCGAGACGTTACGCAATTCCCGATCTGTCTCCAAAAATAAACAAGCTTACTTTTGCAATATTCCTGAACTAAGCATCGAATAATAATTGTGCAGTTACAAGTAGGCAACAGAAATAGGAAGATTTTAGTTTCTAAAGTTAATCTTTTAGGTACTCTTAATGACGAATTTGGGTCACAATTCAACTATTTGACTTCTGATGCACTCGCATCGTATCCTCACGCCCCTGATTCGCCAAACAAACCAAGATTACATTTGCAGTACGCCTTATCACTGCTCCGTGTTTGTTTGCAATCAATATTCACGTTGCAGTCAGGATTTGCTTTCAGACCATCTCATTAACGCTGTGATTCGGTTTCATGGTATCCAGTTGCTGTTTGATTTCTTGGTTATGAGATTATTGTTTTTCTATTAGTGGTCAACTTTGATACTGGCTGGCAAAAGCAAAAACTATGGTGTTTTGTATTTTCATAACCTCGAAGTGATTGATACATAGTATATCTTACTAGTATTATAAACTCGAAAGTTTGCAAGTAAGAATGCATGGATCAGATGGATGAATATTTGTTACTCTTTCATGTTCAACGGATAAAGGGTAAGGGTCAGTTAATTGACTCCCGAATTAACACAGGCTACTTTTTAACCAACTAAGTCAGAGAGGGTAATTTTTCGTAGCTAAAACTTATTCGCGCGGGCGAAGTCGCGGGGACAGCTAGTCTTTCATGATTTAAACTTCGATTTTCAAGACAGTTCTATGTATCTTTATGTACACTGTGTGGCAAAACCTGTGTAGATAGCAACGCAGGTTTTGCCACGCACCACTTGTTAATCACTCTCTAAGCGTATGTTAAGAACGTAGGTTCTTCCAAAATATGTTTTTCAGTCCTACTCGTATTTGAACATATTCCTATTGGTTCATTAAATTCCGTTTGTTATTAGCGGTTAATTATCAACCGAGACGCGACAATGTAATTGTGGTCTATACCCGTGTTGTATTTGTGTGGTGGAGGACCATTGGCAGCCATTACGCCTTAATTGCGCAGAAGTATTTAATGACCACTGTTTCTGATACGACGCAATGAGCATTAATTGAGTTGGTATACGATTGATAGTTCCTATTGTCTCGAAATAATTAAGAGGCTCTTGTTCAAAAAATAAGCATAGGTATCTAAGGATGCATCTAAGCACCAACAATGGCCTCTGAAAGTAGGACAGTTGAAGTTGTTGAACTGAGATAGTGCACTACACGGCATAAAGCCTTGTCTCTCTTCCATAACTGCAAAAATTTAACCTTTAGAGATAGTAGTAGGTTATAACGGGTAAGTTAGTAAACAGTGTGTGTTAACAAACTTAATATTAAGCTTCATATGACATTAACGTAGGTGAACTTAACAGGTGACCACTTCAAAGCATCTCCTTCCACAGTAGCCGCGGTCACTGCACCCCTCACATCTTGCCACTTCGACTTAATTTACATAGAAAACCCTTTTTACAACACGCTCCGGTCAAAGCAAGTAGGTATCAGAAATGCAAAGTGCATTTGTAAGGTGCTTAGCAAGTTGTTAAATAGATACCTGAATTTGCATGAGA
Source organism: Chrysodeixis includens (assembly GCA_941860345.1). NCBI lineage: Eukaryota > Metazoa > Arthropoda > Insecta > Lepidoptera > Noctuidae > Chrysodeixis > Chrysodeixis includens. The sequence continues at coordinate 38,526 of CALNXA010000002.1, forward strand.
TAATCCCGTTGTGCCGCACACTGGTGTCTAAAACTTAATTCTGGGGAGGTAAATGGTTATCCTATAAAGGATACTAAATAATTTATAATTAAACAGAATTGTACTAACATTAAATCTATTTTTGAAAACAAAAACGACTTAAAATAATAAATTGAATCTGAAAACTTGTGCATGATGTGTTTGATTTTACTAATACGGATAAAGATTTTAATTATCTGTATAAGCAAAATATAAAAATACGTTGTTAAATTTCTAAAATTTAATTTCATTATTAGTGATTGAATAAATATTAGCAGGAAAATAGTGCTTAGTGACTTACACCGCGCCACCTAGTTTTATTACTGCGAAGGGAAACAACATAGCTTGAAGAGGGTTAACCTTTACATAAGGTTATCTGATTGAGAAACATATTGATAAAATTACAGAAATAACGCAATAAGTGATAAAAAAGTCATGAGAATCTGAAGAATAAAAAAGTAGAAATAATTATTCAAAACATGTCTGTGCTAAAAGTCGTTTCCTTCGTGTCTCAATAACCCAGTATCCAAGCTACACGAATGCAATCGATTGTTGTTATTGACAGATATTTGCAAATTGACGTTAACTGTCATCACTAATGGTGAAACAGTGAATGGGGTTTTCAAGTTTTAATATTTAATTTCTTTTTGCTGTTTAATTTGTACAGTTCATTTGTGTGTTATATTGTTTTGTGAAGTGAGTATATTGTAAAATAACTGTAAGCAAAACTGCAATGTCTCATCAAACAGGAATTCAAGGTATGTTAAAATACAGTTATTTTTTCCGTAATAAACACGTTCTATGGCAATAAACCCGGTGTAATAATCGAATTTCTTGCAGCTTTAGTTATAAAAATCAAAACCGTGTTAATCGAATATATATAAATAGAAATAGCGGTATTTCTGGCGTAAAACCAGATCACCCACGTCAATATTATTATAGATTGCAAATTCGTTGTAGATATTTATATTTCCGTGGCGTACCGTTACACAAACTATAAAAAACAATTGAGCTGGGCTAGCTGTTACGAAACGACAGTAAATCGCGAACCATGTAACAATTTAGAGAAAGCTATTGATTGGGAATGCAATAGATCATGATTCACGCGTTTATCGCAACAATCCTATGATTTAAGTATAGATATGACTAGTAAACTGAAGATTAAAACTTATCTTGATGGCGCTAACTTGTAAACATATGCCAAGTAAACAATCCTTATCAATACCATATTATTTTGGCTACCATTATAAAACTTTTCATTGTAATTGATTTTCATTTCTTTTATAGCTCTATAATATTTAACTTTCATTCCAGCTAATGCAGAGTTGAAGAAATATCTAGGCAAATGTAGAGATGGAAAGATCAGAGTGTTGAAAATCAGCATTGACAATGGTAATACTATACGTTATAATTCATGATTATATGCTATAGTTTAAAATTTCCATTTACCTTCCTTATCCTCTACTCCATTCATAAACTCAGTTGTACAGGTCTCATATGGGCTACGTTGGTTTTTATCTAAATAAATCCCAACTATATTATCTTTATTACTTAGTATCAACATAATTTTCGCAGCCAGTCATTGTTAAAAAATGTTTACTGCTAGCCAAAGCCCTCACCAAAAATTTATAGAAAGACTGGTTGGAAGTTGCCGGCACCTAGTGTTTTCCAGCGACTTTTCTATGGCTGTCTGACCAACTTATAGATGGAGGTCCTAGGGTCGCTTATATTCTTTAGACAGCAAACAGGTTGGCACAATCTAATTATAATAAACCTTTATAATTACATCACAAGTAAGACCCAATTCTTGTCTAAAATAATGTGTACAAGTCACGAAAGTTTAAAAACATGGTATATGTATATATGAAACATACTATTGTGTGATATTACAGAACAGCTGGTGCTATCCAAGTATTACCCTCCGAAGCACTCGTGGGAACAAGACTTTGACAAATATGTCCCATCGCTGGTTGTGGATGATCTGCCATGTTATATTTTATATAGGTAAGCATTAACTATATATCAGCCCTTATAGATAATAGAAGAAACTAGCAATCTTCCAAAGCTTCGCTCGGGTGAAATACCGATGTATATGAACCTTATTCTTTCAACATTCAATCTATTATTATATCAGCATCAAAATTCGTTCCATAGTTTTCAAAGATACCTACAAGTATACATACAGACAGCCAGAATCGAGTTTGTTTTATTCTATGTAGTGATGTTTCAAGAAACAGTGTTTTCTCCGATATTTTATGCCATGAATTTTAGTTATTGTGAGCAGCATGCAGTTTAAATTTTCCTACAACAAATCTATTCCCGTGAACTAGTTTAGTGTTTTACATCATGCACTGTTTATTATGTTAAGCATCATAAACAAACTGGGATTTGACTTATATCTAAAACTACTAGGCTATCTTATACTACCAGACTATCAAATCACTACATAGTATAAAACAAAGTCGCTGTCTGTCTGTATGTCCGCTTAAATCTTTAAAACTATATTGATATCCAAGATTAATATGTATAATACATGCAAAGCTGTGGCGGGTCGCTAGTACAATATAAAGTGTGATGTAAAAAAATATGTGACACACTTCACTTAGGTTTCAATCTGTAATTCTATATTGCTTCATAAATCTTGTGGTTGTATTTTGAAATAATGTAAGCATAGCGTGTGGCTTGGATTGCTATTTTAAGTCTATGTTCTATGACCTAACTAAACCCTAAAAATCCTAAAATCACATGAAATAAAAAAATAATGATAAACCCTTATTCTGTCTAAATTGACAACTTGTGTATTATTTGAAGTTTTATTTACGATTAAAATTATTATTTTACTCAATAATTTTAACAAAATAAAATAATTAATATACAACACAAATAAACAATTTAAATAATTATGTTTTCCTTATTAGGTTTGACTCAACAAATTCAGTTGGGCATGAATGGCTGTTGCTCAGCTGGTCTCCGGACAGTGCTCCGGTGAGGCACAAGATGTTGTACGCTTCAACTAAGGCTACCTTGAAACAGGAGTTTGGCTCGTCACATATTAAAGATGAAATGCACGCAACTGTCAAGGTGGGTAACATTGAGTTACGACACGCTAGTGTCCATGCCAAGCCCCTATTACTGGCAACTACCAAAGGCAACTCGAGCAAATGGACTGTATATTTTTTTCTGGTAGACATACAAATAAAATTTGATTATCACAATATATACAAAGTAAAATTATTCTAAAGGTATCTAAATTGTACTAAGTACTCCATTTAAATCATCTCAGTATTTGTCCATAAAACTTAGTTAAGAATATATTGCCACATGTTTATTATTGTTTCTTAGTCTGGGAAAATAAGTACAAACATTACAATACTTATATAACACAATGTAAGAATCGGTGTGATTTAAAAGACTTATTCATCAATTGCTTTGTTGAATTATGATGGCTTAAATACTTCAGAACAAATGCATTTCCTACGAAAGATTATGCAATTATAATCATATCTGTAATTGGAAGCAATAATTTTAAGATAAGGTATCATTATATGTATGTAACAAGAATTACACTTTAAACAAAGTCTGATTGATACCATTTATTACATATCAAGAATAGGTGAGCCGATTTTAAGGTGTTGGGGATCTTGACTGTGGGGAACAATGTGTTTATGAGCATTCAAAGACACAAGCGTGTACTCATACACATCGCCACACTTTTAAGATATATGTATCGAACATATGAGTTCTTCTCACATAAAACAGAACCCCATCAGCCATAGACTGGGAAAAATAAAAGGGAAAAATGTGTCAAATAGGTGTGGAGTGGGACATTTATAGCATATAGTAAATAATAATAATATCGTCTTAGTAGATGCCCCATCACATTTTAGATTAAAGTTCTCAACGAAGCCTCTGCTTGTTGGACCTGTGTCCCTGTATAAGCCTTTAAAAAGGACCGGGTTTGTTCCCTTAAAGTTACCCGTAATTAAAAAAGATACAAATAATAATATCGATAAAATTACTATTTATGTAAAGAGTACCACCTCTTTATTATCTAGGTTTATTTTTCTTTAATCTGTGACAGGAGTTGTCAATTTAATTTCTTTATTTTTTAAGTGGTGAAAAACAGCTTTGAATGTTGTTTCTCATTATTTCAGGTGAATATTATATTGTTTTTATTATATTGTTTTGTACATCTGTTTTTTTTGTAAAATATTAATAAATTAAACTCATTATTTCAGAAACGCAATCAAAGTCATTAAAATATACCTACCCTATACCAACCCTTATAAAACAACATTCAAAGCTGTTTTTCACCACTTAAAAAATAAAGAAATTAAATTGACAACTCCTGTCACAGATTAAAGAAAAATAAACCTAGATAATAAAGAGGTGGTACTCTTTACATTTATTTATTTAAAATAAGCACACCAAATTCAATTAACATAACACCAACAAAATTGTGGCATTTCAATAACCATGCAAATAACAGGTGTGCATAACATTTGACGAGCGAAACTCAGAGACTTGATATGAGTATAATGAAACCATGTAAGATTAATTTCATTTACAACATCTATTTTCAGGATGAAGTCAGCTTGAAAGGTTACAAGGCGCATGTGACAGGGGTGAGTGCGCCCGCCCCGCTTACGGATAGAGAGGAGGCCCTGAAGGAGTTACAAGAGAGTGAACACAACACTAACTATGGAACTGACGCAAGGTTAGCTATTTTAATCCTTTACGACGTTATACAGAAATAGATTTCTTCGCTTTTGTGGTTTACCAAGAGAGCCCTATACCCGTATAATCAATCAATGTGTATTCGAAATTTTAAGTAAACAAGCCGTGTAGTCGATTAAATGTCTCAGTTGTGCAAAGGGTCTTGACATTCGTAGCACATTTGACGTTTGTAGCACCCTTGACGTTCTTTAGCACGTTCGACGTCCGTAGAACGTTCAACGCTTGTAGTACACTCGACGTTTGTAGCAGTCTATAGTCGTAGCATACTTGACGTTCGTAGCACACCTGACGTTTGTGGCACACTCGACGTTCGTAACATACTTGACGTTCGTAGTAGTCTAGTTATAGCACACCTGACTTTCGTAAGACGTTCGACGTTTGTAACACACTCGACGGTCATAGCACACTCGACATTTGTAGCACACTTGACATTCGTAGCAAGTTCGAAGCTCGTAGCACACTCGACGTTCGTAGCACACTCGACTTTTGTAGCACATTTGACATTCAAAGCAGTTTCGAAGTTCAAGCGCTCTCGACTTTTCTATCTTTTTTTATTTATTGTGTTTACATTTTTTTCTTTCAGGCAATCAACAATGGGTGGTGTGTCATTCCCTATTACAGAAGCTGCCAAACAAGGTTTAAATGATCTCAAACGAGGTTCCTATAACTACTTACAGTTTAAAATAGGTAAGTTACAGATGCCATGTTAATATAAGACAAGACTTCTAACCCAGTTCCATCCACAAACAATTTTGTACAAATAATAATCAAAGAAAACTACCCAACATGTATTTGAAAATATTACCTCTAGTACCACACAGCAAATTTCAGATATTTATTTTCACTTTGTGTATGGTTAGATCTAGAAATGAAATATCTGATGATTTGTAGATGCATTCGGTTTAAACTGCGATAGCTTAGTGGTACCGGACCTCAGGATTGCGCTTGATCTCTCTGATCATGTCGGTTTGCCATTTCATCGGGCTATGAGAGTACAGGAACAAAAACGGCACTTGTGTCTGCGCACATGCTTGTAAAATAGAACATGTCTCGCGTGTGTAACATGTCTGGTAACTCAAGAAGTCAATGCCGAAATCGGTCAGGACATTATTATTAACTTCGAACATACAAACACGTTCTTAGTCTGCAATTACTTCAACCACGGCAACACTAATCACAAGTTTCACAAATATCATTAAAACAATTTCAGATTTAGTAGAAGAACAGATTCACCTGTCGAAAGCGGCGAATATATCACTGACAGACCTTCCGCAGCAAGTCCCGGGCGACCAGGCCAGATACCACTTGTATATATTCAAACACACGCACGAGAGCGACTATATGGAGAGCATAGGTAAATAAGCCCTCTGTGTACGATACTAAAGTTTTTCGATACTACTTTTCTTTTAATAAAGGACTCCAACACTAAGGAATGAAATCCTTATATCGCCGGGAGTTTCACAGACATTCAATTCACATGCTCAGAGACTCAGAACGAGCATGTGGAACGCACAAATTTATTTTACATGCATATTAAATTTCAATTTTACATTCTAGAACTTGAATCAGTAAATTAAACTGAATTTAAGACCTTTGATGAAACTTAAACTAATTACTTTAAATGTTTCAGCGAAGCTTGGTCATATTTTGAATACTGCTTTTATGCTTAGAAATGTTTCAATCAACAATGGGTTTTACAGCTGACGCAAATTTTGTATGGCTTTTTGTAATAATTACAATTTTATTTTGCAGTATTCATCTATTCAATGCCCGGATACAACTGCAGTATCAAAGAAAGAATGATGTATTCGAGTTGTAAAGGACAGTTCTTAGAAATTATTGAGAAAATGGGCGTTGAAATAGCTAAAAGGGTAAGTGATATTTATTCTGTAAGTTATAATACTTTGTGCAGTGCGATAATTTAAAATTATGGTTAAGATTTTTTTTATTTTGGATCTACGCAATATACTTAAACAATCCATATGCGTTACTAACATGCTTTACTAACTTGTCCTTTTTGTCAAACCTATTCTTAAAATGCATTTCACCTTGTAGCTCAAACTACTCAGTAACTCTGAAGTACCCCCATCCCCCAAATACCCGAATAATAAAATATAAACACATCATTTACTTACAGAAATACACACACACTAATTTACATTAAATTAATATGATCTCATATTGACCTTTCCAGTTGGAAATCGACGATGGCAAGGAGTTGACTGAAGAGTTTCTATACAGCGAGATACACCCAACAAGAAACCTGCACCGTCCGGCCTTCGCCAAGCCTAAAGGCCCGCCAAACAGAGGCGCGAAGCGAATCACCAAGTCGCAAGCTACACAGTAATTGTATAGTGATCACGTGGCTTAATTAAAGGTGTCTTCAAATTAGTAGTGGGAGAAAGCGCTACAGTGGCGCCACTGTGGTGCGATAGCCGCGCGACTAACCCTACTATACCGTACCTATATGTGAACCATGCCACATGTAATTTTAAAGTTACGGTCGGCAACAGAAGTTGCTTAACATTGTTAGATTTTCAATAACTACTAAACATATACACAAATGTAATTGACAGAAATGTGGCGCTACTTTAGCGCTAACTTACGCCTCTAATTTGAAGCCGCCCTAAGTTCCAATCAATAGTCAAATAAGTTTAAAGAAATAGTTTTATACGCCCGGTTTCATCCGCCTTTTTTCAGCTCCTAACATTACAGCGTTATGTTAAACGATAAGACTACAGAAGTCATGTAATGAAATGAGAAATAAATGAGTTTAGAGATTAGTGTGAACCCAAGCGAACTTTTGAGATTTTAAAATATAAAATTCCTTTTTTTTTAGCTAGCCTGCCTTGTGAAAATATGTAAGACGAGACTAAATCTCCAATTGATAGACGCAATAGCTCTTAATATATTTGCAATGAATTTCGCCGAATATTTTAAAGGGAGCCACGTGATTTCTACGCTCCTTAAAACTTATAATAAGTACATGCTTCGATATGTAAAGTGACATTCATAAACCCAAATGAGCTAGGTTTTAACAATATTGCAAAAAAGACTGGAGGTCAATGTGCAATAAAATAAAAATACAAAATGAAAAAATATATTCATTAGAAGAAATGTTTAAAACATTTATTCTATTTTAAAAAAATGTATTGATTATAAAGTTTGATTAATTTATGTAAAATGGTATACTCCAAAAAAATATGTAATGTCGTGTAGAAATTGAATTTAACTGACGTATAGTATTATTAATGTAAAAACGAATTAGTCGACTATAAAGTTCAGATGTACCCTTGATTATGAAATATCTACTTTTAAAAAGAGTAAATAATAGCTTGATGAACTTACATAGCGTCTATTTTTTATTTCTGTAAACTATTAATTATGAACTGCGACAACGATTAAAATGCATTAATTATTTTTGTACTGAATGAAATACGTTTAAATTAGAAATGTTTAGACATTGTTTACTACCTTACTCCGAATACTGAACATAATAATTTACTTTTAGTCCAGTCATTTGGTAGAAAATAAGGGGGTTACCTGGCAAGTTTTCCGGGAGTTTTGAAAATTTGGTATTTTATAGATTTGGATATGCTCTTTTCGAATTTTAACTTTGCCACCTCGTACGACCGCCGCTCGCGCCGCCATTTTGAAAAAATGGCGCCCAAAAACGGTTTTTTGGGAATACCTCCTTTCTGAGGCATTTTACGAAAAAAATAACTTCTACAAAATTAAACTAGAAAAAATTTCCTACACTTTATGTCTTATTCACTTTTTCATAAAATCAATAGTTTTGGATGTACGAGCACCGCAAAGTATTACTTATTCATCTGCCACCACCACGTGTTTTTTGTATATTTTTCTAAAATGTTCCATAACTGCCGCCGGTTTTCAAGTAAATTGTCACAAATAAAACAATTTTCCGTATAAGAAGCCATAGATCTAAGAACATAATCAACACTGTACGTCAATAAACGTACATTGATGATTCAGTCTAAACTAAATATTTCTCTTAATATAGCTTCTACCAACAAATTTTTCGTTGAAGTTTCGTTCAAAGTCGAGAGAAAGGGCCCGATTCAAAAGTGACATATTACCCTGACACCTACTTCTTAAAAACCGGCAGCAGTAATAGAACAGTTAACAAAAATATACGAAACACTCGTAGTGGTGCAAATGAACAATACTTTGCGGCGCTCGTACGTCCAAAACTATTGATTTTATGAAAAAGTGAATAAGACATAAAGTGTAGGAAATTTTTTCTAGTTTAATTTTGTAGAAAACATTTTTTTCGTAAAATGCGTCGGAAAGGAGATATTCCCAAAAAAAACGTTTTTGGGCGCCATTTTTTCAAAATGGCGGCGCGAGCGGCGGTGGTACGAGGTGGCAAAGTTAAAATTCGAAAAGAGCATATCGAAATCTATAAAATACCCAATTTTCAAAACTCCCGGAAAACTTTCCAGGTAAAACTACCAAATGACTGGACTATTTATGGTGGTTCTAAAAGTGTACTTGTCCCTGCTTTAGCGGCGCGGATAGCTATAGAGCTACGAAGATCTTTTAGCACATAAATGACATTAACATGAGGGCGTTGTTGTGCGTATTTACAAGAATCAACTCAACTATCTGTCAAGTGACGGCATTAGTTCCGTTTTTGGCCACGTGCCAAAAGATCCTTGTAGCACTATAGGTACTTGTACCCAAGTGGACTTAAGGCAGTATAAATTAAAGGGCTTAAATTTGAGTGATGTTTCAGTATTCGACCATGTGACATGAAAATACTTGAGCAATAACGAAATCGAGGGTACTTTAAGTCACGTGTTAATTGTAATGCAATCTATAATTATGTGTACTTGTTATAAAAGTATTATTAACAGTCATTAGGTAGTAGGGCTGTTTAAATACCTAATATGTATATTTTTGCATAGAAGTTATTATTCGATTGTATTTTTCATAAAGTTTTGCATGGACTTACTTTTTTAATCAAGTTATGATAATTATAATATGAACGCATATGTAGCTCAATAAAATTAATTATTATAGATCTTGCCATTTTTAAAGTTTTGTAACTTTTATTATTGAACCAAAGCGTTCATTATTATCTCGTTTCAATAATTATAAGCCTTAGCGTTTTTTACCTTTCGTATTTTTAAAATTAAGCGAAAAATAATTGTTTTTATTTTAATTCTGAAATTGATGCACAAATACGACATGAAATTTGTAAATACCTACATATTTCCTTATATTTTTATAAATCGGTTTGACCACACCTGTATTGTGCAATGTCTATAACAATAAAGTGCTTTTAATATAATATTGGCTTACTTTTTACCTTGGCCCCTCTACTAGCCTCTCCTGCGGTAAATGATCCTGGGTAAATAATAGAAACAAGTAGGAAAACTAAATATTGTATTTATTTTACAAACCTACTTTATGTACAATATTTAAACTGTCTCAGACTCCAAATAAATAATAACATTCAACTTTTTCATAACAATATTGGCAGTAACTGCTTAATAACAAAAAATATTAAAACTGTAGCTTTCCCCCAATGACCCCTGGTGTCTCAAACGATCAACACGAAAAATTGTCAGACAGCAGTCAAATCTCATGTCTAACTCTGATTGGTCGTAATTATGGTCAACGAATCTTTATCGTAATCAGTTGATTCTATTAATCAGCCTTTCAGAAACCGGGGATTAGTCTCATAAAGGCTCGTGATTTTATTATTAATCAATCACATTTTCAAATGATTAATTTTACAGCAAACTCTCAACCAGAATTGAGTCTTTTCGAGAAAACTTGAGGTTATAGCTTTTGTTTTTATTCAATGTCGTCAATTGCAACTTGTCCTGTTTCGGCGACTAAATCTTTATGATGTTGTGTCAATGAGTCATTCTTGATGGTTGCTGCCTTTTCTAAAACTTGATTATACTGGTCTTCTCTGTAAAGTAAAAGTATTTTTATTGCACTATATTCAAAGTAAATATAATTAGTCAACACTCAACTTATTTTAATTAATACTTTTATTAAGTCTTTTTCTTGTTCAACTTAAATAAATAAATAAACTTTACTATTAACCAAGAGTAAAAAAGATGTACCTTGCTTCCTTAACACTGTATAAAGCATTTCTAATATCAGCCATTTTCAAGCCGGTGAGTTTTAATATTCCTAAAATTGCTAGCCCCGCTGTTGCGCTTAGTACCGTTCCTGTGAAGAATAGAATTATTTTATACTACATTTGCTGGTGATACGAACGTCGAGTGTGCTACGACTTTCAAGTTCTCTGAGTTAGTCTACAGTGTTAATGTGTCGAGAATGCTACGATTGTCGAAGGTGCTACGAACGTCGAGTTTGCGACGAAAGTCAATTATGCCACGAATGTGTGCTACGAATAATGAAATTCGTAGCAAATGGCAAGATTGAAACAAAATCTTGATAAAACAAAATTAACATATTATTATTATTATGTATAGTGAACTTTGCAGCACATTTGATATACTTATGCAATATTTTGCCATTTGATAGTAAACGAGATGGTGTCAACTTTTCTTTGCTATGGAAGAATATTATAATACAACGTTGATAAAAGCGAGAGGCATTAAATGAAACCACATATTCTGTATATCATTATAAGGCTACACAACAAAAATCAAATCAATGTAAGCAATATTTTTTAATAACTTTCGTGAGGATGATTCATACTTAAAACGTTATAACGGTTTACTCACGCGTATTTATTGGGATAGCCCGACTAGTTTCGGACCCAACTGGAGCCAACTAGATAACTATGCCTATAAAACTTAGTCACCTAATCAGGAAGATACAGCATGTTCAAACTAAAAAAAAACTAAAAAAATATCCTGTGACTAAACTATTGCTTACATTGATTTGATTTTTGTTGTGTAGCCTTATAATGATATACAGAATATGTGGTTTCATTTAATGCCTCTCGCTTTTATCAACGTTGTATATTTGGCAGTGTTCGTACACAGACTAGTGTTATAAGGCCATGTAAAGTTGGTAACCAAATTCGTTATTTCAAGACATACATACTATTAATATATAAAAGAGACTTGTGACAACATCAACTATAACAAAAACAAATACAATATTTCTTGCTTAATTACACCTCAGCACACGAAATTATATCATTCATAGAGACAGTATGTATGTATGTGATAAAATCATACCTAAAGCAGCACCAACGCACACCGCTGGCAATCCTAAATTAATCTTGTACAACGCTCCTGTAAGAGCACCAGCGGAAATATACTCTATAAGCGAAGTGTCTCCACGATACACCGAGACTGTTGTTGCAGTTAAACTGAAATTAGATACAAAATATATTAAAGAACAATTACAATAAACTTATAAAACAGAAGCTGTGTATCCATGTACGCTGTGTATAGATACTTTTTGATTATATGCAGAAATAACAATGGTTTTTGTATTGTGAATAGTTTGGACGCTCTGTGGTCACCCTCTGTAATCAATACAAAAGGTTTCAAATATTTGACTGTTCAATCCGTTGTGTATAAAGCTAAAGGCTTAAACTGTCCATGTATGACCTTATTTATATTAAGTAGGGGTCTCACGCATATATTTACCTAAACATTCCAGTAAAGAAACACAATCTCCAGCCCCATTTGTAAGCACCTCTTGCAAATGCTACAGTTACATAGTCTTGTAATTTTTTCTGCAACAAAATTAAAACACATTAACAAAATTAAATGCCATCTCATCTTTGCTATATTAACACTAATATCAATACAATTATGTAAGATTTATGTTATATTGAAAACAAAATTGTTCGTAAATCAGTAGACTCTGGGAGAGGGCACAGTAAGTACAATAAATATATTAGGGATTTAAAGGCGATATCATTTTGAAGAAAATATCTCAAAAAAAATAGTTGTACATTTATTTGTTTGATTACTTACCTTAGCATTAGCTGTTGACTTAAATATTGTAGCTTGATTATTTTCTATGAAATCTAAGTAAGCAACTCTGGAGCTCACAAACCCTCCTAAACAGCCCCCGATGAATGCACCACTGAGTGCTGACTGCAAGACAGTGTTCAATTCTACAGAAATCTCTTCATATTCACTGAAATGGTATAAATATTGTCTTTAATATGTGTGAAGTTCTTTAAAAATCATGGGAACAAGGAAGGCTATTGTTACATTGAAGTGTAAAATCTTGAAAGGACAGATTAAACTTAACTTTTACTCCAAGTAGAGATGTATGAAGTTCTCGTAGAGAGCAGTAATAACAAACAAGTAGCAGTCAAAAGACAATTCATTTTTGCCGCAATGGAATTTTTCAGGCTTAAATGTAAGGATAAATCTATGTGTAAAGCAGATGAACTTGTCACTAGATATTCCTCATTTTACTCCCTTTACATTAACATTTCACTGAATGTAAATTGGGTTATACTTACGATCTTGAATACATTTGTTTAACTCTTTCCCAACCAGTTTGAGGTTTTATTGTGCTAGGACTATTGATCAAATTGTGATCATGTTCATTCCTTTGCGCGGTGAAAATAGGAAGCGAAAAGGTAGGTGTCAGTCTTACGACAGTTCTAACCATTGTTCTGGAACGGAAGAACATATTGTATCGATTAAACCTATGTCATAATATTAGGCTAAAATAATTTAATCTCTTTCATAACATAGAGGTTATGAAGTCGCAACTCAAATATTCGACATCAACAAGACTATTTTCCCGTTCAAAGATTCAGGCGGTAATAAATCAGCTGTGTTCTGTCAAATGTCAGTTGACGTTGTCACTGAGACGGTTTCGTTCAGGAGCATTATAAAAGGAGTTTGAAGCAATGTTAACTTTAATCGAAGTTATCAACTTGTTGTATTGTAATTTCAAAATAATAAATATAATGTAATTAATAATTTCATTTGAAATTGAAACTATAAGTTACATATATCTTTGGAATTGTTATTTCAATCCCTTCATTTTGATACCCCACTCGATGGGAATGTGGGTAAACTTAGCAGATCAATGTCCAGCAGATCAAAAAAAAGAGAGTTCTATTCGCATGCAGCTGAGTTCTATAGTTTCTGATAGTTTTTAGAAATAGTTCTGCTGTTTTTACCCCAAAAATTTAAATTAATGAAATGCTCTGCTAACTTCCCGTAGCAGATCAATTTGCAGCAGATCAAAAAAAAGGTGTGTTCCTTTCGCATGCAGGTAAGTTCTATAGTTCCTGATAGTTTTCAAAAATAGTTCTGACGTTTTTGTCCCAAAAAAAGACAATTTAAAAAATGGTCTGCTAACTTCCCGTAGCAGATCGAAAACTCGAAAATATCATTTTCATTGCCTTATAATATATTCCCACAGCCTAGAACTCTTTTGTTTTAGACAGAACTATAGCAGAACTGCAATGCACAATTCGATTCGAGTCCAGAACTCATGTCCCAGTGCCAGCAGAGCATGTGAGAATGTTTAAAAACTCAAAAAATATCATTTTTATCACTTGTAAAATTGCTCACAGGCTAAAACTCTTTCGTTTTAGACAGAACTATAGCAGAACTGCAATGCACAATTCGATTCGAGTCCAGAACTCATGTCCCAGTGCCAGCAGAGCATGTGCAAAAACTTGGAAACTCGAAAAATATCATTTTTATCATTTGTAAAACTGCTCACAGGCTAGAACTCTTTCGTTTTAGACAGAACTATAGCAGAACTGCAATGCACGATTCGATTCGAGTCCAGAACTCACGTCCCAGTGCCAGCAGAGCATGTAAGAATGTGTCAAAACTCAAAAAATAACAATTTTTATCACTTGTAAAATTGCTCACAGGCTAGAACTCTTTCGTTTTAGACAGAACTATAGCAGAACTGCAATGCACGATTCGATTCGAGTCCAGAACTCACGTCCCAGTGCCAGCAGAGCATGTAAGAATGTGTCAAAACTCAAAAAATAACAATTTTTATCACTTGTAAAATTGCTCACAGGCTAGAACTCTTTTGCGATCCGCCCACATCTGCAACAGTGGGCGGAGAGGCGGTACGGAAAACTGACGTACCGCCTCACGCAGGTGTTGACCGGAGACGGGGCCTTCGGGCACTACTTGTGCCGGGTGGCCCGCAGAGAGGCCACCACAGCGTGTCACCAATGCGGTGATCCAGACGACACCGCACTGCACACGCTGGCCCTGTGTCCGGCCTTCGATGGGCCTCGCGCCGTCCTAGTGTCTGCGCTGGGCGGAGTAGACGTCTCCACGCTGCCGGCTGTTGTCGCAGCCGCGCTCAGCAGCCGCGCAGCGTGGGACGCACTGGCCTCCTTCTGCGAGACCGTTATGTCGCAGAAGGAGGCCGCGGAGCGCGTCCGGGAAAACGATCCGGACGCGCCCCAAATACGCCGACGTCGGGTGGGGCGGCGAAGGGCCGCGCATGAGCGCGCCCTCCCGCCCTAACCAGGGTCCGGACGGTGGCACGGGGGTGCCATCGTCCGTAGTAGAGGACCCGCGACGGGGGGCCACATTCGGTGCTATGGGTGTGGTCCCAGTATCAGGCGAGGAGGCCGACGCCCTTTACACGTCGGCCTCCATCAACAATGCGAAATCGCAACCCGCCGGCTCTCAACTGGCCGGCGGACGCCCGCGGTCGGTGCATGAAGTAGTACCATGCGCTGCCATGCACCGACACAAAAACGCGGATGACGTAGCACAGCGGTTGGGTTTAGTCAGTAAGAGTCTGACACTACCCACGGCTCCCCCCGGGGTCGCGGGTGTCCATGAGGATTCCCCCGCTTTACCAAAAAAAAAAAAAAGAAGGTTTTGAGTTAGGTTTGGTTTTCAGTTAGGTTAGGTTAGATTTTTAGTTAGGTTAGGTTAGGTTTTGAGTTAGGTTAGGTTTGGTTTTTAGTTAGGTTAGGTTTGGTTTTAAGTTAGGTTAGGTTAGGTTTTTAGTTAGGTTAGGTTAGGTTTTTAGTTAGGTTAGGATTGGTTTTTAGTTAGGTTAGGTTAGGTTTTGAGTAAGGTTTGGTTAGGTTTGGATTTCAGTTAGGTTTGTAGTTAGGTTAGGTTAGGTTTTTAGTTAGGTTAGGTTAGGTTTTGAGTTAGGTTAGGTTAGGTTTGGTTTGCAGTTAGGTTAGGTTAGGTTTTTGGTTAGGTTAGGTTAATTTTTGAGTTAGGTTAGGTTTGGTTTTTAGTCAGGTTAGGTTTGGTTTTAAGTTAAGTTAGGTTTTTTTTTTTTTTTTTTTTTAGTTGGTGTCCTTCGACATCGCTAACGCCTTTAACACCATTCCTCACTCCACCATACTGGAGGCACTCCGATACCACGGAGTGCCTACCTATCTGCGGCGCCTCCTAGCCTGCTACCTCCACGACCGAGAGGTAGTCCTCGTCGACAGAGTGGGCCGAGTCCGGCGCTACCCGGTCGAGGCCGGCGTTCCGCAGGGGTCTGTCTTAGGGCCCCTCCTTTGGAATGTCGG
Source organism: Chrysodeixis includens (assembly GCA_941860345.1). Taxonomy (NCBI): domain Eukaryota; kingdom Metazoa; phylum Arthropoda; class Insecta; order Lepidoptera; family Noctuidae; genus Chrysodeixis; species Chrysodeixis includens. The sequence continues at coordinate 54,742 of CALNXA010000002.1, forward strand.
CTTCGACTGGTTACTACGAGGGACGCTCCTGCGAGGCACGAGTGTCATCTGCTATGCGGATGACACTCTCCTCACTGCCCGCGGGAGGTACCGGGCGGCGGCCGATCTGGCCTCGGCGGGCGGGTCCTTGGTCGCGGCTAGGATGCGACGCATGGGCCTTAAAATGGCGCTATCAAAAACGGAGGCCGTGTTTTTCCACGGCCCGAGGCAGCGCCCTCCACCCGAAGCGCACATCCACGTCGAGGGCGTCCGAATCGCGGTTGCGGCCCAGATGAGGTATCTGGGCCTCATGCTCGACAGCAGGTGGCGCTTCGGTCCGCACTTTAGCGGACTGTCCTCACGCCTGCTGAAAGCCGCGGGCGCCCTCTCGTGGCTGATGCCAAATCTGGGTGGGCCCAGAGAGCGGTGCCGGCAACTGTACGCCGGCACCCTCAAGAGCATGGCTCTGTACGGGGCGCCAATTTGGGCAGACTCCCTAAGCAGAAGGGAGAATGTCACTGCCCTTCGAGCGCCCCAAAGGGCCATCGCCCAGAGGGTGGGGAGGGCCTACCGCTCGGTGAGCTTTGCGGCGGCATGTGCCCTGGTTGGCACTCCGCCTTGGGAGCTTGAGGCGTGGGTGCTGGCCAGAGTCCATGAATGGACGCCGGGCCGGAGAGCGCTCGGCGAGCGCCCGGCTGATGAAGAGCGGGAGGCCGTCCGTCGGGAGGCGCGCGAGGCTATCGTGCGCCACTGGGCGGAGGACCTGGCCGCCGCCCATTTTGGGCGTCGGACGCTGGATGCCATCGGGCCGGTATTTAGAGACTGGCTCGAAAGGACCCACGGCTTCCTCTCTTTCCGCCTGGTGCAGGTATTGTCCGGCCACGGTTGTTTCGGATCGTACCTGCATCGCATCGGAAGGGAGGAGGCCGCAACGTGCCACGACTGTGGCGCGGCGGAGGACACGGCGCAGCACACTCTCGAAGAGTGCCCGTCGTGGTCCGAGCAGCGCCGCAGTCTTACGGCGGCGATCGGGCGGAACCTCTCGCTCCCCCACGTTATCAGCGCGATGTTGGGGAGTGAGGAGGCATGGGCGGCAGTCGCCTCCTTCTGCGAACAGGTCATGTCGCAGAAGGAGGCAGCGGAGCGAGCGCGAGAGGACGACCCTCTCGCACCGGCGCTCCGAAGGCGGCGCAGAGGACGACGGAGGCGGATGTATGATCGCCTCCAGCCTCCCGACGGCGGGCTAGGGGCGCATTGATGCGCCCGAAGGTTGGGGTGCCTGGCAGAAAACCTCCTCGAGTGCTCGGTGTCTGCTGGTTCTCCTGTTGTCACGAGAGCTAGCAGGCGCTGGGTCGGTGCACCCTGGGCGCGGGCAACAGCCTCCTCGTGGCAAGGGGGAGACTGTTGCCCGTGGCGAATTTCTGCCGGAGCGGAGGAGTCGCTCCCGAGGGCTCCCTAGATGCGCTCTGCAGCTGCAGAGTGCACGGCTAGGGGGCGAGGTGGGATAGACCGCGGGCCACTGTACGGTCCGCGGTCTAGGGGTCACCGCGGTGTGTATGTCGCGGTGATCAAAGTGGGAAGACCGTGGGTTGCTCCTCAACCTGCGGTCGAAGGGCATCCGTGGCGAGGTCTTCGAGCCACGGTGCCGGTTAGGGTAGGGTAGGTTTAAGGGAAAAAAAAAAAAAAAAAAAAAAAATATTAGGGTAGGATTTAGATTAGATACCGCACAGCGGGCGGTATACCCTGCACCGGAGGCATCCGCTGGCCTCGGGAGGACCAAATACCCTCCCAAAAAGAGCGGCCGCATCGCCTTGGGGAAGCGATGTGTGTAGTACCCAATATCGTATGAATAATGTCGGACAAAGAAATGTTTTTGTCATGCGACCCGGCTGACACCCGGCGCTCGCAGGTACCCGGGCCTGCGAGTGTGAAATTGGCTACCGATGGACGCGCAGGGGTAGGCGACCAGGCCCCTGTTGCCGAAAATATTACTGGCAGCAGTCATTTTGAGGGTGAGGGACAGCGTGGACCATCCGCGAGGAAGCGTCCACGCGACCCTGCTCTGGAGGGAGGTAAGCCGGCGGATCTGTCCTCAGATGAGGAAGGTCTGCTGGCGCCGAAGCTGCCGACCGCGAGGAGAGGTCGGCAGGCTTCGAAGGGCACGAGTGCCTCGCGGCCGCGGAGGGACGCACAGGGTAGATTTGTGCGCTCCAACCCTCAAGCGGCCAGCGAGGCAGAAAGTGACCTAGGGGTCACCACTGAGGACCCTGGTGGCGAGAGCTGTGCTTCGCTTGGGAGCACAAAGGCGGAGCTCAACGCCACCAGAAGAGAGCAGCGCAAAGCCGTCGCGGCCGACGAAGTGTCGGAGTTGGCCCGACGCGCTCGCGAGCGTCGCGCTGCTCTAGCGGCGGAAGGAGGGGAGCCATCTGCGGTGGCCCTCAGCCAGATGGCCTTGGACGGGGTGGACTTGGTCCTGAAGGTTGCCACGAAATCTGGCAGCCTGAAGGGCACGTTCACCCGCGGTCTAAAAGAGGCTGCCGCGGATATTAGGGAGGCGGTTGGCGTCCTCCTCAATAGAACTGCCTCAGACGAGGTCGCGAAGTTGAGGGAGGAAAACAGCCGTCTCCGTGATGACTTGGCGGACCTCCGGCGACAAGTCGCTGCTCTGAGCGAGCAGCAGCAGCGACAGTCGCCCACTGACGCCGCATCGGTGGTGACCCCGGCTCCCGCACTGAGGCCGGCAAGCGCTCGGACCGACGACGAGGTCGAGCGCATTGTCCGGATTTGTATGCTCCAGTGCGGGAGCATGATGAACGCTCGATTGGAGGCGATCTCTCGGCGCCTCCCCGCAGAACCAGTCCTCCGCCCGCCCTTAGCGGCCGACACACGGCGGAAGTCTGGGGAGACGCCGACCCCGGCGCCCCGGAAGGGGAAGCCCGCAGAGGGTGGGGATAGGCCCGTGGCCAGAGCCCCACCCAGCAATCAGCCCACGACTGCCGGGTCTAAGGGTGAGACCTGGGCAAAAGTCGTGGGCCGCAAGAAGGCCCGCAAAGCCGCTAAAGCGGCATCGGCAGCAGCGCGCACTCCCGGCCAAACACCAAAGCCGGTTGCGCAGCCTGCACGACGGACTGCCAAAGGCGGTCGCAAAGGACCGACGACGGTGCGTGCTCCGCGCTCCGAGGCTGTGACGCTCACGCTGCAGCCCGGAGCCTCGGAGCGAGGCGTTACGTACCAGTCGGTCATTGCCAAGGCCAAGGCCAAGATCAAATTGTCGGATCTTGGCCTCCAGTCCGTCACCGTCAAGCAGACTGCCACGGGTGCGCGGCTGTTTGAGGTGGCCGGTGCTGCGAGCGGCAGCGCCGAAAAGGCGGACGCTCTGGCCGCCAAAATGAGGGAGGTCCTCGACTCCGCCGACGTCCGGATCTCCAGGCCGGTAAAAACCGCAGAGGTGCGGATTGCCGGTCTGGACGACTCCGTGACCGCTAAAGAGGTGGAGGCGGCCGTTGCCCAAAGCGGAGAGTGTCCGCCGGACAAGGTGCGGGCCGGCGAAATACGCGCCGACGCTACCGGACTCGGGGTAACCTGGGTTCGGTGCCCTGTAGCGTCGGCGAAGAAGATCGCCTCCAGCGGCATCTTGCTGGTGGGCTGGGTTGCAGCGAGGGTCAAGCTCCTGCAACCCCGGGCTTTGCGGTGCTTCCGGTGCCTGGAACAAGGGCACGTCCGGGCAAAATGCACCGCCGAGGTCGACCGTAGCGGCCTATGTTATCGCTGCGGTCAGCCCGGCCACAAGGCGGCCCAGTGTTCCGCCGCGCTCAACTGCAGCTTGTGTTCGGCTGCGGGGAGGCCGGCGGGACACAAAGTGGGCGGAGGAGCCTGTGGCGCGCCTGCCAGCAAGGGCAGAAAGAAAAAGAAGAAGAAGAAGAGGGGCTCCAAGCCTGCCGGGGAAACCTCGCCTCCCCCGCAGGCCAGTAGCTCCACGGCCGACTCCCGGCCCAGGACCGTTGCCGAGGGAATGGACTGCCAATAATGGCACAACTCCATTTCCTCCAGGGCAACATCAACCACTGTGCCAGAGCTCAGGATCTCCTGCTCCAGAGCATGGCAGAGTGGTCGATCCAGGTGGCTGTGGTCGCCGAGCCGTACTCCGTCCCTGCCCGTGACAACTGGTTGGGGTGCGTGGACGGTTCGGTGGCCATTATTGGCGGGGTTCTAATCGAACCGTCTCGGGGCCGTGGCTGGGTTGCTGCGGTCTCGGACGGCATCGTCGTTGTGGGGGCGTATTTCTCCCCCAACAAGAGCCTCGCTGACTTCGAGGGGTTCCTTGTCGAGTTGGGCGCCGTCGTAGGGCGCTACCACCCTCGTCCCGTTCTGGTGCTCGGGGATCTCAACGCCAAGTCATCGGCGTGGGGATCTCCGGTCACTGACTCCCGGGGCGAGGTGCTGGAAGAGTGGGCGGTGACGACCGGTCTGGTCGTCCTAAATCGGGGCTCGGAATTCACGTGCGTGCGACAGCGGGGCGGGTCGATAGTGGACGTGTCGTTCGCTAGCCCCTCTGTCGCTAGCCGAGTCCGCGACTGGCGTGTCGCCGTGGAGGTGGAAACGCTATCGGATCACAGATACATCCGGTTCGACGTTTCCGCCCAGACCGCGAGCGGCCGCCATCCAAGAGCCCCGATTAACGACGGCCCGCGTTGGGCGCTTACGCGCATCGACAGGGAACTACTCGAGGAAGCTGCCCTAGTCCAGTCCTGGGCCTGGGAATCGGCGACGGACGGCCTCGTCGACGTCGAGGCGGTGGCGCTGTGGTTTCGCGGGGCGATGACGCAGATTTGCGACGCGTCCATGCCCCGTGTCCGCCAACAGGCCACAAGGCGCTGCGTGTACTGGTGGACCGACGAGATTGCACGGCTGCGCATTGCGTGCGTTGCGGCTCGCCGCCAGTACACGCGGTACCGAAGACGACGTCGACGGGATCCCGTCGAAGAAGACGCGCGGTATGAGGTGTACCGCGCGTCAAAGGAGACTCTGTGGCTGGCCATCGACGACTCCAAGTCGCGTGCCGGGGAAGAGCTGCTGGGGTCCCTGGATCGGGACCCGTGGGGGCGCCCCTACCGTTGGGTACGGGGCAAGTTGCGTCCCTGGGCGCCCCCACTGACGCAGAGCCTGCAGCCCCAGCTGCTAGAGGCGGTGGTGTCGGCCCTCTTCCCTGAGCGGTCGGGACACATTCCCCCGACGATGGCTTCACCCTCAGCCACAGACTCTCCCCAAGAGGAGAGCACCGACGTCCCCGAAGTGACGCAAGCCGAGATGAGAGCGGCCGTGTCGCGACTCCGGGCGAAGAACACAGCGCCCGGACCCGACGGAGTTCCTGGCCGAGCTCTCGTCTTGGCCCTTAAGGAGTTAGAGCCCCAGCTGAGGGGGCTCTTCACGGCATGCCTCGAGCGGGGCCAGTTTCCCAGTGTGTGGAAGGAGGGGAGGCTGGTCCTGCTCAGGAAGGAGGGGCGCCCCGCGGACTCGCCGTCCGCGTACCGGCCCATAGTGTTGCTCGACGAGGCGGGCAAACTTTTTGAGCGTGTTATCGCAGATCGCCTCGTCGGCCACTTGTGCAGAGAGGGGCCGGACCTGGACGACAACCAGTACGGTTTTCGCCGGGGGCGCTCCACCGTGGACGCTATCATGCGCGTGAGGGCCCTGGCGGAGGAGACAGTGTCCCGGGGTGGGGTGGTGTTGGCAGTCTCGTTGGATATATCCAACGCCTTCAACACCCTACCCTGGAGTTGTATTAGGGAGGCCCTGAAATACCATCGCGTGCCTCCCTACCTCCGCCGTACAGTAGGGGCCTACCTGGAGGGTAGGTGCGTCACTTATCGGGGACGTGACGGTGTCGGTCGGCACCTCATGTCGTGCGGTGTTCCACAGGGGTCGGTTCTGGGACCCCTCTTGTGGAACATCGGTTACGACTGGGTGCTGAGGGGCGAGCTCCCGTCGGGCGCTGACTTGACGTGTTACGCGGACGACACGCTTGTCACCGCCCGGGGGAGCTCGCACAGGGAAGCGGCGTTGATAGCCACGGCTGCGGTTTCACAGGTGGTGAACCGCATCCGGCGCCTGGGCCTGGAGGTGGCCCTGAGCAAGTCGGAGGCCATGGTGTTTCATGGCCCCCGACGCGCGCCGCCGCCGGGGTCACACATCGTGGTCGGCGGGACCCGGATAGCTGTCGAGTCCACCATGAAGTACCTAGGATTGGTGCTCGACAGCCGATGGGAATTCGGGTCTCACTTCCGGCGGCTGGCGCCCAAGCTCATGGGCGCGGCGGGCGCGCTCTCAACGCTGCTTCCCAACGTGGGGGGCCCGAGCGCCGCCTGTAGGCGGTTATACGTGGGAATCGTGCGGTCCATGGCCCTGTATGGGGCCCCCGTGTGGGCGTATGACCTGACGGCCGGCACTCTCGCTATTCTGCGGAGACCGCAGAGGGCGATGGCCGTCAGAGTCGTCCGCGGGTACCGCACGATTTCCCACGAGGCGGCTTGTGTTCTGGCCGGATCCCCGCCCTGGGACCTAGAGGCGAAAGTACTCGCGTCGCTCTACAGATGGCGCGAGGAAGAGCGGGCACGGGGCTCGTGGCCGGCGCAGCAGCAGATCGCGCTGCGCCGAGAAGAGCTCCGTCAGGTCCTGGTGGCGGAATGGCGGCAAAGGCTTCAGCGCCCTGCCGCCGGCCTCGCTACCGTCGAGGCGATCCGGCCAGTACTCGACGACTGGCTCGGGAGAAGGCACGGCTCCCTGTCGTTCAGGGTGACGCAGGTGCTGTCGGGGCACGGTTGCTTCGGCAAGTACCTGTGCCGCATAGGCAGGGAGCCGGACGCTCGGTGCCACCACTGCGTCCAATGCGGGGAGGACACGGCGCAACACACGCTCGCCGAGTGTACAGCTTGGGACGAGCAGCGCCGTGTCCTCACAAATGTAGTAGGAGGCGATCTGTCGCTGCCGGCCATAGTACGTAGGATGGTCGGCGGCGCAGAGTCGTGGGACGCGGTGGTGTCCTTCTGCGAGGACGTGATGTCGCAGAAGGAGACTGCGGAACGGGAGAGGGAGATCTCCACTCCCTTCCCGGGCCGCAGAAAGCGCACCGGGCGCAGGGGAAGGGCGGACAACGCCCTTTTCCAGCCCCCCTAAATGGGTCCAGGGGCGCGGGACTTGGGGAAGTCCCCGCCCCCGATTCGACGGACCCGAGACGGAGGCGCGGGTGGGTTGTCGCCACGCGCCTCTGAGACGTTGCACGGGGTGGTTAACACCTCACCACCCCGTGCACGAGGCGAGGCCCGGACGCACCGGGCCAGCACTAGCGCGGGGCTGCGGAAGAATCGGATTCCCGCGGCCCCGCGCGCAGGTGCAAGATGACACCGGGGGGTTTTAGCCGGTAGGAGTCCGGCACGCCCCTCCGCCTCTCCCCAGGCGGAGGAAGTCCATGAGGATTTCCCCCCGACAAAAAAAAAAAAAAAAAAAAAAAAAAAGGTTTTTGGTTAGGTTAGGTTAATTTTTGAGTTAGGTTAGGTTTGGTTTTTAGTCAGGTTAGGTTTGGTTTTAAGTTAAGTTAGGTTTTTTTTTTTTTTTTTTTTAGTTGGTGTCCTTCGACATCGCTAACGCCTTTAACACCATTCCTCACTCCACCATACTGGAGGCACTCCGATACCACGGAGTGCCTACCTATCTGCGGCGCCTCCTAGCCTGCTACCTCCACGACCGAGAGGTAGTCCTCGTCGACAGAGTGGGCCGAGTCCGGCGCTACCCGGTCGAGGCCGGCGTTCCGCAGGGGTCTGTCTTAGGGCCCCTCCTTTGGAATGTCGGCTTCGACTGGTTACTACGAGGGACGCTCCTGCGAGGCACGAGTGTCATCTGCTATGCGGATGACACTCTCCTCACTGCCCGCGGGAGGTACCGGGCGGCGGCCGATCTGGCCTCGGCGGGCGGGTCCTTGGTCGCGGCTAGGATGCGACGCATGGGCCTTAAAATGGCGCTATCAAAAACGGAGGCCGTGTTTTTCCACGGCCCGAGGCAGCGCCCTCCACCCGAAGCGCACATCCACGTCGAGGGCGTCCGAATCGCGGTTGCGGCCCAGATGAGGTATCTGGGCCTCATGCTCGACAGCAGGTGGCGCTTCGGTCCGCACTTTAGCGGACTGTCCTCACGCCTGCTGAAAGCCGCGGGCGCCCTCTCGTGGCTGATGCCAAATCTGGGTGGGCCCAGAGAGCGGTGCCGGCAACTGTACGCCGGCACCCTCAAGAGCATGGCTCTGTACGGGGCGCCAATTTGGGCAGACTCCCTAAGCAGAAGGGAGAATGTCACTGCCCTTCGAGCGCCCCAAAGGGCCATCGCCCAGAGGGTGGGGAGGGCCTACCGCTCGGTGAGCTTTGCGGCGGCATGTGCCCTGGTTGGCACTCCGCCTTGGGAGCTTGAGGCGTGGGTGCTGGCCAGAGTCCATGAATGGACGCCGGGCCGGAGAGCGCTCGGCGAGCGCCCGGCTGATGAAGAGCGGGAGGCCGTCCGTCGGGAGGCGCGCGAGGCTATCGTGCGCCACTGGGCGGAGGACCTGGCCGCCGCCCATTTTGGGCGTCGGACGCTGGATGCCATCGGGCCGGTATTTAGAGACTGGCTCGAAAGGACCCACGGCTTCCTCTCTTTCCGCCTGGTGCAGGTATTGTCCGGCCACGGTTGTTTCGGATCGTACCTGCATCGCATCGGAAGGGAGGAGGCCGCAACGTGCCACGACTGTGGCGCGGCGGAGGACACGGCGCAGCACACTCTCGAAGAGTGCCCGTCGTGGTCCGAGCAGCGCCGCAGTCTTACGGCGGCGATCGGGCGGAACCTCTCGCTCCCCCACGTTATCAGCGCGATGTTGGGGAGTGAGGAGGCATGGGCGGCAGTCGCCTCCTTCTGCGAACAGGTCATGTCGCAGAAGGAGGCAGCGGAGCGAGCGCGAGAGGACGACCCTCTCGCACCGGCGCTCCGAAGGCGGCGCAGAGGACGACGGAGGCGGATGTATGATCGCCTCCAGCCTCCCGACGGCGGGCTAGGGGCGCATTGATGCGCCCGGAACCTTCCCCCTAACCTGGGGGACGGCGGGGGCGCAAACGCACAAATAAGAGGAACTCGCCGGAGAGGGTCTGGAAGTAAGGGTTCAGCCAATTGCCCAGGCCCTCTCCAAAAAGGCGAAGCGGGCGTGACGCTGGGGGTTTTTAGTGGGTATACCGGGAGCCTGCTAGCTCTCGGGGAGTCCCACATACCCCTCCGATTTAGAAGGGATGCGTAACGCATTTTCCCCCAGCGAAACAAAAAAAAAAAAAAGGTTAGGTTTTTAGTTAGGTTAGGTTTGGTTTTTAGTTAGGTTAGGTTTGGTTTTTAGTTAGGTTAGGTTAGGTTTTTAGTTAGGTTAGGTTAGGTTTTTAGTTAGGTTAGGTTAGGTTTTTAGTTAGGTTTGGTTAGGTTTGGTTTTCAGTTAGGTTTTTAGTTAGGTTAGGTTAGGTTTGGTTTTTAGTTAGGCTAGGTTTGGTTTTAAGTTAGGTTAGGTTAGGTTCTTAGTTAGGTTAGATTAGGTTTTTAGTTAGGTTAGGTTAGGTTTTTAGTTAGGTTAGGTTAGGTTTTTAGTTGGGTTAGGTTTGGTTTTTAGTTAGGTTAGGTTAGGTTTGTACGTAGGTCACCGCCTCCAGCCTCCCGACGGCGGGCTAGGGGCGCATTGATGCGCCTGGAACCTTCCCCCTAACCTGGGGGACGGCGGGGGCGCAAACGCCCAAATAAGAGGAACTCGCCGGAGAGGGCCTGGAAGTAAGGGTTCAGCTAATTTCCCAGGCCCTCTCCAAAAAAAAGGCGAAGCGGGCGTGACGCTGGGGGTCTTTAGTGGGTATACCGGGAGCCTGCTAGCTGTCGGGGAGTCCCACATACCCCTCTGATTTAGAGGGGATGCGTAACGCATTTTCCCCCAGCGAAACAAAAAAAAAAAAAAAAAAAAGGTTTGTACGTAGGATGGTCGGCGGCGCAGAGTCGTGGGACGCGGTGGTGTCCTTCTGCGAGGACGTGATGTCGCAGAAGGAGACTGCGGAACGGGAGAGGGAGATCTCCACTCCCTTCCCGGGCCGCAGAAAGCGCACCGGGCGCAGGGGAAGGGCGGATAACGCCCTTTTCCAGCCCCCCTAAATGGGTCCAGGGGCGCGGGACTTGGGGAAGTCCCCGCCCCCGATTCGACGGACCCGAGACGGAGGCGCGGGTGGGTTGTCGCCACGCGCCTCTGAGACGTTGCACGGGGTGGTTAACACCTCACCACCCCGTGCACGAGGCGAGGCCCGGGCGCACCGGGCCAGCACTAGCGCGGGGCTGCGGAAGAATCGGAATCCCGCGGTCCCGCGCCCAGGTGCAAGATGACACCGGGGGGTTTTAGCCGGTAGGAGTCCGGCACGCCCCTCCGCCTCTCCCCAGGCGGAGGAAGTCCATGAGGATTTCCCCCCGAAAAAAAAAAAAAAAAAAAAAAAAAAAAGGTTAGGTTTGGTTTTGAGTTAGGTTAGGTTAGGTTTGGTTTGTAGTTAGGTTAGGTTAGGTTCTTAGTTAGGTTAGGTTAGGTTTTTAGTTAGGTTAGGTTAGGTTTTTAGTTAGGTTAGGTTAGGTTTTTAGTTCGGTTAGGTTTGGTTTTTAGTTAGGTTAGGTTAGGTTTGGTTTTGAGTTAGGTTAGGTTAGGTTTGGTTTGTAGTTAGGTTAGGTTAGGTTTTTAGTTAGGTTAGGTTAGGTTAGGTTTTGAGTTAGGTTAGGTTAGGATTGGTTTGCAGTTAGGTTAGGTTAGGTTTTTAGTTAGGTTAGGTTAGGTTTTGAGTTAGGTTAGGTTTGGTTTTTAGTTAGGTTAGGTTTGGTTTTTAGTTAGGTTAGGTTAGATTTGGTTTTGAGTTAGGTTAGGTTTGGTTTGTAGTTAGGTTAGGTTAGGTTTTTAGTTAGGTTAGGTTAGGTTTTTAGTTCGGTTAGGTTTGGTTTTTAGTTAGGTTAGGTTAGGTTTGGTTTTGAGTTAGGTTAGGTTAGGTTTGGTTTGTAGTTAGGTTAGGTTAGGTTTTTAGTTAGGTTAGGTTAGGTTAGGTTTTGAGTTAGGTTAGGTTAGGATTGGTTTGCAGTTAGGTTAGGTTAGGTTTTTAGTTAGGTTAGGTTAGGTTTTGAGTTAGGTTAGGTTTGGTTTTTAGTTAGGTTAGGTTTGGTTTTTAGTTAGGTTAGGTTAGATTTGGTTTTGAGTTAGGTTAGGTTTGGTTTGTAGTTAGGTTAGGTTAGGTTTTTAGTTAGGTTAGGTTAGGTTTTGAGTTAGGTTAGGTTAGGTTTGGTTTACAGTTAGGTTAGGTTAGGTTTTGAGTTAGGTTAGGTTTGGTTTTTAGTTAGGTTAGGTTAGGTTTTTAGTTAGGTTAGGTTAGGTTTGGTTTGCAGTTAGGTTAGGTTAGGTTTGGTTTTTAGTTAGGTTAGGTTAGGTTTTTAGTTAGGTTAGGTTAGGTTTGGTTTTTAGTTAGGTTAGGTTTGGTTTTTAGTAAGGTTGGGTTAGGTTTGGTTTTTAGTTAGGTTAGGTTAGGTTTTTAGTTAGGTTAGGTTTTGAGTTGAGTGACTAAACACCAAACCTAACCTAACCTAACCTAACTAAAAACCTAACCTAACCTAACTAAAAACCTAGCCTAACCTAACTAAAAACCTAATCTAACCTAACTAAAAACCTAACCTAACCTAACCTAACTCAAAACCAAACCTAACCTAACCTAACTAAAAACCAAACCAAACCTAACCTAACTAAAAACCAAACCTAACCTAACCTAACTAAAAACCAAACCTAACCTAACTAAAAACCAAACCTAACCTAACTACAAACCAAACCTAACCTAACCTAACTCAAAACCAAAGCTAACCTTTTTTTTTTTTTTTTTTTTTTTTTTTTTTGGTAAAGCGGGGGAATCCTCATGGACACCCGCGACCCCGGGGGGAGCCGCGGGTAGTGTCAGACTCTTACTGACTAAACCTGAACCGCTGTGCTACGTCATCCGCGTTTTTTGTGTCGGTGCATGGCAGTGCATGGTACTACTTCATGCACCGACCGCGGGCTTCCGCCGGCCAGTTGAGAGCCGGCGGGTTGCAATTTCGCATTGTTGATGGAGGCCGACGTGTAAAGGGCGTCGGCCTCCTCGCCTGGTACTGGACACCACACCCGTAGCACCGAATGTGGCCCCCCGTCGCGGGTCCTCTACTACGGACGATGGCACCCCCGTGCCACCGTCCGGACCCTGGTTAGGGCGGGAGGGCGCGCTCATGCGCGGCCCTTCGCCGCCCCACCCGACGTCGGCGTATTTGGGGCGCGCCCGGATCGTTTTCCCGGACGCGCTCCGCGGCCTCCTTCTGCGACATAACGGTCTCGCAGAAGGAGGCCAGTGCGTCCCACGCTGCGCGGCTGCTGAGCGCGGCTGCGACAACAGCCGGCAGCGCGGAGACGTCTACTCCGCCCAGCGCAGACACAAGGACGGCGCGAGGCCCATCGAAGGCCGGACACAGGGCCAGTGTGTGCAGTGCGGTGTCGTCTGGATCACCGCACTGGTGACACTCCGTGGTGGCCTCACGTCGGGCCACCCGACACAGGTAGTGCCCGAAGGCCCCGTGTCCGGTCAACATCTGTGTGAGGCGGTACGTCAGTTTTCCGTACCGCCTCTCCGCCCACTGTTGTAGGTGTGGGCGGATAGCCTCGACCGTAGCCCGCCCCGCCGTCGGCCTGGAGAGCCGAAGTTCCCAATTTCGGAACACGACGAGGCGGGCTTGTCTGCGCCAGGTTTCGCGCTGCCCTGGCGAAGGCTCGATGCCCCGGGACCGGAGCGAGGTGCAGCGGGTGTAGAGGTCCACTAGCACCTGCGCTTCCAAATCCCAAGGCGGGGTGCCCGCCAGGGCACACGCCGCCTCCTGCCCGACGGTGCGATACGCCCGAGCGGCCCTGTTTGCCATTACTCGTTGCGCACCAAGCAAGACCGCCCGGTTGTCACGTGACAGCGTATCGCACCATATGGGTGCGCCGTAGAGGGCCATAGATCGAATGACCCCCGTGTACAATCGGCGACACCCAACATCTGGGCCCCCGACATTTGGCAGCAGCCTTCCGAGAGCGGCTGCGGCGGCTTGTAGCCTTGGAGCCAGCCGCTTGAAGTGCTCCCGGAAGGTGAACCGCCCGTCGAGGACCAGGCCCAGATATTTCATCGTGCCCAACAGTGGGATTTGTGTGTCCTCCACCGTCAGGCACGAGTCGGGCAGGGGCCGGCGGCTCCGGGGACCGCGCAGAAAGATAGCTTCGGTCTTCCCCAGAGCCACCTCCAATCCGAGCATGCGGATGCGACCTACGACTAACTGGACGCCGCAGGTCGCAAGCCGCATGCATTCCCCGGGGTCTGCACCCCGGGACAAAATGAGTGTGTCGTCCGCGTAGCAGACGACCTGCATGCCGGGGTATAGGGCCCCTCTGAGGGCCCAGTCGTAGCCGATGTTCCACAGGAGAGGTCCTAAGACTGACCCCTGCGGAACACCGCGCCCCGTTGCGTGGCTCTGCAGGCCGTTCTGCCCCGCGAACACAATACTTCGGCCGGTCAGGTAGTCCGCCACGACTCGCTGCAAGTAGAGCGGCACTCCGTGATATTGGAGCGCCGCCTCGATGCACTGATGCGGCAGCGAGTTGAAGGCGTTGGCGATGTCAAGTGAGACAGCCAACGCCATTCCCCCCCGTGCCGCCGCATCCGCGGCGAACCCCCTGACCAGCTTTATGGCGTCCAACGTGGACCGCCTCGCCCTGAAGCCGAATTGATGGTCCGACAGATTCGGACCCGTCCGGTCTAAGTGCCGGACGATGCGGGCAGCGATGACGCGCTCGAAGAGCTTGCCCGCCTCGTCCAGCAACACAATTGGTCGGTATCCGGACGGCGAATCCGCCGGACGCCCCTCTTTTCGTAGGAGGACCAGTCTGCCCATTTTCCAGACTTGCGGGAATCTGCCCAACTCAAAGCACGAGTTGAGCAGACCCCGCAGACGGTCCTCGAGGGGTCCCAGGGCCAGTGCCAGCGCTTGTGCCGGCACGCCGTCGGGCCCTGGGGCGGTCTTCTTTGGGCGAAGGCGGCTTATGGACGCCTCCAATTCACCTTCAGTGATTTCCTCCGGTGGCTCTGGCGAAGGTTGCGTGACGCCTGCCACCGGAGGAACGAAATCTGTCCCTGCAGGGAACAGGGACGAGACGACGGCTCGGAGCAGCTGGGGCTCCATGGTCTCCGTGATCGGAGGCGCCGCGGCCCGGAGCTTGTTCCGGGCCATGAGATACGGTCGCCCCCACGGATCTCTGTCGAGAGCCTCCAGCATCTCCTGCCACCCTGCTGCTTTTGCTTGCAGGATGGCGACACGGAGATTGCTCCTCGCCGTACTCCAGGCCCTGTAGAGGAGGGCCTCAGTCGTCTCGTCCCTTACGCCGCGACGAAAAAAAACCAAAGCTAACCTTACCTAACTAAAAACCAAACGTAACCTAACCTAACTAAAAACCAAACCTAACTAAAAACCAAACCTAACCTAACCTAACCTCACTAAAAACCAAACCTAACCTAACCTAACTGAAAACCAAACCTAACCTAACCTAACTAAAACCCAAACCTAACCTAACCTAACTAAAAACCAAACCTAACCTAACCTAACTAAAAACCAAACCTAACCTAACCTAACCTCACTAAAAACCAAACCTAACCTAACCTAACTCAATACCAAACCTAACCTAACCTAACTAAAAACCAAACCTAACCTAACCTAACTAAAAACCTACCCTAACCTAACTAAAACCCTAATCTAATTAAAAACCAAACCTAACCTAACCTTTTTTTTTTTTTTTGGTAAAGCGGGGGAATCCTCATGGACACCCGCGACCCCGGGGGGAGCCGCGGGTAGTGTCAGACTCTTACTGACTAAACCTGAACCGCTGTGCTACGTCATAGCATTACTTCATGCACCGACCGCGGGCTTCCGCTGGCCTCGTTTTTCGGCCAGCGGGTTGCTCTTTCGCAAATTATGTTGGAGGCCGACGTGTAAAGGGCGTCGGCCTCCTCGCCTGATACTGGGACCACACCCATAGCACCGAATGTGTTTTACAAATTATTAAAATGATATTTTTCGAGTTTTCAAGTTCTTGCAATGCTCTGCTGGCACTGGGACGTGAGTTCTGGACTCGAATCGAATTGTGCATTGCAGTTCTGCTATAGTTCTGTCTAAAACAAAAGAGTTTTAGCCTGTGAGTAATTTTACAAGTGATAAAAATGATATTTTTTGAGTTTTTTAACATTCTCACATGCTCTGCTGGCACTGGGACGTGAGTTCTGGACTCGAATCGAATTGTGCATTGCAGTTCTGCTATAGTTCTGTCTAAAACAAAAGAGTTCTAGCCTGTGAGCAGTTTTACAAGTGATGAAAATGATATTTTTTGAGTTTTTAAACATTCTCACATGCTCTGCTGGCACTGGGACGTGAGTTCTGGACTCGAATCGAATTGTGCATTGCAGTTCTGCTATAGTTCTGTCTAAAACAAAAGAGTTCTAGGCTGTGGGAATATATTATAAGGCAATGAAAATGATATTTTCGAGTTTTCGATCTGCTACGGGAAGTTAGCAGACCATTTTTTAAATTGTCTTTTTTTGGGACAAAAACGTCAGAACTATTTTTGAAAACTATCAGGAACTATAGAACTTACCTGCATGCGAAAGGAACACACTTTTTTTTTATCTGCTGCAAATAGATCTGCTACGGGAAGTTAGCAGAGCATTTCATTAATTTAATTTTTTGGGGTAAAAACAGCAGAACTATTTTTAAAAACTGTCAGGAACTATTATAGAACTCAGCTGCATGCGAATAGAACTCTCTTTTTTTTGTTGATCTGGTGGACATTGATCTGCTAAGTTCACCCACATTCGATAGAATTGGTATATTTTTTTTTTTACCTCACAAAAAACAAAATAACGGATTTTGGAACCCATATTGTTCCGAAACCCGTTATTTTGTTTTTTTTTATTTTTCTTATGTACCTACCTAATGTCAATCGCACTATCAAGAATCTAACCACATCACATTCGTTAAAATCCTTCTAGCCCTTCAGGAACATAGAATTCCACATACAGTTGAAAAACATTACACTCCTTTCTGTGGCAGTCAGGTAAAAACATTACCCTCCTTTCTATGGCAGTCGGTTGAAAGTTTATAACGAGTGTCGCTCTCACAACTAATAAAATTCTAACGACGCCTTTGAAACTGAAATCCATCGAAATCCATCGTTCAGGCTACAGAGTGAGCCATATTCGAATTTGGCGCCAAAATTCCGCCATTTTGTTTTATTTATTATTTTAATATATCCAGTGTCACTCTCACAGTCAATACAAATCTAACGACACCTCTCAAGCCAAAATCCACTGAGCTGTTTAGGCTGCAGAGCGTGCCAAACAATTATACATACTCTCGAAAAAATGCTAAATATTATCTTAGCTTCTGGGCGCATGTATACAGAGTCCAGGTCTGTCTGTCACATCTTACATACTTACTTAGTTAATACATGAGTAGCTAGTCACACATTACGTTACCTTGCAACAATTTATGTAATACCTAATAAGTTAAATAACGATCCTATGTGTTATCAGACTTACAAATTACAGATAACAACTATGCGATCGAAGTTTTCAACTTTGTGAACTCGATGCCGGGATAAAGACATCGGTGTTTAGATAATATATATTATGTATTATATGGTTATGTCGGAGAGTTTAAAGAAAACGACTTGTGTCGCGTGTATAACTAAAATTCAAATCAAAGCGTTACGCAAACGTAGACACTTTTTGCTGTCGAACATTGCACATCGAACTTTTTTTGAGCGTCATATCTTTTTGAGTAGGTACGTGTAAAGTTGAACTATTGAACACAAAATATCGTTGAAGTACTCCGTTCTAACGATTTCATATGAATTCTATAGATTTGAAATGTTCATTGTTGACTTGTTTTTGTCGTCAAAGCGCAACGAGCGCATAGCTTACAATCGCAAAGAGCACAGAGGCGCAGGACATGCGTTAGTGTATCACATTTCTGGACGATAGCGGGAATCGATCCTGCACCACATCGCACACTCATGTCATTGATGTTATGACTATCACTGGGCTATCGAAACTTTCGACTCGAGGTAATTTTTTCATAGAAAGAGTCTGGGAGTCCATACAGGGATAGGGTCAAAGAAATGAAAGCACACTCCATTTTCAACTATATTTTATTATAAAATCACAAAGAATAAATCTAGAGTTCAATAGGGTAGTCACTTAGATATTAATATTGTTGTATATATTTATAATTCATATAACTGAGTTACATTATGTAGTTTAGTGTGCAATCGGTCTTAGAAGGACCGAAGCATTTCATAAAATCAATTTTCACAAACAATCATTAACAAAATAAGTTGTTTTGTCGAAATAGAGCCTGTTAAAGCTTGCCATTGAAATTTAAACGTGTATTTAAAGATATAACTTCAGATACGTTGAAAGAAAAATATTATTATATCCCTGTTATTTTTGTCCCAACGATTGGTCTTTGGCATATTGAATTAAGACTAAATATTGACATGTTCAAATTGTTTCAGCAAATAACTACCTCTGCGAACATAATTAGATGTGCTCTCCAAGAAAATGTTGAGATAAATTTCGTTACTCGAACGATCGTTTACATCTATTTAACTATTTTAACTTTACACACAACCCTTTAATTTGCACACCATTATTTAATTCTTTTAATGAAACAACCAAAACATAAATCATGAAACAAAGAGGTACAGTAATATTTTACTAGAAAGGGTTCCTTGATAGGTTAGGTAGGTAGGTATATAATTCACTAGAGCGACTACTGAAATTAAGATAGGATATTTAACTATTAAATCTTAAAGTAATGATTATGTTAATCTTTACTATAGATCCTATTAATTTAATTTGTAATTATTAACATAGTCGTGTATAATATTTACATCCTCAGAATAATTTAACACGAGTGCAGCTGCCACTTTGCCGAATGCATTTGAAATAATTATCTAGTTGGCTGTGAGGTGCCAGTTGCTCGCTTGGAAAGGAGCAAGTCAGCGCCGGGGACATTGGTTAGCCTCTATCCCGACGTCACTGTTCTAGATCGTATGGCGCTGATCTGGCCTCGTACATAAAGTGGCAGACACACAATAATTTCACTAATTCAACGTTTCAATACGGAATGGTTCAGTTCTTTTCACACAGAAGGAATAAGGGACGTGGCGCGGACACAAGCCGCCTCGGACGATCTAAACCAGGCAGCGCTATAATTTTAATTCACATTATACCCTGTGCGAAATATAATATTCCACTTGTTAATATTATATAAAACATAGATAATATCATTGGCAATATTTAAGTCCCTTACTCCGTTCACAATTCAACTAAACGTGTTAATTCACCTATAATATTCTCGCGAGTCACCCGACTCCGTTGAAAAAGGTAGAGAATGTTATTCACAAGTCATATATGTAAATATATCGAAGCGTAATAGATACATTAAAATGTAGTCAAGTGTAGATTTCGCCAGGATAGTAATTAAGTTCTATAAGTACGAATATGTCTAGAATACCAATTGTGTACTAATGTACATCATTTCATTATATTGATCCCCTTTAACATTTATAAGTTTTATTTACAATTAGTTTCTTGAAACTCCTTCAGGTGTTCTGAAATAAAGGGATTAAATGATAACCACAGGCGCTCATGAAACAACAAAGAGAATGAAGGCTAGTGGAGATGTTCTACAACGCTACCTCTGCGACTCGCGCTGCGCGGTGTCGGTCGAATCGTAGACAATTGGTATGGAAATGAAATAAAAAGGGATTCAGGTAGAAGGAAAGGACGGAAAATAAAGAACAAAAAGTGTCAATGATAATAATAGTTTAATTATGAAATTAAAAATAAGGAGTGAAATTAACCACACAAAAGGCTTAAAATTAAAATAAGAAATAGACGACGACACATAAAAATTACATGAAACATGGAGCGGTCGCCGCCGAGACGAGGGAAGGCAGTCGCCTCCAAGCAGAGGACCGGCGGCCGGCGGCCGGGACTTACTGATATGTTGCCGGCCTCTACCGCACGGGGCTAATACAGCTAACATGTAGTAGAGATATATATTATGAAGCGCAATAAAATATAAGCATATTCAGAATGATATGCGGAGATATGTGAGACATGATAACGGGAGGATAGCGCCGCGACTCCGACAACATGCGGATCATAACACATTCGAAAACAACATTCACATCATTTGACAACGCATAACTTTAACTAACAAATTGAAACAATGTTCACTTACAATGAATAAAATTGCATATATTGCGCTTAATAAAACTCTCAAATATAATTTAACTGTAACATTTTCATCAACTTTTCAATAAATGTTAAGATTACTTCAATTACCTTTTACCTAAAATAATGTGTATTGACTTTAAATTTGGCATCTCATCCTAAACACTGATCTATTTATTATTTTTTAATAATATTACCATTAAATTCTAAATATTTAAAATACTTTTCTAAACACATAAATTCCTATAATTATCTATTAGTCAATACCAATGTTACTGAGAAATATTTAGGCCTGAAAACGCTACACACATAATAATCGACAAGTCTACGAATGTATTGAGCACAAGCGACTGAATATTACGTCTATACACGAGCAAAACATGATGAATACAAAGGAATCCGCGGGATGTGTGTAGCGTTCTACGCTGAGTACAGTGGATATGTAATCTCCTTTTTTGTGATTTTTGTTATTAATTTAAATACATAATAATAATAATATAATTATTATTTAAAATTACAATTGCGATTACCGCCGATCTCACGCCACTCGACCACCACCAATCGCACCCCACTCCTTACCATTTCAAAACACAGGCACAGAGTCATGCGCCGTATAGAAAAACATTTTCAAAAACGTGCAAAATATCACCACACCCTGGTCACCTAACATTATCTAAACCAAATAACTACTTTTACGTTCTTATTATAGGTAGGTACTGATTAATACAATTTGTATGATTAAATTTTTCTATTAAATCTTACACGTAATGACAATCTAATTTTTTTCAGTTTAACCATCTTACTAAGCTCTATCTTTATTTTCTTATGTACGTGATATATATTATATTATACATTTCATAATAGTGTAAATATGTGATTTTTATAACTTCACAAATGTTTTCTAAAATAAAAGTTTATTTTTTTAATAATTTTTTGTCGACTATTTCGCGATCATGGGATATGTGATGAAATTAATGTAATCGTATAAGCCTGGCTGTGGGTTTGACGGGCTGACACTTGCTCTGCCGGACGTACGCGGCGGTGCGAGATCCGTGATTCAATCTATCTACATGTCGTACAACCGTAGCGTACTTTATCCTACAATATACATTCCCTCTTTCTATCCTAATTGAATACCGACCGTGGCATCGTCGAGATATGTAATGCATTGATTGATATTAATGACTTACAATATTAATTAACATGCCGTGCGTTCGTCTCCCGCGGATGGCATCAGTATTCCCTACTCGTCATATTCAGGTATCTGTTTCACGCATGCTTTGCCTAATCACATAATCTGGACGTGTAACTGAACACTTAATCTGGTCCTAGCGGTAGCGCGGTCATCGGGCATCCCTCTCTACCAACAAATTCGTTACCTTATATCCAATCTTTTTACAAAAGCTTCCCTACCAGAGTTTTAAATATTTGAGACGAATTCATAAGATTTTTGATAACGTAAAATCACTTAATTCACAAACTTAATCTCTTTTGCATTGGACTAGACATATTTTTTAATTAATTTAAGAAGGCAAAGATGTGTGAAATCCAATCGAGAGTTTAGCAAAGTCCGAAGTGTGAGAAGCTTAACACATCGAAGTGTGAGTGTGTCTATATACAAAACGAAGGACCGAGAAGGACAGTTCATTAACTAAAATACTGTTTAGTGAAGTTTATTTGTGACCTAGTGTAAATACTGTTGATTAAATATGTCATAGAGCAAAATCAGATCTGGCTAATACTTTATAGACCGTCGCCGCAACTCCACTGCAGTGTGGCAGTTCATAGCAATAGAGAAAATTATTCTAAAACATGTGATGGCGAGAGCTGGGCACCACACAAATAAATAATTATCTAACAATAACCACTTAGTGAAACGTATGCACGAGCATTTATATATGTTGTAGCTACCATTAATATAAATTAACATCAAAATAAATGCATCATGTCACTATTATGTCACGGAACATAACGTTTTAAATAGTGATATACAACTAGATGCTTAGCGATAAAGAGATGTGATTACACTAACTAACCGTCAATAACTATGAATGAAGTAGAACAGACAATATTCTCCTAACAACGAAACAAGAATGGAAGCAAGACCGAGAGCCGAGCGGACCCGGCCACTGTTACACCTAAAATATATTATTAAAATTATCTCTATAACTAATATTGCACACACATACACATTTCTAAACATAACATTCCATTAATCAAATAAGAAAAAAATGTGTATGCGTACAAAACTATATTTACTTACAAAGAAATGCAATAATAGTAAATTGTGCATATTAAAATAGACAATAAAATATATTTATGTATAAAATACAATTTAAGAATAATAACTGCAAATTAATTATGTGACCAAGAGATATTTCAACAATGTGCTAATAATGTGATGAATATTTAATTTAAGGTGGTATAAACAGGCTGTCGCACTTAACCACAAACAAGCGAGGCAATGTTTGACATTGCGAGCCATAGGTACTTACGCGAGTTGCCCACTGCAAACGTAACTAGCGCAATCTAATTGCAAAACATACCGTTTGATAATTATAATCCATTATAACGAAATCATATTATATTGTAATCACCGGGAACATTACGAGTTTATAAAAATAAAATAATTGATATTATACTTATTCAAAATATGGAATGAATATCACACAAAATATAAATCCTCTCTACGTGAATGCGCTCCGTTCGGATACGCATCCAAAATACATTAGAATACACATGCAGCGTTTGACTGTGATGATAGTATCTTAGATTAGTACAGTAACAGTAAACGTACGTATTTATTAAGAAAATAGAATAGCACTTAATCTCTAGTGATCCGAGTAAGCGTAATACAGATATATTTAATTTTCAGTCGAGGGAAATTCTCGATTTGTGTGAGAGGTACGATGTAATAGCCAGTCACGTCGCCGAGGCCCGCGTCGTCGCCGAGTGTGCAGAGGGCCTTATATTAAAAATATTTAAATGCTGTTGATACGTGTGTCGAGGCCGCTGCGGACTGTGACGTGGGCGGGGACGCGACGGCCACATTGTGTGATATTCCGAAGACGCTGCGATACTTGTTGCGCTTAGATGCTCGACTTGGAGAACGACACCCGCAGGTGGTTGGACTCCGACAGCTGGTAGTTGTGCATCTTGATGAGCGCCGCCACCGCGTCGTCGATGGACGGCAGCTGGACCAGCGCCATCTTGCGGTCCTTCCTGGAAATTGACGCAAGCACTCCATAAATATCATGAACGACACTTAGCTAACACGTCTATAGACAAGTCTCTACATTATCTGTGGCAAAAAAGAACTGCAAGATCTTAAAAAAAATGTTTACTTACGGGAAGAACTTGAACGCCTTAATTGCGAATCCACGTTTAGTGAAAGCCTCCTTGATATCGTCCTCGGACACCGTAGCTCTGGTGACAAAGCATTAAGACGTGAGTATCATAAAAAAGAAGAAGAAAAGTGAATCAGATCAGAAGGAAACTTACGGAATGTTAGACAGGTGGAGAGTCGCGCTCGGTGGGTAAATGTTCTGGTAGTTTTTGCTGCCGGGCTTCTTGAATCTGTGCAGGGGGCTCTGAGAATAATCCCTGGAAAATTCGAGGATAAAATGTTAAATAGATGTAAAGAAAAAGCTACGCCATATATTTTTGAACCTCCAAAAAGGCCTTAGGTCGAAAAAGTTGTGCGTAAATAAAATATTGTCGAAGGAAACCGAGACGTTTCAAATTTCAAGATCTACTGCAGGTTCAAAACGTTACTAAATTCAAGTTGCGCGATTTCAAAATGTCATTCTTATGGAGAAGAGTTAGCAAAAAACTCCTTAAGTATTTTTTCCTAGCTTATGGTGTCTTTGGGCAAAGGCCTCCCCCAAGTCCTTCCACGACTCTCTATCTTGCGCCGCTTCGAGCCTGTCCATAAATTACTCTTTTAAAAGTAGAAAAATACAATAAAAAATAATATTTGTTTTACCTGGTGAGCCCAGCATCAGGTTGTCCTTCTTTAGGCAGCTGCACGGTCTGGTGCTTGCTGAGCATCACACGCATCGCCTTCCCAAACACCCGCAACTTATCCATGTGCGTCATAGCTGAAATCGTACAAAATTGCTATTAGTTTTGAAGTGGAAGACATATTATATACTCACACCTATATTGTAGTATACTCTAACAAATATAATGATTTTATCTTTAAGAGACAGCGTTATGGAGTGAAGAGCTCTCGCCTTGTTAAGGTTAAAGTAATTAATAGTATTTGTTTTTTTTTGTGGAATTGGTCCATAAATATAGTTTATGTTTTATTCTGAGGGTATTTTTTTAATAACTCGTGTTAATTGATGAAGGAGTATATGTTTGTGCAGTGTGGACCTTTAGAACGTTCATGATTTAAATGTAAATGTGCAAATTAATTTGTAGATATTAAACAAAGTTTGCTATAAAAATACAAATCTTCTTGTTGATATAGAATGATTATTTAACGAACAACACTATAAGTGGCGAGTAAACAACGACACTTTATGTTACAAGAAAAACAAACTACAGTAAAGAGGTGAGCCATGAGTACACTCATAATCCTAAATAAATACACAGTTCCTTAGGTAAATACAACCTTACACTCATAGAAATAGAGTTAATATTAGCTTGCGTACCTAAATGGGCCTGGTGAGGCTCTGCCATCTGAATGAGGGCCGAATCTTTCTTGTTGTAGAGTATCTTCACCCGTTGCACATCGCCGTAGACGCCTATACGCAAACAAATGTCTTAGAAACAAGCATTAACATGATTCCTTCACAATAAAAACTATGAATAAGTATCCCAGCTTCGTAGATTGTGTTTTGTTCCATCGTGTGTATTCAATTGTTTATTTAGGCCCTTTAAGCCGAGCAAATTTTCATAGTCAAACACATTCTATCAAAAATGGGATTGGTATAATGTATTCTCAATGTTGTCTAATGTATACCTAGGACTAGACTATGTTATTACACATCATGGTGTCTTGACAGCATATTTAGTACAACGGCTGGTATATATAATGTCGTGAAACGGGACAGACGGAAAATACAAGAAGAAAACAACTTCAAGCTCTAAATTGGTCACGTTAAGCCTTCGATTAATGCTTTAGCGGTTAACAGCGGCGACCTTGTACTGGCGCGCTGTGTCAAGCAAATTACTGCAAACAATTAACTCTCTGCTACACTATTGGCGTCAATTCCTCATTGTACAACGCACCTCTTTGATAACAAGCTCACAACAGCGATTACCATGTTTGTGGTTCACCGTCCTCATACCGATACTCAGGTAGTT
Organism: Chrysodeixis includens; assembly: GCA_941860345.1. NCBI lineage: Eukaryota > Metazoa > Arthropoda > Insecta > Lepidoptera > Noctuidae > Chrysodeixis > Chrysodeixis includens. Next base: position 79,434 of record CALNXA010000002.1, read on the forward strand.
ACATACTAATAATCAAAATAAATGAAAATTAAAAAGAACAGTGACGTCACTGCCACAGAGATGCGCATGAACCGCTGTACCGTAACTGGTTGGAAACTGACAGCCCACATAGAAACAATAAAAAAAATAATAAACTGAAATAAAGACAACACTGGGTAAACAGTAGACGTTCTATCTAACTTAGCTACGACTAGGGTGTCTGAAACACAAATTGTCATACGAGTTAATAAAGCGTTTAGAATTTAGATTCGATAGTGTTATCAAGCAAAGCTTCGACAAGTCGTCGGATGCGGTTATCAGTACAGAAGTCGAGAATGTTAGCTGACAATTTGTCTTTCAGGCGACAGGGCTCAGGAGCAATATTAATGTTTTAATATAAAATACGGAATGTATGTGCACACGTACCGAAAAGGGTAAAGAGAGCGTCAGGCGTGACCATCTAAAACAATAGGAAAGAGAAAAGAGACAGTATTATAAATAGTCGTAAAAGATTTTTGACATCATATCTATAAATAAATTAGCAACTTATCTTTAAGGAGTTTAAGTAGAGTATATAAATATAACAGCCTGTAACGCCGCTTGTATGGTTAATGCATTAGTTCGTAAATGTTTTAACGTGAACCCACAATTATAATGGTGTCTGATACAGGCGTTACTGGCTATTGTGTTAGCGTAATGAATAAATTTGCCAATAAACATTAAACTACTAAGTCGGAACAATAGGAATTTTGTCTAACTCTTTTTAGGTACAATTTCGGGAATGATTTCCATTACATACAATTGAATTGAGAAGTTTTCGATTTTTGTTTTCGAATTTGAATTTGACAGGTAGAAAAGGGCGGTTACGAGAAACAGAGGTATAAATCCGCCTGCCAGTATTGAGGTAGCGTTATGTTGTGTGTGTGATGTTGGTACCAACCTCTTCGTTGAGGTTTGAGACGAGGAGCACGGTGGCTAGGGGCAGCGGGGGCGCAGCGAGGGCGCGCAGGGCGGGGGAGGCGGGGGTCAGCGTGAGCGCGCCGAAAGCCGGCAGGCCCACTCCGCCCACGCCCACGCCGTATGGTGAGGCAAGCCCGGAGCCCAGCCCCAGGAACTGCGGAGCCAGCACTCCGCCACCTAGTCGAACAATACCGGTTATAGATCCTGCTTTCACTTATAAAAAAAAACCAACAAGAAAGAAAATAAGTTCTGCGCCCATACCTACCTAATTTTGTACAACTACCTACCTGTTTTTACATATCAAAGTGATGACATTTCTGATTTTTGTTTTCCATAAAACTGCGAAATATTAACAAAAACTAAACCTAATTCCCAAAAATAATGAATAAGCTAAATGACATGTTCCATAATAAACAGAAATCAGACAGGGTAATTCTACATAACAAAAGTAGAACATTCGCAATAGCGGAATGATCCACACATATTACAACCCTCTACGGTGCAATACGGATTTATGACGAGTTATTAGTCACCGCGGGAATATTTAGCATTGAAATATGAATAATAAACAAGAAAACAGCTAACGTGGAATAGCAAATGTAATTTGGAAGTGTTATTGTAGATTTATTTCACGCTGTAAGTTCATACGTACATTGACGCAAGAAAAACATACGTGCCTACAGCTAAGAATACAAAATCATCGTAATTTGCAACATAAAGAACAAAAGGCAAAGGCGCCTTTACACAAAAACATCAAAAACAGTAAAAATGAATAAAATATTTATGGCAACCTATCAGGCTACGCAGGGAACAAAGCATATTTCTCAGACATTCAAGATTAATGATATTACTAGGGACATAGAAAATCTTCAGTGAGTTGTAACGTAATGAGCATACCTGAGCTTGAGATTTAAAATGGAAAGACTTTTTAAGATAAGAAAACCAACAGACTACCTAAGTAAAAAGGTGCAAGAGCGATCGAAGTCAAGTCCAATAGCCAAGTGTAAATGGGGCAGACGTTGATTGCCGGGAGCGCGTTAAATACTTTGCGTTCAGATGATTAATTGCTTCGGAAAAGGTTGGAAATATTCATCTGCCCCATTGGGTGGGTATCGTCGGATGCAGGACGAAGAGTCTACGATACATGTGAGAGAGACGGAGCTCGGTGAGAAAGCTTCCAGGTGCGCAGAGTAGTGAGGACTAACTCATCCTGGAGGCGAGGGCCAGGGCGAGGCGTGCCCGCAGTGGCATCAACTCACTGGTCAACAGCTGGTGCGCGTCGCCGTCGCCCGACGGCAGCGTGGGGTTCGTGTAGTCGCGCGACTTGTCGTTGTTATACTTCACGTTCAGACACGTCATCTTCGAGTAGTCGATGCGAAGCGTGCAGCACCCGTTGTAAATATTCTGCCCGTCTAAAGCCTAAAAAAAAACAAAGAAAGTTACGTTTATTGAAATAACTTTTCTCGTTTGACACGAAAACAGAACGAATTATAAATCTCATCAAAAACATATTACGAGTCGAAAAAGTTTCACTTCTTTCGAGGGTCGTTTATTTGAGTGATAATAAGGATGTGATGTTTTTATTAGTAATGAAATGAATAGCATTCAATTTAACTTTTTAATACGATCGCATAAAACAGGAAGCTGCATAAATATTTTTTTATTACAATATTTTTGTAAGCAGCGCCGTCGGAGGCAAGTCTGTCTAACAAAGTAAAGAATACCTTTTAACGTGAGATAAAAAGTGGATCGATACACTACCCGTAACAAAGAAGAAAAACTCGCATTATGGCCGTGTCAAAATCGTTACGTAGCGAGAGCAACAGCTATTTGCTTGGCCGCGACGCCTGCGGGAGGCTGATAACACCACATCGCGATAGAAAAGAGAATTAATTAAAATGCAACAGCACTCAACCCATTCCTGCGAGCATAAAGCTTGTCGGCGGCGTGTACATACTATTTTTATAATGAAACCAGAATGCAAACATGTTTTATTTTCACTAATGAAACTAATGCCATAAAAGAACCGTACATTGTACAGCCGCATTTATGATCGCGTACTCAGTGCAATCGTCTCGCATAATTCATTGTTACGAATAGTATTATGCAAAGAGCACTCAGCGTTTTCCTACTCCGTATTGCGATTTGTTTTACAGTTTTCAGTGATATCTAAAAAGTATATTATTGGTCTTCGAGGTATTGTAATACTCTACAGTTCTTGAACGATATTTTTCAATTTAGATGAAACCGTAGATTTTCATCTCTCGAGGCCAATATTAAATGAAAGTTAACAATTTGTTAAATTAACAAAACAGTTTCGTTGAATTAAGTGTTTGTAAAGAATCCGGGTGATTTCAGCGGGGCTTTAAAAGGTATTGTTAGCATTTAGGTAAGAACAGAACAAAAATAAGTAGCCGTCTCGCAAAACAATTTGGAATTTCATTTTGATATTAAACTTTTTGTAGCGTATATTATAAAAAATGCAAGTGTCATTATTTTGCCGCGTAATGTAAATAAAATATTTAAGAAACCTGCAAAGAGAAAGTTTTATCAGAGGATAAATTAAAAGCCTGAATTATTTAATTCCTGTGGGGTAAATTGGAGTTCCTTTGTAAACCGTCATCTGTCAAATGAATTATGACATTTTTACGACGGACTCCATTAGCTGAATAAAAATGTTTTGGGTTCTTAATGCTTTAGTAACGTAAATGATTGTGCTAGTAACCATCGTTAATTATTACCGAGGCCATTGTCTTTCATTATTATTTTTAGGTCCGACGGTCGGCAGAAATAAAAATTACGAATGGCCGGGGTACATCAAGTAGATAGGAACTCGGGGCTGTTTTAAGGGGTGCTTCATAATAACTCTTTTACAATGCAATAAAAATATCAGAGTAGTCGTCGAAGAAGCAAAAGTTCGATGTCGGAACGTGGGATATTGGCTGTAGATTTAATAAATTTCTGTTCTATATGCAAATGCGACCCCCTGATGTGTAGACGTGAATAGATTGGCTCGTTTAAAGCTCAACTTATATGGAAATGCGAAAGGCACGTAAGAAACCGTGGAAGAAGATAGCTTCGATACGTAATTAGTTTTGTAGAGCCTCGCGGGCCCGAATTCTATTTTGAATGCCAAATGCACGCGGGAAGCGTAAGAGAACGTAACGAGTAATTAATTTACAATTCTAATATACATCCCCATTTATTACATAGACATCGTTGAGTGAAATTTTAAAAGTCAAATGAGAACATAATTTGTGATTCCAATATTGTTTCATTTTCAGCAATTTGCATAAATTACGGGAGAAAATTATGGGATAATGTTAAAATAAAAACAAACATCGGAAAGCAATGGCCAGGTTTAATATCATGAAAGGTATATTACGGTCAGTTTGGATATTGTATTGATTGATAATGGAGTATAATTATCTGTTAAAGTCTAGTCAAATTTTGAAAGATATGGAGAGCTTTTAAAGACGATTGAAGCATCTGATCTAAAAATTTAAGATCACAGTAAAAAGTTAAAAGGGCCTAAAATCATTGCTTCAACACATACGTGCGTTATATTATGACTCTCCAAAACAAACGAAGAAAAATCCTCATCATCCATCCTTATACCGTCTGGGATACGTAATCACACATAACATTTAATCAACGAAAAAGTCACAGAGATAAGTGAAAATAAACTGTTATATTCACAATTAGACCTTTAATGAAGGTATCTGAGCGTTTGTCGAGGATTTGCCAAAGAAACGAATAAAGAAAAAAGTATAAGAGGGCAAGAAGGATTTTGAATTGCAGATTAATTTCTTACTTTTTATAAGCTTTTTCGGAGGCACTTTTGAATTTAACTCGGTCGTTACTTTAAGAAGTCTTATTTTAATCTAAAAATCTCAATGTTACCTAGAACAGATTGTGTAATTTAAAGTCTGGGATCTAAGAAAGTGTTTTAGTGAAACTCACTATATTACCTAGATTTATTTATGAATACTTTTTAGGCTAAAGAATCAGTTAAGGTAACCACAGAAACCAGACATCAAAGGAGGTATTTATACATAACTTTCTGATTTAACTAAAGGATTCTGACAACATTTATACGAAAATTAATTTCCTGATTTTCCCGGTAAGTTCCGCTATCTAATCTTGTTTGACTGTGAGTTGACTCCCTCCGAGACTTATATTTTCATTATAGTCATTAGTTTCAGGTACAATGGCGTACAAAGTTGTTCTGATTGATTGAAGTAATTTATATACCTGGCCGTTGTAAAAGTCCGACGAAAAGGCTTGCTACAGTTTTATAACACCCGCCCTGTCTACTCTTCTCTCTTAGTATCAATATTCTCGAGAATTTCATTTTAATCTTCTGAAATGGTTATTTGCGCTGAAGGAGCGAATCGTAATTGAGGTAAAAAAAATATTAGGAAGAGTGACAAGGTGATAAAACGACAAACGTCACGCCCGATTTTATATTGGAATCTTTTACTGCGTAATAGGGTGAACGAATTTCCGCTCAGTCGATTTATTGGATTCGACAAACACTGATAATAAATTAGAATTTTTAACTTGTGTTTGGGAAGTGGGAAGTAAAGTTTGAGTGATAGTCGAGCGGTGACAGTTCCGCGGAGCTGCGGTGTTGGTTGCGCCGCGTCGGCCGCTGTGTTGCGGCGTCACCGTAAGACGTAACAAGTGTCCTCCGTATCTCTTAATCACGTCCCCGGTAATTGTTTTATCTTTAGCTCGTTAGAACTCGTTTAAGCAAAGCCTTCTTAGTGAAGGATTAAATGCGGTCCGCCTTAATCCACCCCCCCGTTGCTAATTCTGGCGGTTTTTCCACGGAGACCAGATAAACGTTTTTGTTGGGGTCCCGAGCTCGCCGCGTTTAATATTTATAAGAGCCCACATAGCTCAGAGTGCTTCTGTTGCCGGTGCAAGGATTACGCTAGCGCCGGAATGCATTTGGTTTTTGTCCGCAGATGACGTCAGAGAAATTGTAATGAAAACATTTCAGGCGCAGCGTTTTTTATCAACTGACAGTTTTGAATAAATTGTGTTTAATTTGTTCCGGCGAAGAAGTATTAAGTTGAGATCTGAACGTTTTAAGTTAGAATAGTTCGATTGATTTACTTAACAATGTTGTATTGGACGGGTAAACATTCGCTCGATTAGCTCCGGATAAAGGATCACTTATCGTGACAGCGGCGGAGGCGGCGCCCGGTGGCGAACTAAAAACGTACACCAACACCAAGCTTTTAACTATTAATAAAAATAAACCAACAAACACAACGAGTGAAAATTGCTCATTTTAATCACTTCGCTTTTTGCTATTGGAAAAGCATTTAAAAATTTAAATCGTCACAAAATGAGATTGCTCTGTGACGAATGGCACTTTGAGTAATTTCTTTTGGTTTGTTGGAATCAATTAAAACCATTTTAATTCCACGATAAAAATTGCATTCGTTGTCAACAAACAATTTTTGTGAACCTCGTTGTTTACTAGAGGAAAACGTCGAAATATTAACAAACAGTCCCAAACTACCCTTAGGACGTACTTATGTGAATTTTCTGCAAAATTTACTGTGAAAAGCGGACTTTAGTAAAAGGGGAAATAATAAATTAAGTTTTGATAGTGGCTCTAACCTAATTACGGTACGTAGGTACACATTTGGGGACGCGTCACTGAACAAACCGCGTTCGCTCCATTAGACAATGTAATTAATACTCGCGGTTACCCCTAATTGTGGTTGACTGATAGTGACGAACGAAAATCGAGTGACGATAGCTCAACAACCGCGCCCACTTAACACACCGTTCCAGTTTGCTTTGGAAACGAAACTAAATTGGTGTTAAATGTATGTACATTGTGACATCATGAATAATGAAGTCTGCCACTTTTACCGGGGGTAAGGCCTGAATCGGTTTTGTCCATGAACAATATATTGTTCCTGAAACATAATGGCATTGTTTTGCCAATGTTAAATGTAGAATGAGCGTGTAATACAGCGCGGCGGGATTCACGACTAGTAAATTATGGGGCAAAGTTTAAAACTTGTCGCGTATGTTTGATTGTCAGCCTCTTGATTACGGCAAGCACACCGACCGCAGAACACTAACAAAACAACTGCTAAACAATGTTTGACACGTAACTAGGTGATGCAGAGTACAGCTCAGGCGTTGTTGACTCAGCCTGCAGGTACCCAAACATGGCTGGTGTCGGGCGATGGCACGTGCAATTTTAAACGGGACTTGGACCTCGGTGCAGGTGCCGCCGCACTGTTTGTTTGAAATTTCTATGAAGTTTGGCCGGCGCTCCAGGCACAAACGAGACTTCTTTAGGTAGTTATAAACTTTGATACAATGTATTTCGGGGATGTCAATAGCTTTTAAATAAAGTAACGTTCCAAGAGAAACGAATAAAATTTTCTTTTGATGGACCATTGATCTCTTTGAGAAGGTATTTTACTGCAGTAGATCGCGCGAGACGCCAACCGTTCGGCGCAAGTATTACAGACTCGCTCAGGGCGAAGATATAACATTTTTGACGGTTACATTGTTTGAACACGTCCCAGTGTTGACACAAAGACACCGGTTAGACGTTGCCGCAGTGCAAAGTGCAATTTTAAAATGTAAACAAAGCCCGCACCTTGAGTCCATAAACGGTATCTCAGATTTCGCCTTATTGAACCTTGGAGACGAAGTCTTGTCAAGTTTACCTCGTTTACGTATATGAAAAATACGAACTGCTGTTACTGACACATATTACTTTTTTATGACGATAATTCATACAGATAAACTGCGCTGAGTGTATTTGACAATTATTTATGATATTGGAAACGATTTTTTTTTATGATTTAGCAGAAAGCTTTCTTTGCGTAAACGATCAAAGATAGGATGTTAATTCTCAAAATATTCTATAAAATTGACTGCTATAAAATTTTATAAAATAAGTTGACTACATTATTTTTCAAAAAGAAGTTCAAAACAACCAAATAATTACATACTCGAATATGTACCAACAAAGGTGCGTGATGAAAAATAGTGCGCAATATAAACGGTAGATAGGGAAGCTGGGCAGGACGCCTCGAACTGTTAATACGTATTGTTTGTGACGTCGGCAGTTATGGATGAGGAGAGCTGCAGGCCGCCATGAATCACACTGTTATCAATCATAACTTACTGATGGAGCGACCAGCTCCTGATTAACCGCACGATACAACTAATACTAATGGTTGTCTGAATAGTTTCGTAGTCGCACGTTTAGCTAGTCGTTTGTTTTATTTTTGAAGTTCGATATTACATTACCATGTCTTTATTTTAATGAGTTGTCAATCTGATAGTTGAAAATCTTGTGGACTAAAAAGGTTCAAGTTACTGATCGAGTGTTTTGCAATTTTTTTTTTGTCGTAAATGTCGTAGTTAAAAGTTAGATATACAAAGATTTTTTTTTGTAACATATTGCCGAAATAATTGTGTAGGTTTAAGCGTTTAAGACATTTTATTCTGTACTAATAGTCAAAAATATAAAATCCGACACATTTATTCAAATAGTAAGCCATCTTTTAGTTTGTCGCATGTAACATCGCATACTAACAAGCTCGGTTGCCCAAAGCGCGGTACATGTAACCTAACATTATATGTAAGTACACGTATTCGAGCGCATTAAAAGCGTACATTTCGTGTCTGGGCGCATAAGCCGCCTTCTGAAAAGATTTGATGGCGAGGTTAGAGATTTATGTCAAGGATCATAGAGGCGGGATCGAGGGATTTCAGAGCTCCTAACATCTGACTGTGCCCTTTGTGGCTGGAGCACTATCCGGCTTCACTTCACTTTGTACTCTTACTTGCGCTGCCACTTACCTCGCGGGACGTTTTAATTCCATTCCGAGAAAATACCAAGACCGTACGGCTCTGTACGACTCCATATGACCGCCTACTCGGTCCGTTCGGCTTGTAGGTGTACTACAACTGTCTGCTTGTTTACACAGGATTATGTCCGAGGGTAATTAGGGCTTGGGAACTAAATGGTCTATTTCAGTAATGGCTTTTATCACATTTGATTTTTGAAGTTTGTTTCTAATTTTAGATGACAAACTTAATTTGCAAAGGATTTTTGCGGATAAATTTTATACGTGTAATTTATTAAAAATATTATTATTGATTCCGACAAATTGAGAAGGTTCTGTTTTTTTTTAAGTCGGTTAAAAAGTCTATTAAAAATTTTACTTTTATTGCCAAAAAGAAAATTAAAACCAATTAAACCGAAAAAGAATAACGATCCCATAATCTAAACACAAAACGGCCATTTAGCAAATGGAAACCAAAAATTACAGCCTCAATAAAATAAACAATGATTAAGAAGAACATGCCGATTGCATGTAGCATTGTAATAAACAGGGGGGCAATAAAAATAGACGTAGTGAGCCGACATTGTATGCTCGTTAGCTCGAGTTACGGTGTACCGGAGTTACGATCTTAGATCCGTTAACGAGAGAACAGAGCTTACTTCCACCCTATAAAGAAAGCCTCTTTCAATCGCTGAAGCGAGACAGTGCTCTACACAGTATAGAGCGTCGTCTCTCTCCCACATTTGCCACAGTCTTGAGTCAGTATCGGTGGTAGTCCCCCAGACTTATTGCCGTCGCGACCACTCTTACAGAACTAAAGTACCAACTAAACCAGTGTTATTGCTCTGACAGTAAGATTAAAGTATGCGGTTCTTATTTCAATTACTTGTTAAAATGTCATTTCGTTTTATTATTTAGTGTTTATTTTTTTGTTTTATACTGATATTTGGATGTATGTTTATGGTATAGAATACAATAATTCAGATATAAAATGTAATTTGCAAAGTCATTTTTATTTGTAATACCTAATTGAAAGCTCAGATAAAATCCGCGATTATTACAGCTAGAAATAAAGCCGCATTTGATCCTCTGCACTAGTCGGCAACACCGCACTTCGCGACTCCAATCACGACACAGTTGATGGGACTTAGCGTTGCTAAGTTTTCACCACTCTGCTCTGCCGGTGATATCTCAATTTCACGAGGGGTTTCCCCGTTCCCGACATTAATTTGTACGTTAAGTCATAAGCTCAGAGCGACGAACACTCTTAAATGTATACCTGTACCTTTCAAATGCAACGCTCTTTGAGTTCACTGCTTGTACCAATCGCATTAAGCTCCACAGGAATTGGGCGTAAAGAGCGACTAATTAGGACGGATAGTCGACTCGCTATTGTAGAATTCATTAGCGAATTGTACCCACGCCGCAAGGTATTACAGACAAATTCGGCAAATGAATAGAGTAACGAGCATGTCGGAATCGTCTTTTGTAATGTTATTATGAGGTTACAGATCGTTCTGAACATGAATGTGAAACTTTAAACATGACAAAGAAACTTTCGTACATATTGCCGCGTACAAATAATAAAATCAAAAAGCGAAACTCTCGGTCGCCATTGGTCGGAAACAAAGTTACGTTCAGCGATTCATAACCGTATGGCAACGAAAAAAAAACAAAAACTCGATAATTATACTCGTAAAGCGAGTTTGCGGAAGCCGCAAAACGAAATTTAATTTGCCCTGAACGCTGCATCAGAAATAAAGTTAAAACAGTCGCTGCAGTAGGCGGCAGTACGCCCAACTTCTAACGCAAATGAATAGCGAATGGGAAAAGTTGAGCCGAGAAAAATGATGTCCCACTCCGCGAGTCGGGCGCCGACTATTGTCGTGGGCTCGCGGTTGCCATGTTGTTTCTCGATATTATTGTTATTAAATGCACATAAACGTTCTGTTGTTGCTAAAGCTTTGTTGTAGGTAAGCTGCGAACGTACACGGAACTTTAATGTTTCGAGGGCGTTCACACTCGAAATAGACTGAATAGATTTCTGACAACTTTTTTGGTTTGTTCGGAGTTGTTTTGTATTTACATGGCGAATACGTTTGTGTTCGAGTTTTTGTTTCCCGTCGAGTTTACACGTAATATTTCACTTTTCTGTCGAACTGTTATGTCCGTAGTTGGAGAGTAATAAAGACAAGTCACTTCATTTCTTAATAGTTGGAAAGAGAGTCATTAAAGTGAATGAAACGTGCGGCAATAGGAACTTAGTTTTATGGCTTTACTTTACAAACAGTTAAATAAAAACAAAGCAGTGCTTTACTTACCGTTTTTGCCGTTTGCGCCGATACCGTGTCTGGATACTGAATGAGGGCTTGGAATGAATCTGTAAACAAAATAGACTTCGGATTAGGACTAATGAGAAATGGAGTTGAAAAAGAAACTCGACAAAGCTTGTTGATCTTTATTTAACGAAACAAAATAAATACAGTTTTACTCATTTTTTAGATCGTTAATTAAAATAAGGTGGTTGAGAATGCATTTTTACGTTGTTTAGACTGGTGGGTAAGTACTCGAAATATTCTAGCTTGTGCTGTAATACTTTTATTGTACCTAACTCATTCAATTTTATTTTTATAGTCTGGACTACGATACAGTCGTAAAGTTGGTTTAACTTCAATATGTAACTTAGAAATAATTACAATACTTAGTTTATAGTATTTCTTAGATATGTAAATGGAATGTAACGATAAAGAAGGAGAATTCGCTTACAATAACGTCTTAAAATATAATAAACCATTAACTATCAGGTTTCCAGAATATAACAAGCTTCATGGTACTAAAACAATTTTCTCTAAAGTACTCAAGTGTTGAATGTCTCACGGAATTTCTGACAGGCAATATCTTGTTCATAAGATCGTTCAAACAAGGTGAAATTGGCGCCCAACGTGGGACGGTACTCAAACTCGTCGTGACACAGTAGCAGGTGCATCGCAGCTACTTTATCATGTACAACACTTAGGCAAATATCCAACAAAGCAAGTTTCACGCCTATTACACCATAACCACGAAAAGTGGGAATTTATTGCATCTGTCACGTACTACTCGACTCACTGAAAGTTTGATGCGGTCGCGTGCAAACGAGCTATATCCGAGATCATTGTGAACAGCACCTTGTTACACGTTTACTTCTATCGCACGGAAAGCTCAGACGGTCAATAGCAAAAAAACGTTAATGACCAAAACAAGCGTGGCAAAGAAGGCAGGGCGAGTATCAACTGGAATGGTCCCACAAGTAATATAGTTGGTGGAGTTTATTTACTGCGAGAGGATAAGCGTTAAACCCCCTAATTTAAGGCATGAGCCGGGCGATCATTGCCGTCCGCTGGGTGAGAACATAAATTCACATTTTTAGGAAACATCGTTCGGGTAGGTAGCACCTGCGTTGGTCACATTACCTACCATTAGAAGCTGTGACACAGACGTTCAGTAAGGCACTGTTGAGAATATTATATCATTATATTATATAAGGGTTGCTTACTTTGTGGTACAATACCGCAAACACATAATACTCTGTGTTAATGAAGGTTAAGTTGTACTAATAAAATGAGTACTGTACGATTTAAACGTGTTCGGGATGCCTGTTCTGTTTTGTGTTAACTTCAGTTTAACAATACTATTTGCTTAGTCAGTTTACTACAAAACATTAAAAGAGACAAAACGCAAAATAAACTTCATACCTGCTAAAAGTTTGTTCAACAAAAGTTGTAACTAAACGACAAGGGTTAAATTAAGAGAATACGCTTATTCAACTATTTGAATAATACAGATTAACCGCTTTCCTCGTGTTGTAAATAGGCCAACTCTACTGTCCCCGTGGGTGTCGTAAGCGCCATGGATTACATCCAGACGGGTATTACAGCCACCTGCGAATACTTGGCTCCGACTCCATAAGGATTGCAAAAACTAAGTACTCGACAAACGACCAGGAAACATTATGATAAACAACAGATTACATTGTATAAAGTACGAGCTTTATATACAAAAGTTTTTGCAGCAGAATCACCTGTACCCTAACAATTTCCTACACCTATAAAATATAGAATGTAGAACCACTCAAGGTACGAAACGTCGACGTAAATTAAAAGTAACGTGCTGTCTCCTTCATACATAGTTAAATGCTCTTTAAGGCCCCATATTTTCTTTGGGCCAGCCATTTGGGAACGTTAAAATGGAATGCATAAAAGGCTTACCGCAAATTGGAATTTTTATGTAATTACATCGTGAATAAGCAAAAAGAGTTTTTATGGGGACAATGAAGACGGCCACTTGAATATAATAGTTAGTTACTTCGTATGCACCGAGTTCATGAAAACAAAGGTAAAGTGTGCTACAGTTTTATTTAGTTTCGCTGAAAAATGTTTTCATTCTATATTCGTATTACGCTTTTTTATTAGACTACGAAAAGCTGATCCTCTTGAAGAAGGTCGCTGGAATGAAAGTTTTAGCTTTAAAGCGCTGTAGCTAAGCGCTTAGCTTTCCGCTGCGACTTGCGGGTTACAGCTCTCTATAATACTAATATTTGGCCTAGAAATGCTTTTATCAACTTTATGTCTTGCATAAGAGGAGATTATGATAAAGGGTTGCGGAAAATGTGACACTTAGTAAAGCAAAATTTCAACACAAAAGTTGAAAACTAATTTTACCTATTTAGTCCTAATAGTGAAGATTTAGATTTTCTTACTTGAAGAGGACCAAAAAATATGATATACCACATGAGATACGATATAATGTTTTGCTTATTCTCCAAATATATTATTTTCTGCGTAATGTCGAACCACGGTAATATCACAACATCGCCTAAAGCTACGTATTTTGTGTTTTGATATCGGTATTTATTTGTTGTTTCCGACTTATTTTTTATAAAGCTTAATTAGCCAAGAACATGGTTTCTTTATATCCATTACAGGGCTAATAGGGAAATGGATTTTGAATAATATATCTTTAACAAGTAAAATTATCTTTTTGTATTACAAGTATAGAAAGTATTTGAGGACCATACCATACAGGTAATAGAAATAAACAGGTTTTATATTTAAACAATACGGACTGTAACTAATTATTTGCTTAGTAATATTTCAAACTGGCATGGATGGCAATGGAATTTTATTTCGGAAAACAAATTTTCAAACACGCTAACGAATAATAAATATCAATTAAAATTATAACCGTTCACAGGCTGCTGTTGACACATAAAGTTTTATGCAGTTTAGGCAATAATTAAAATGGAAGTTTCCCAAAATAATTGTCCCCTTTGCTCTGTTTTATTTATCCAAGCTGAAATATTCAAGCGCTAATTCAATAACCTTGCTTGCGGCTCCAACTGCGCGCAAGAAATTCAAATCTCAATCAATCCGTAGCGTACGCGCCGCTTCATTATGTTTCATTAAAAATTCAACTCGAATGCGCAATTACTTTATGGAATATTTAAACGTCAATGTCTGCGTAAAAACAAGATGGGAGTTGTGGTAAAATTAAAATTTCGTAATCCGCATTTCGCAGTGTAGCTGTGTAGCAAAGAGGTTGCTTCCGCTATGTTAATATTAAGCGGCGGGGCAGGGCGGTGCGCCGTCCGACCGATTACAGTATAATTTGATATCTTAAATCTCGACGTCTCCCCTGAAATGAGCGAGCTCTGTCAAGCCTGAATGCGTCCTCGTTCGCAATTTACGCGCCTTTTCAACTAACCTTCGCTCCGACACTCAGATACTACTTGCAAATTACTAAATACTTAGACAGCGGCCTCGTTAGCATCGGTGCACTTACACTTCCAGAACATACTTGCAACAAATTTGTATTTTCTTAAAATCACTTGAAGTCGCATTAGTCGCGACGCCGCGCTGCTGTTCACCGGTATGTAAATAAGCTCGCTCACTGTGATTACAAGTCATACAGCGAAAACTAAGACACCGCAAAGATGATATCTGTAGACGAATCAAATCCTTAATTAAGGGAATCTAACGACGACATAGACACGACACCTACCGCAAACAGGGGACGCATAATAATTGTAGCGGTCTGCTACACCTTAATAAAGCCAATCGGGGAAGGTTGCGGGGCAAGGGCTCGGGCGTGCGGGGTGCGGGGGAGGGGGGGGGGAGCTGTAGGATTACGGCGACTCCGCGCGCTCTTCATTGAGATTTGTTTCGGGATTAGGAACGCGTTTGATGGTAACCTCCCGTCAGCCCGTGGCCGACGCGCCAACAGAGCGGAACCGCTATTATAAACGTTCTCTATGCCGCATTCAATATTAAAGCGATATAAACATAACAGAATATTCATCAGACAAACTTCGACGGAACTCATGAAAGTAACTCGCATGAAACAACATGAATCGAAATTTGGTAACAATTTCTATGCGATTAATGTTATAAGAAAATTGCGGCTTTACCAGACGACGTCGGCAAATGTGCAAATATACTCGTAAATAAATGCGGAATATTAAATTCTCAATGTCGGGAAAGCCACGTGTGCTCACCGTGATAAGGATGACTGACAACCCATTCAATGTTAATCTACGCAAACGATGACTTATACAATAATAAATTCAGGATATTCTATTGAGTATGTTCACATAACATAATGGCTCCGCTCTTGAGGCACTGGGAAACGTTTACGCAAGCATTGTAGGAAGCACGTACATCATCGACATAAATAAGAAGCTTTTATGTTAATCGTGTAATAGGTAAGAGATATAGGTAATTTTATATAGGTTCAGGCAGGTGCGTGACACACAGAGGGTACGGTATTGAAAGCGAAAATGAGAGCGTTATAGCTATGTGGTTTATTTGCTCCCCCACGAGACAGGATAATTGAAATAAGGATTTATACGTTTCGGATATGCAACCTACTTCGGTTTCTGCCTAGGTATCGGAAACGGTTTTAATAGCTTCCACAGTTTGGTAAGCAGTTCAATTAAGCAAGTATTTATTGCGCTAAAATAAATATTAAAGAAATATCTTTCAACATGTGTTCTCAACATGTTATTAAGTTTGTTTACACACTGATACATTGAAAAAGGACCAAATCACTGCAAAATTTTCATAAGAAAATACTTGAATTTAAAAATGTTTGCATAACGTTGTAAGTACGTTCCAGTTAATGGATGGTGTACCTATAAAATACATTTCCTCGAACGCAATATTTCCGTTTGTGTTTACAATATTACTGCGGTACACATAAGAGTTAAACGTTCCCAGTCAGGTGCCGTTATGAATATTCAAACGCGAGCAGAATAGGTGCTGGGAAATTGTCCGGAGACAAAAGCTTTTACAATTGGACAATGATGAATGTGGTAAAAAAGCAAACAGCCGTTTGGGAAGACTGGTGGACGTTCGGAAATTGGAAACGCTGCATTAAGAGCAGTGACGTCACGATAGCGACAAGTTATGAGTCGCATCTGGGGGCCTACCACCACTCCTATCCATAGAACCGTTGAGCTATGTAAGTGAGACAGCGCGCTATACTTTGTGGAGCTGCATCTCCCTTCCACACCTTTACCAGTGTCACTTTAAGGGGTGGTGGTGTGTTTGAACTGCTTACTGGCCGTTACAGCCGCGTGTGATCGCCCTACGTGTATTGAGATTTTGTCGGAACAAAACCGATTAACTGTAATGGCAGATTGCTGTGATTTGGGCTTCATAGCTTTTTTATGCGACTGTTGTTTACATTATATGTAATGGATACAGGTATATTATTGCTTTGACGTTTACATTTGTGTACCTTTGATTTTAAAAAGTAAATGGAGTAGGTATTTTCAATACATGAAAGTACAGGTTTAGTTACTTTTTCAGATTTGATTGATCAAAGAATGAACTGTAAAGACGTTACATAGAGGCAAAACAAGCTAAAAGTAATATCTCATGTTTATCCTAAGAACAAAACGTTAATAACATTAGAAATTAAATGTAAATCGTCGCTAAAACGGTGTCCGAATCGACTTAATTAAGGGGCCGATAAAAATTAATTACACAATTTTTCCTTTACGATTTCATTGCTCTATGATTATTCATCTATCATTAATTTCAGTAATCGGATCTCCAAGAGTATTCCATAATTGAAGATCATAAAATAACCTCCGTCAAAGAGATTATTGAAACTGGTGTGTATACAATTATTTTAATTACAATGTTCCATGAGATAATTCGAGGATATAATATTAATATCATTTGATATTTTATTTTTCCGTTTCTCGTTTTTTTCATTATGAATTCTGTTTGATTTGTACAAATATTGTAACGATTGTTCTTTATGAATAACAAGAGGAAAGCTGCGCGGCAGGGGATTTACGGCCTAAAGTATCAAAACTGTTCTGCAATAACTTGACTACTTGATAACACAAAGCTAGCTAAAAGCTTACTACGATCTAGAAATGGAGAATAAAACCACTGAAATAAGGAAAACATTAAAGTAGATTATAAAATTGAAAAAAACGATAGTTAAGTTTTAAGTTAAATCCTTGACCGAAATTTGTCTTCATCACTGTGCTGATTGATGTTTAATGACCAAAAATAAAATTGTATAAAATGAAGAAATAGTTTAAACAATTCAGAATTCAGTGGCGAAGTCTAACATATTAAATATTTAGGTACCATATAAGTGAAAATTGCTTTAGAAATAGAAGAAAATATAGTTTTCGCGGGTAATTTTCGGGCTCGATGTACGTACGTTGGCGTTGCCCAGCGGGGTTTTTAAATAAAGTTGATTTGAGGTTCTCGGCTAGGTACTGTGTAATTAGCGGAGAGTGAACTGTAATGTCGGCGCCCGGCGCCCGCTACCGCCGCACGCTGCCCGCGGCTCAGGGGAGCTTATCAAATATGTACCTACCTACCTGCCTCCTGTGTGCCGGATTTATTTAGGATATGCATGAGGGTACGATTTAAATTTTAAACGGATTGCGCCCTTGGATTTCGGCCCTGTGTTATGTTTCGTAAATCTATCACTATAACACGTCCGTCCGAAATTAATTTTAAAGCTCGTTCGTTTCGATTCAATAATAGTTGTTTTAGCCGCTGTAATCCTGGGTTGCGATAGACACAAAGCGATTGTGACAAAAGGCTTATTAAACAATATATTTGATAGCAAATTACAGAGCGGTTGCATAATTAATTAGGTGGATTTTGTGGAAAATTGTGCTAAAACAAACGGAAGCCTCCTGAGGTGTGTGCGAGGTTGGGCGGTATTGTTGGAGGGTGCGTGAGGCGTGTGGTAATGTTTCCTCGCCCCTCCCCTTCCGTCTTTTTCCTCGGTGTTCCTCATACGAGTTTACCGACATACCAAGAGCTCATCCATCAAAATTGCGTTCGTCTCTGAAGATGTAACTGTCTTCCACAAACATTACGAATATGCATATGCATAATTTTATTTTGTAGATTCATCTCCACGTTCGTCGGTACCTACTCGTACTTATAGTATAATGTATGTCAGGAAATCTAATATGGATGTATGAACTTACTGTTTTTGGTGAATGTGACGATCTTGAGCACTTTGCCGTACCGCTGGAAGATGGAGTAGAGTACGTCGAGCACTATGGGGTAGAGCATGTGTTCTATGATCACGCGCAGGACTGTGTTAGGACCACCCTGTAGACAAAAAATATTCTGTTAATTGGGGTTTTAGAACCTATTACAAAAGTATAAAACCATCAGATGTTTGACACAAATAAGTTGTCAGTCATTTTGTATCAAAATCCTTAAAAAGGTGTCTCTAAATTCAGAAGGAAAAAAAATATTGCATTTTTTTATGAGGCAAAAATTATGAACATCGTGGCAAAAACCTTTTTAGTAATTAGTAATTAGCAACCAAGACGAAGGTAACATGAGGAAAGGAGCTACATAAATACTTTACCAACGTATCGAGCAATAATTATACATGTATAATGTTTGGTTTAATTAATTAAATTACAAAGGAAGACGAAAGAAGAATATAATATTGTTAGCAAATCGGTTAGACAAGACGTTACGTTAATTTGTGCTTATGAGAAAAGCTTATCAATAATTAAACTCTCCATGGACTTGCGACTGTTCCTATATGGCATAGCTAAAGGTCGGGACACATTGTGTGGAGGAGATATTGTCAAACGTGTCTTTGTCCGACGAGTCCGCTGGGTATATCTTCAACTCAGTTAACGGACAGTCCACTAGATAAATGCAGTAAGATGCTTAGACTAGAAATAAACCCCAAAAGATTTGTTAATCTTCGAAATGAAGTTCGTTCTTAACCACAAAATTCGTAAAAGTTACCTCGGCGAAAGCAATGAATCTCTTCTTTAATAAAAACTAAATCACTATCGCGTCTTTATTAAGGCTATCCATATAATGTTCTCACATATAACATATTTATTACACAAGGTTTTACTGTAAGAAAACTCAATTTTGAGTTAAGCTCGCCTTTGTTCGTGGAGATTCCAAATTAAATGTATCATTCTTGTAATTTGTGTGTACAATAAAGAATAAAGAAACATTTCGTTTACGACAAGCGAGAAATTAGCTTATTTTATTTCATAAAATATTATGTTGAATTACGTGAATTTTGAAATACCTTGAGGGAGCAAATTTGAGTTAATTGAAATTTTACAAAGGAATGTGAAATGTCGTTGTCTGTGCTTGTATTTTGTATGTGTCCGGGGCTTAACAAAGTGGGTTTGACCGACGGTACTAAGATCTTCTGTGCGATGCCCTCCGGGCGACAATCTGTCGATCGCCTTAGCACAATCTATCTGCATGCAGTACAGACTCGATCTCAGTCAGGACCCCTGGAGAATACCCAAACCTAATTTGTGGAGCGAGTTTAATATTAAACATCTAATCGGCTCTATTTCAACGGCTCATAATTATTGGAGTTTCGCTATTTCGTACAACTTTATGTGTTAGTTACAATACATACATCATATATGTACCTAGGTATTACATTTATCTTTTGATATGTATTGAGAAACTGGAATGATTAATGAATAAGGTGAAATTAATTATGTACAGTTTTAAACGCTATTGTTAGGCTGATTATTTTACGTTCTCTAGGGCTTTAGGCAAGGATTAGTTTAACGTAGACATCAACAAGAATATTTAGTTTGCCGCTTTACAATTGTAGACATAATCCTAATACCGTTAGTAGGCGGTGACGGTGTTAAACTAGAATTATTCTTCTGTTTAGTTTCCAGGGCTATAATCTAGAATTAGATTGCTTTTTACTCTTGTTCATTTTAATTTCAAGCTTAGCACTTATGTTTTGCAACCTCTTTTCCAAATAGACATTTCTGTAGACATTCTAATCCCCACATTATCACCCTAATGAACAGAAAAATTAACCTAAATTAAATTACAACACGACAAAGGTTAAAAAATAGTATTAATTTATAAATATTTACCTGTATTTCTGTACCGCCATTAGCGGGCTGCAGAGCTGCGCCCGCGCCGGCGACGAGCGCGGCGCCGGCGCTGTTGGAGATGGCTTGGGCTGCTTGAAGCGCCGCCTGCGCTGATGCCGACTGCAAAAATATTACCTATAAATAATAGGTAAGTGTACCCCGCCGTGTATTGCAATGTCTATAGCTAACTTACGTGTATAGGGGGTGGAAAGGAGGGATGGACTAAGCTTAGATTTTAAGTGTGGTATTTTGTGATTAGATGATAATTCTTAATTGATAAAAAGAATATGTTATGTTAAAATTATAAGGAAGTATATATTAATTAATACAAGGCCGAGAAACACAAACAATTTCCTACAAAATTATATCGACGTCGAACCTTCACACCAAGCGTTCAAGATTTCATAACAACTCACACACAACTCCCAAAACGTACTTCAGTAAGTAAAAACATACATTGTCACGTAGAAAAAAATAAACACACAACAGGCCTCGGCTCTCATAATTTGGCGAACAATGAAACGTAATACGGGGAAGGAGAGTTATCTGGCGGACGCGAGCTACCTTCGAGTGTCCAAGACTAACAGATAACATTGACCACATCAAACAAAGGGGCGCCATAAACTTATTTTGTATCGCCGCGAACAATTCGTTACTTTGTTGCGTCATTATATAGGGGCGGACGGCATTGTGACAGCGACACTTAGCGCTTAGCGAACTTGATAACATTCATAATAATATGCTAACCTTATAAATGGTAATCATAGAACCTCTCAAACTAAATATACTGTTTGTTAAACTATTTCAGTTTTACAAACGATTCATCAAACGTCCACTTTTCAATTGCAGCCTGCATTATTCAAAAAAGCAATATCCCCGTGAAAAACCTTCGACACGATCTACGTTAGGTTACGAATAAAAAACGTAATGACAAGCGAGTGAAATACAGCGTGTTGTTT
The DNA here is from genome assembly GCA_941860345.1 of Chrysodeixis includens. Classification (NCBI taxonomy): domain Eukaryota; kingdom Metazoa; phylum Arthropoda; class Insecta; order Lepidoptera; family Noctuidae; genus Chrysodeixis; species Chrysodeixis includens. The sequence goes on from CALNXA010000002.1 coordinate 100,592, forward strand.
ACACGTTACGATCGTATGCAAGGGTGCGGCACACTTTGATCCTATATTTTTACATGGCTTTGTGCGACGACGGGCTGACAAGCGGGCAGGCCAGACACAAAAATAAGGCTTTAACCGTGTCATGGTAAGCCTGCCGCCGACGGCAAAGGCTCCGGTACAAATTCACGTTGACTTGTTCCCCCTCACTCCTCTTTTTCTCCGCCACATATTCTTTGATATGTCTTTGTTACGCTATTAGATGGACTATATACGTGTACTAACTGTTCTGCGACATTACAAGGAAGATTGGAAATAATGTTAAATAAATAATTAATTATATTGGCAGTAGATTAAATTCGGGTTACATCCCAATTGTTATCTTTAGCAGCAAGAGAGATTACATGAAAATAATAAATCCATATAATAATATTAAGTATTTTTCTAAGAATCTGTTTCCCCGTATTCATATAAAACTACAAAAGAGAAAAAAAATAATCGCAAAGCGAACACGCAACGACGGTATTTCGAGAATGTGATTCAGTCAAAATATTTTCCGTGTCGCCATCGCAGCTATGTCGAACTTCGGGGATATTTAAAAGGTCTTATTCGCGGACCGCAATCTTTCACAGCGACCACTGGCAGACGTTCGACTAGACGCGACAAAATAACTCCATCCGCACTCGAGAGTTCTATTCAACCACCTCGAAAACCTTTTGCGTCGCATGATTGATCAAAGCCTTGAGCGTAGTGCACGTTCTTTAAATGCAGCCGATATGACAGTCTGTTGAGGAGACGAAGAGACAATTCATCTGTTAATGTCATTGAATTGGGTTATAAACGTAATTTTGTAAGCGTGTCTTTTCATGTGAAGCAATAACAAAGGGCAGTCTGTCTATTCGTTCGCCTCGTTATAAGTTTTAATAGTGCGCGATACAAAGAGATCCCGAAATGTGACGATCTAGCGATAAATCTTTATACCATTATCTATGATATAACTTATGCGTTCCGAGTTAAATATATTTTATTCACAAAATGTAGCAGCAAATAATAAAATCGTATGATGCACTCGTAATCTAGTTTTACGAACTATAACTTTGATTCTTTTATTCTAGCTGTAAAACTTCAGTTCATATTGAGTTGATCATAATTTTACATTGTTTTGTTTATTTCGTACAGTATTTCCAGTTTATTAACCTGCTGGCACTTGTGAGTTTTACTTCGTTGTATTTTGAAAATAGTTTTTTAAATCTTAGCATTATTTTGTTTCATAATTAAAAACAAATCTGTCAACACAGATGTCAGATGAAATAAATCCCGCAGATATTTCAGTGTACAACTGTCGCATACAAATAACAATGTCTTCGATACGTAAGACAAAGTTGAAGATAAAAGTAATTCAAAGTGAGCAGAATTAAAGGTTTAAAAGGTACATGAGGAACGCGGAAAATAATGTCGTCGATAATAGCAAAGAGTTCGCGACGGAGTCACGTCATAATGAAGTATCGGGATGACGTCACGTCAAATAATATTCCAGAGTATTCCTGCTTCCTGGTACTGGAATAAAGGCTTCTTTTTGAGGTAGGTAAGCTTTTACCTTTTATGTTGTTATCTTTTATGCATTTTAAATGATGATTATTGAGCTTCATTTTTAACTGACTTAAAAAAATTGAGCAATTTCTAGATATATCGGAATATTTTATTTTTTAATTAATTTAGCAATGATTTCAAGTGCCTTAATATATTTAAACTTCTATAATCTACATAACAATATATAAACTAATTTAGTCTTCTATTATTTAAACATTTATTGCTAGTTTGCGAATAACTTTTTTTTTAACGCTTTTTTCAACTTACTACCCAGCTATTTGTCACATTATTTCTGTTCTTCTACTCATAAAAAATGCATTAACTATACATATGAACCAAGCCAGATTTTGTTCTAGTAAAACGCGTGAACACATGTAACAACCAAAATAGGGCACCGGGTAATACCACCTACCCGTATGGGTACTAAGGGTCGCGATTTAAATTAAAATAAAACTATGTAGAGTATGTTGAGGGACGTAAAAAGTTTTACGTTATGTTTTTCAATTACCTACATGCTCTAGTACCTAGTACATACAAGGGTAAATTAAATAAAATACATTTATTTATTTCAGGTAGCTCTACGAATAATTGCAATTAATTAATAATTATTGCAGTTAATTGAAATAAAGTTGGTTAAAACGATATCAAATAAAAGTTGAAACCTTTCACATATTTATTGAACCCTATAATATATGGTGTAATTAATTGTTCACTCCACAAATATACCATAAATTAATGAATACTAGTTATAGTATAATAATTTGAGGCCAAAAATATCCCGCAGCTGGGCAAAGGCCAGTAGTAGGTAGAAAAAAACTAAAAAAATATTTTTTTCTTTACCTAATTAACGCTACACCTTAAATATTATACCACAATATCACCAAATAATGTCACCACTAACATTCCCTTCATCTAAAAACCAACCAACAATCTCGCTAAGACGTCGCGAATCAATATTTACTAAGCAAACTATAGCAACAAGGATTAACAAACAGATAATAGACATCTAGTTGTATCCGTTTTGAGTTTAATCATCACAGTAATTAGCACTGTATTGACTCACGCCTGTTTGCTAGCTGACAATTAGATCAAACAATCTGGAACTATTTAACAATGTATCGCTTATTATTTAATGTTTCAATAGTGTATTAAACATTGTGTATTTGTCGAACAAACTTGTAATTAGATTAGTAATTGTGGCCGTAATGATAGTTTGATGGATTAGTTAAGTTGGTTTTTGTTATTTTTGCACACGGTTTTTGGTTGTGCAATAGATAAAAAATGGTATGTTTTATTTATTGTAAATTTCTCGTTGTATTTCACTAAATTTTAGGACTGTTTCTGGGTTTCATTTTGTATTACTATAATGCAAGTAACAAAAAGATGGAGGCTTCAAACAATTTCCATTTGCAAAGTTATTATGTATTATTGTTGACAAGAAAATTGTAGCCACATGTATAAGTATATAATTAGTGTCAATTCGTTAATGGTGTTACACAATCCTAAAGGTAAATAGTCCCGCAGTCCGAGACAACCCTTGAGCATATTACCGAGTGCCATCCCCCTCAATTATGGCTACACAAATTTAGGCAAGAACAATTTCTCAATATTATCAGCCATCAAAATGGTTGGGGGTTTGTTTTTGATAGGTTTCGTGGATAAACGAAACTAATTAAGCGTTTTAATTAATCCTCCCATTGGGTGTTTTGTTACCGAAAATATTGATTTCCTTTCTCATTGCTGGAGAGCCTCCGGTAAGAAAGGTTCACTCACGGATGTTCGGCATTTATCTCCTTTTTACCTTACGTTATCTCGAACGTTATTACGAGGGTGAGATTTGGCGAGAGTCGCCGGTTCATTCTTATAATGACGAATACCAACATCATTTACTCGGATCCCGGGTTATTTTTCGCAACAAGTAATACTAAAGTCCTCCGACCTAAGTTGTGTTTAGGAGCAAACTCGAGGATGAAACTAGCTAACTAACGTTTTGATGCGGTTAACTGAGCAGATTCAGTGGCATAACCTGTCTGTATACTCAAATAAGTTCCTAAAGGGTTAGTTACCAGTTTAACCAGCGCAACTTCGGTTTAATGTTCGTGATCTATTTCGTGTCTATTTAATTACGACCGCTTATTAGAGAGCGTGAAAGGTCATAGTTCTTAATAGCTTTGTCTATAATGACAGGTTTACCGCTAAAACTATAAAAATAAAATGGCGTCGAAAAGGACACGGCGACATTAAAAGAGTTAAGAATAATTTTAGTACTCGAAGATGTTAAGGGTGAGCGTTAATTTTATATAGCCAATGGAGTGACGTCCTATTAAGAGCGGCGGGACAAATTTTTAACCTGATAAAATTTTATTAAACGGTGCTGTAGTTTTATTATGTACTTGTCTGCGGATCACCGGCGTAACAAGGTATTTACGAGGCAAGGAAAATTCTTAAGTGCTTAGTGAACATCACCAGCATTTTATAGCATATTTAAATACTCGCTTCACAGTATTCAATCATTCATTGTTAATGAAAATTCATTGAAACACTAGTATCCTTTTCAATGCAAAATAATTTACCATCGTGAATGAAGCTCACTGATATTCCCATATGAACAATAATCGCGACAGTTCGCAGTGATTCGTCCATTTACGAGCGTTAACCTCCATAAACGAGGCAACTTTTGGTGAAATTATTCAGTAGTCACGACACGCACGGCCGGTATCACGGCTCAAATGTATAGACAGACAACAGTAATAGTTTGGTAATTCAATCAAATTGGAACAACGTCGGCGACTGTGTCCCGACGCGGCATGCGGGTTTATTGAATACCGTTATCTAAATTGTGGGTTCTTGATGCCCTCAACAAAGATTAAATTAACAGGTCGAATGCAGGCCACAGGGTTCCATTTCCCGATTGTAACACGGCTTTGATGCTTGATCGCATACCGCACGATAATCCGCCTGTTGTGTAATAGAGCTAATTGAAATGTCGTTACGTTATTACGTATTGAGTGCCCGCGTTTTGTGCCCGTCGGCCCCATGAACGTAATCCTAATCAGTTCATGTTACGCACATTCGACGATTTTATGTATCCTGTTTCGATTATCTCACAGGTTTAACTACAGTTGATGTGGAGCTGTGTATGAAGGGTGGGGCACTATGTTTGAACACCATTTTATTCATGAAATATTCGATATTAGAAATAAACCAGTACATGCCAAATTACGAGAGACAGAATTGCGAATTGATATGAGTTTACGCTTTTCTCTTGTGACTTAGCGCTTAAACCAAAACCTAGTCAAGAGGATTAGATCGTATCCAATAACATATGTATGTGTGAGAATAGGAGTGATTTGTGAGTAGTTAGGGATGGTTTTAATAGTCAAATGCTCAATCGTTATTGAGTTTCTAGTTAGACAACTTTCGGCTGGCACTGTTTCGAAAAAAAAAACGTAAAAAAAAAAACTTTAATAATTCTTGTGTGGGTTTTACAAGCAGTCAAAACTGCAACAAAGACATTTTATCTTAGGATCTTGTGCAACGCAAAAATGCTTTTTTCTATGCGGGGATCGAACCCTTGAAACGTCACACGGTGGCCTAATCTTTAACAAGCCGAGCAACTGATTATCTTGTAACCATCTTCTATATACAATATGGGTAGGGAGAGGGTACAATAGGTACAAAAGGTATTGTATAAAACTTACTGCATTGCTATGCGTTTGATCGGTCTTGAGCTCCTTGTGATTGGAGAACTGTACGTAGACGGCTCTGCCGCGCAGCTGTGCCACGCAACCCCCGAAGTACGCGACCATCGCCACTGCTGATATCTCCTCTGCCATTTCGAGGAATGCCTGGTGAACAAAGCAATGTATTAATAAAGAGTCGAACTATTCTAACAAGTTCTATTATTTAAATCTTCAGGGTTCCCTAGTCTAAGAAATTTCGTCACTGCTTTTTGTAGACCGTGTGCAAAGCAACTTGGTAAAGGTTTGACTAGTCTATTGGTCTAGTGGTTAGTGGCACTGACTGCTATACCAGAAAACGCGGGTTCAATTTCCACCCAGGATAAATTTTAATGCTTGTGCGATGAATGTCTGGGTGTAATTTAAATATAATATATTTTGTATGTATTTAGAAGTATACAAGTATGTTTATCAGTTGTTTATTACTCATAATTCAAGCTCTGCTTAGTTTGGGACTCGATGGCGTTGTGTGAAACTCGTGATTATTTTCTTCTTTCAAAGTTCTCAGTCTGAGTAAAAATATAAATTAAGCGTTTAACTGGGGACCAAGCGGGACCTCTACTGTGAGGTATTTTATGGTTCTATAAAGAGATATGTAATTACTCGTATCTAGGTAAATTTATATGGATTTAATTAGAACGCTTTTGGACTGCAAGATGTAAAACAAAGTTTGCAGAATAATAGTTTCTTTACAGAAGTAGCTGAAATTCAGTTGTCGACAGTTTATTTAAAACAGTTTTTCCTTCATTTTTAAGTCTATTCAGAGAATATCTAAATAAAACGAAAGTGTATAAGGCTATTACGTGAGTTCCGAGATTCAAGATCCTTTTTCCTTTAATATTGCACCAAGAGAATTTAACTTTGTCCTACCTGTATACAAAGTCTAAAGTACTACAATGTCATATTTCTTTACGTTCAGTTTCAAAAAAGGTTAAATAATGCTTAGCAGGACTCTTTTGTCAGGCATTGTATACTTTTCATTTAAGTGCGATTCCTTTGTTGGTTTATTATTTAGCTTTAAAATTAAATGAGAGTTATATTATTTTAAAGTCATAAACTGTTAAATAAAAATGCTGTTTATTGTCGCGTGTAAGAACAAGAGTATATACATTTATGTTGAGGGTCAGATAATGCAAAAAAATAGTTCCCGATCTCTTTTGTCGGATCGTTAAAACGTACAAATTCCCGGTTCAGCTCGTGGAGATAAATCAATTGTTTAACAACAGCGGTAGTGTAATGCGGCGCACCCCAACTAGGTTTGTGTTTGCCGGGCCTATGGAGTCCAATTAATCGGATCCGAGCCCCGGCGCTACATAAACCTAGTCCCCACGACTGATCTCTCCGCAGCCCGCAACTCTGCATCATTCTCCGAAAGCGTTATGATTTCAATGACCGTTTCGACGCTTAAACTCATCTATACTAAGCCCTCAAACCGCAGGATCCTGCTTTTGGCATCGGACAATACGAACACACACCGGTCTTTGTGTGTGTTTCGCCGCAAATTAAATAGAATACTTGCCCCGGGCTAATTAAAAATATTCCTATACACGATGAAAAGCGGACGAGGTCGGCGGAAAATTCTGAATGTAAACTAAATATTTACCGATAATATTTTTGGTGTATTTACTCTGTTATCATTGAATAAACAAGCTATTACATTAATATTCAATCATATTTGATAAACAGTAATGATGCCCGATCCAGGAAAAACAATTACCGAAATAAATTCGCAGCAAATATTATTCTAAATATTATTTGAAATGCATTTCAAAGGAAAATAGCAGTATTTGAATTGAAAGTTATTAATTTGTTTCAAAGCAAAAATATGCTGTTGTTTCCATTTCAAAATGATTTTGATAGACGCATTTGTAATTTAAATTTTGGAGGTATGATGTTATAAATTTTAGGAAATAGCATTCAAAATCAATGCGTTCGAAATGAATAGAACGTGGCTGTCACGCGAGCGACGATCGTAAAATAGTGTCAACGCCTCTTTCACTTTAATCACCGGGAGTGGGGGCAATTGTCCGCACCCACTCACACCAATGTTTGCCCACCTCTCGACAGATGGCGCCTTTGTAACCGGACTCTCACAGGTTCGGTAACCGTCGACGACCAACGATACTTTTCATCATCCACTCTGACTGCGTCAAAGGACTAGCCCGACCACGTTTGGTACTTCATATTGATTAGTTTCATGTAATCTAGAACATGGGAGCTTTGCAAAAAGGTTACACTCATCTAGGTTAGTGCCAGATATAAATTAAATGCACACCTAAAGTTATAAAAATGTGCATGTATGAAAGGAGTATGTTTTTCGCACTCCAAAAGCACCTAGAAAAGGACACGGAATATATGAAAAAGTTAGCAAAGAGGCTGTGACCGTTCATAAAAGGGGATTCGACGCGTTTCCCGTGCTGCAAGAGAGATTGTTTTCCTTCACGCCGCGCTATATACAGGGTAGATGTCATACGAGCTATTTATTAGACGGGATAACATTGTCGCGGCTGCCTCCTACGTTCTCGTAATAGGATTTTCTTTTTATTATTTTATTTCTCGGTTGTAAACTAACTCATTTTTAATTTGTCAGCGGGAAATCGTAAATTTCTCATTGCACGTGCCCGGTGGGTGTGTCGGCGTAAATGCCCTGTAAAACTGGACGAGTGTCTCATAACCTGATCTTAGTACTTTAGGTAGCGTGACGATGTTAACAAAATGTTTGATGAATCTCTAACAGTACTGAAAATGGCTTCGATTTTTTAACCCTCAATATTGTATAATATAAATATGTATTGAATTATAAATTCAAAAAAAAGATCGGTGGTTCTTTAACGTTTGAAATCAAAGATAACAATATTTCATTTGAATAGCACAAATCACGGTGAACGTATCTGAGTGACTCTTTCATAGCCCTTCTCGACCCAAATTGAAATTTATGTTAGATGTCATCGCCCTTAATTTCCGCAATGTACAATATTAGATGCAATCTCTCCCTTGGGTTTGAATTCACAAAGAGTACAGACTCAACAGACCTCCATTTAAAAATAAGCTGGTAAAAAAAGGAAGGGTCCTAAAATGTAAGAGTGAATATTTGTTCCTAATTCTGCGTCCATTTTGACCCCGCAATAGATAAACGTCGCTCGTTTGACGGGGGTTAGTAGGGACGTCGATCATACTAAAATTGCTATCCATCGGAGGCATTACATTTGTTTAAAAATACATAAAACGTCATTCATCTTGCAACTTTGTTGTTTGTTGTTTAGACGTAATAATATATTTAAAACTTCTTTTACAGGCATCAGAAATAATCTAAAAATCAGACGAGACTTTTTTCATAACGTATTTGAATGCTTCATCTGCCTAAATGACATATTTTATCCTACCTAAACATCAAAATTATAATACAAATTCTGAAACTCCCATGTCAGTACAAGGACAGTCATTAGTGTTGCAACCGACAAATCTTCCCGGGTATAATCCGACAAGCTGAGTTAAAATAAAATGTCGTTAGTTGAGCTGGCACAATGGTTGGCGGCCTATTTGCGGGCAAGCCGTGCCAGACACTTGTTGTGCTTCCGGGAAGGCGAGCGACCATTGTAACCAGAGTAGTTACATGGCCGACTTCATTTGCTAAATGAGGCCTGATCAGTTACGTCACAATACCTCATTGGTCTGCTCTCATTGGTGGTTCGCGAGTGTGAGGTTTTATGCTGATTTTTTTCTGCTGTTTTTTATTCATCTTTTTTGCATTCGAAGATGCAAGTGATTTTGAAAAAGCCTTGTCCTTTGTAGTGGGACCTTTATAGGCTGGTATCATATTATTGTATATGTTACAATTCTCTGCAAATGACTACAGAAATGATTTCAAGTTAGTAATAGGTAAATAACTTTTTAAAACTATTCTCCTTGTCTAAAGGATCAAAGGCTGTCTAAAGCCTAACATCGTAATTCACTTTCACGTGTACCTAACTCCTAAACTACAAAACTAAGTTCAACGAAACATCAAACCAACACACAACAACTGTTAAAATCAGTGTTGTGTGTAAACGTAGGGTAAAGGTTAAGCTTACCTGATTTTTGCCTTTAAGCACGAGCACATTAGTGACCCTCCCGAAGGGCAGGCCGAGCTGGATGATCTCGGCTTCTGTGGTCTCATTGGGGATGTTCCTAATGTGGATGACCCGCGACGGCTTGCCAACATTCTGTTCCAGTTTCACCTGAGAACAATACACACAAATTTAATTAAATTCATTAAATATACAAAGTAGAGGTACAGTTAATCTTCCAAGATGAAGACAAGATACATAAAAATATTACTTAAAAGACTTAATAAAGTGAAATATTTGCTACAGAAAAGCTATAACTTTTTTCGCGGCACGGTTAAAGTTTAGTAATCCGTACAAATATAGTTCGATTCAGTCGCGGATCTAAAAGGCACACCGCGTATAAAATGACCGTTCTAATATACATAAATAAAGCTAGCATTGTTCGCGAGGAAGAGCCGGTTGGATAATTGAAAAGTCGATGTAGTATAATTGTCGAGGCTTATCGGGCCCAACCCCGATGTGGGCGCCATTGTTCCCGAGAGAGCCTTTTCATTACGGCGGCGGGCTCGAACCGAGTCCCGAATATATTGTAGCTTTGTATGACACTTCACTTTTCATTGAAGTGAAAAGAGCAACTTTACAATGCAATTTATGAATGAAAAACACCATTCAAATAAATAAAACTCCTGCGAACAACTGATAGAAGTACTCGTGAAACATTATTAAACCGCGTTAAGTTATCCATTTCACCGATTATAATCATGTTTTCGCCCAAACCTTGGCAGATATTTCAGTTGGAACACCAAATAAGATTTGGGGAGTTGCGGGGAATCTAAGCGTCTCCCTTTTTACGTTCTTTGGCGGGCGGCGAAGCGTGGAGGTGTAACAAATGAGTCTAATGCCTATTAGTTCGACCTTGTTAAGTTCAGACAAAGTGAGCAGCTGGTCTGACAAAAGTGCAGGGAAAGCTCGAATCACTTGAACTGTTCTATTGTGGCTTTAACATTGATGATACAATAGAATCGCCAATTAAATTACTAGTACTCAATTAAGAAACAAAATCCCTCGGGTGTTATTTTAAGTTATTCTACAGCTGTTTTATGAAAAAAGGAAATCACTAAAATAACATTCCCAATCTGATCTAACATCAGTTTGGATAAACATTGAAATGTAAAGGAATTATAAATAAAAGGCAATATTTATTCATCAAACGAAAAAAATATTGTATCAGATCTTTATAACAACAGACCGCTAACTAAAGGAGAAAAATACACAGATATGATATTTTTGAACAACCCGAATTTCGTTACAATCGACATCAAAAGAGCCAAATCTCCGTAAATAAACAAATAAAAAATATTTTTCCAAAGTGACTTGCAAAGGGAGGAATAAATCGTCGCACACGCTCGCCCACCTCGAAGGTACATTTTGGTATTTTCTCTTCTCACGAAAGAAAACAACTGGTACGTAAAACGTAAAGAAGGACATTACTTTCGCTGGGTCAGAAAATCTGCGAGGAACGATTTCCACATCAGGCACTTTAAATCATCCGCTTCGTCTCACATTTCATCCATAAATATTAAATCTTGGCTTGGTTTCTTGGATAGAAAAAAAAGCTATCGTATGACATTTTTCCTGTGAGGATTTCCCGGAATCGGTCAATTTTCCCGGTGATCGCGCGGGCCGTGCTTATTGAAACACTATTTCTCAGTTGGCCGCGTCTATGGCACATATCATTAACTATAACAACGTCCACACTAGTGTTGACATCCACTCTGACCTATCAACACTGTTTTATCGTCCGGAATCACATCACTACGAAGTAATCTAACATTTTTCGAGTAGAAAAAATATTTTAGGGTCTCTTTTTTTGTTTGAAGATATTCATTTACGGTAACAATCATTTAAGGCATTTAATTCACCTATGTAGGTACTGTGCATATAAGGGTATTTTTAATAATATGCATTAACGAAAACAATTAACAAAATTTACAATTTACTACAAACATAAATGTCTTTTAAGGATCACTGTATTTGTTTATGCGATATTTAAATTCTCGTTGGATGATTATTGAAAACATTTTTCCTTAAAGGAAAACTCCGTCTAGAATTTAATTTAACCCATTTTCTTCCGTCTAAATGCTCTTTGTTGTCTGTTTTTCATAGCAAACCATTTATGCTAATAACAATAATTGTTTTAGTAGAGTATCGAGTTTGTTTTGTTACAAGTCTTTGCATACAAACAATATACCGTTTTTAATCATCTAAAACGTTGGAATAATATTATAAAATCATATTTATTTTCACGTATTGTAAGATAAAGGTTTAACGTCTTTTATTAAGAAACTATTTCAGGATAAAATTAGACCTTGTCTTTGTTTTATTGTCTGTTTTCTCTTAACATACATACATAAATTAACTTACTATATGCAAGCATATAAGCCGTAATTTATTTAATAGTTCAAAGGCTCAACCGAAACACTTATATCGTCACCTTAAAGGTAACAGGAGTCAAATGTACCTGAACACTCACTAAGTATTCATCTTACACTCCTTGACAAGCCGTACCGGCGTCGTTGCGACGTCACTAAGGAGACGACATTTTGTAATCCGCTTGTGGCCATACAGGTCAGGCCGCCCATGAGAAAAGGTAGCCCCATTAAACAGCTACGAATCTCTTTTAAACATATGTTAAAGGTCGTATTATTCCGTTTATTCTTAGTAAAGATATTATTTTTATTCTTAAAAAGATTTTGTTTCGAGCTTGTATTAATGTTTAGAGCATAAGTTAAAAATAATTGCTTTCAATTTGATACGAGATTGAATGCTCACGTAGGTAGTCACATATAAATGCATTTACAAGCACAAATCTTGCCTTTCATGTTATTGGATATTTCAAGTATTCATTTGGCATACAAGGTTTTAATATAACACGTAACCTAGGTAGGCGGACAATGACTAAGCGAAAACGGCAACAGTTACCCACAACGTAATCGATTTCGTGATGCAGGAGAAATTGGCATATTTGTTTCAACTACAAAACAATTCGCGCGCAATTTCGAACCGTTTAGTATCCGAAACTTTTAAGCTAGGTCGTGTATTGTTTCATAAATTAATATCGAGTTTAAAGTGGCTTTTCGTTAGTTTGATTTAGTAAATACTCGAGGGTATTGCTAGAAATCTGATATCAGCATTTCTCAATATACTAATGTAGAGTCGCTTTTTATTGACATTAACGATCGTCATTAAAGTAAAAAGCAAGAGATAATAAACAAACTGCCCAGATAAATGTTTAGAAAAATAAATCATTGACATTGGATTTTCATTTTTGATATGACAAATATAATATTTTATCCCTAAATGGATAAAATATTAAATTTAAGTACACGTTTTTGATATTCTTATAAAATCCTAAAACATCGTGACGTTTTCCTTCGTTTAAAATGTTCACGGCATTTGAGAAGACTTGAACAAAAGACGAATACTGTAATAAGTATATCTAGGAAACAAATAAAGGTGAGGAAAAAAACAGAAACAAAACGAAAAGGAATCTTATTACTTTGACATAAAGACTATATTTATAAGGATGTAGGTAGGTAGCAGTATCTCGGCGAGTCACTATCGAAACCCTTGAACTAATAACAATTGCGATTTAGTGGCGCGTTCGTTGGTAAGTCGATGAAAGTTTGACGAGAACCACAGGTACGAGGGGCCAGTTGTTATGTGACAGCGATATTCACGAAAATTATAAAAAAAATGGGAAAGTTAAGAAAAGTAAGGAAGTTAAAAATGCGTACATAGTTATTCTTAACTGTTTCTTCTTTAAGAAATTATGAATTTTAATTAATTATTGTCGGGAGCTTTTCAGTCATTAAAATAACACGAATAAAGTAAATCCAGGTTTACAAAAATATTTTGGAAACCACTCAGATCATTGTATTGAGCAGGGATCGAACTCGCAACATGTTGAATACATTGATCATTAGCATCACTCGACGATCTCTACTTTCAAACTTACAAGTACGGGCACGGGTATAAATGGGTATAAGTCAAGGGCACGCGTTCTCGCCACCTTGCATTCACTGCAGCCCGCAAGCATTTTGGTGTCAACAATTGCTGGACCGTTGAGGGTAAGATCGTTTCACTCAATTGTCACTTTTGACGTCATCTGTCAATTGCTTGGTAATGACATTCAATTGCGTTTAGTTTTTGCTAGTAAGGTTCGTGATTCTGTAGTTATATTTTACAGAACACTTTTTACAACTGCGAGAGCGTTTCTCTTATGTTATACCTTCTGAATCTCCGTGCAGATCCCACCTTAAAACCCTCCTTAACATAGCACGGATTTCTACTCCTATTCCTTCTCCGTGCATGCAGTCAGACTGTGGAACTCACTGCCACCTGACATTCGTAATACTCCACCCATTTCTATGTCTAAGAGACGAGTAAAGGAACACTATCTGTCCTCTTAATTTTTTTATTTATTTGTTCTTGTCCCCATTTTCATTATGTATTTTAGCATTATTCTTAATCCTTTTTTTATTGTTTGTCCTGATTTTCTTGATTTATTTGTAAAATAGCATTTGTCTCGTTTTTTTTGTTTCTTTTTTGTTAATTGTACACCTGTCATTGTTTTTAATTTATGTCTCCTTTTGCAGGTCTGCTGATAGAGATTTCTAATAAATAAGCAGTACCTTTGTACACCGTTTTCTTATTTAAGTGATTTTAATAGATGTATCTGTGTACATAAATTGTTAAATATAAAAATAATAAAAAGTACAATTTCTTCTGACAAAAAAAAAATACATAGTTCGAGTATACTTTTCCGAACTTTCCGTATCAATTGAAGTGAAAACAAATACAATCTCATGACTTGTACCGCACTTCGAGTTGCATCCGCCGTTAAAATTTCAAGAGCATTATTACACCAGAAATCGTTGGAGTCGATCCGTTGAAACTTTTAATTGGCAGTCCAGTGGAATATTGTATTTCATTGCCGACCATCAATGATATTATTTGATACAGATTGAGTGAGTCAGACTTTCCAGCTAGTTACTATGGTGCCTATCAAATAGAGGGCATTCAGGTGCTTTCGAGTATTCAGTTATATTAAAATTGTTTGTTTATGAAATGTATCGGGTATGGTTGTTAATGATACCGACTTAAATCGATTTTGTCACTATAAAATAGTTCATGTGTATTATAGGTATTAAATTTCGTGAAATTATTTCAGTTACACGTTCCCGACAGTCGTTTTATCGAGCCATCTTTTTTTGTTATATAAATATACCGTTAATTAATATTCAGTTGATACTGACAACTTCTTGTTTTTAGTTACTTAAAACCCAATTGATTGACTGTAAATCACTTTCCTCACGGGACTTTTGCTAGATATATTCTTATAGTCATATAAGAATGTAGGGTTTTCCTTCAAAGAAAACCGTGTCATAATTCATATAAATATTCCCAAAGAAAATTATCTTCAAAAGCTTCTTATCTCAAGTGAAAACTAATAAAAATCAAGTGCAGGAAATTGCTTACACCGATACGTGCCGTCGGCAGACAAATCGATAAACTTACTGTTCCTCAGTTTAAAGTATCCTGAGCTATACAGAAACCTCATAAACCTTCCAGGCATGCTTCAGAATGTAAAAAAACGCCGTAAATATTATGGAGACGTGGAATTGTGCAGTTTATATCTTTGAACGTCGCTGAATGTGTGAAATCAACGTGTATGTTGAAAGTAAAAATAGTTTTGTGGAGAAATTTAAGGTCAAATATTAATTTGGACATTGCCCAGTAGTCGGAAAATATGGCCTCAAATAATTACTAAAATTACACTTTAAGAAATATTCTATCAGTACATACCTACTTCCAAGCTACAATCGATTCAGCAAAAGAATTTTCACTTTAAAACTTTCACATATGAATAAAATACATGAAACTTGACAAAAGACTAATACCTAATTAAGTGACATCATAATAAAGGATGTCGATCGTTTTACTCTTGCTAATTCATCCATGCATAAGAATGGAACAAGTTCGCGACGGCAAACTTTTAATAGTGGCCCTCGCCCGGCCAGAATCGCTTTGCAACTTCCAGCCACTTGACTTAAGAAGATTATTCATTGAAATAAATATTGTTATCCGTTAATCCTTCATTGCGTTTTATAAGCAGGTGAGATTAGTTTAATTTTTTATTGGTTGGTGACCTAGTTTTAGATAATGAATAGACTTTTTAGTATACTTTGTACTTATGATATGAAAAACATCGTGAGGAAACCAGCAAACCTGAGATTTTTTTTAAAGGTGTGTTCTGCTACGTCAGAAATGTACGGGCGGTTTTGAACTCTTACACCAGGGTTTCATTAACCGTACGAAAAGAAGAAGACTTGTGATACTTTGATAAAAAAGACAACAAACAATGTAAGCAGTACCTAGAGTAACTACTTGGATCAATCATTCAGTAAAATCTTAATACCTTTTTTATAAATGTCGTTCTCAATTTATTTCTGTAGGTATCAAACCTGAAACCTTTAACGTCGACATCTGAAAATTCACTGCAGCAATCGGGTTTTCTATACAGTCGTTTTTCCCCTACATTAACGCGAGTGGGGCCGTGGGCACTTTTAGTAGCCTATAAAATGGTGCTTTTAAATTGCTTACATTTTATTAGCAAAAATGCAAACCGAAATTAAAATACATGCTTTAAAAGCATACAGAGTTAGGTAAAATAATAATAAAATTTAACATCTTTTGTGACGCAACATTTTAGGTTAACCTTTTACGCATTCATGAAATGAATTTAAAGACCTTAAACACCACACTTTGAGAAACATCTTTCTAGATAATCTGTATCATCTTTTGCATATAGATATGAATCACGCAAGCACAAACAGCTCGGATCACAGATCCTCAGGTCACACAAATATTTGCCGTAAACAATAACAACTCGACGCATCGATACGATCACCTGGCATTCCTGCCACTATGTTCTAAATCACACGTACCATAACTTTTTGTTTGTACGTTCTGTACTCGAAACGTGTTCGTGGTAGGAAATCGTAAAATGAGATAGCCAAATGGTTTTAGTAGCCCTAAAACTAGCCGTAAAATCGTAAGTACGAGGCAATGAATATCTTTATGAGATCATTTGATTGATTACTGAATTTTCTGGGAACGAAATAGATAAAGAAGAGTGGCTCGTGTTATTACTTATAAATATGAGTAGACCGCTTTATTATATGAGGCATTTACTTCTGGTTATGTGAGATGAACCGTATTACACATCACTGTGAAACTCGAATCAGACGTGAATGGAAGATAGTAAAGCTTTTTAGTCCGAAACCAATATGTTTTTTAAAGATTATTCGAATATGAAATTGATTGTGCAATGTTGGTATTAATTGTGTATATGATATGGCGTTTCATTAGTAACTTATACCAATGGTATAATTGTTCCGCAAACTAGCAGCTACGTACTAACGAAGTCAATAAATATCCCCGTGGTGTTAACTTACATGATTATCACTAAAACACACAGTTATTATTACTAGGCCATACATTTTAACCGCCTTCTGAAAGGAGGTCCTATATTCAGTTGTATGTACCAATTATGTTCAAACTTATACATATTTCTTTTTCATTTGCGATTGTAGATGTATAATTATTTTTTAATTGTGATGATAAATAGTATGTTTAGTTATGTTCGGTGTTTTATCATTATTATCGTCATCATCTTAGCCGTAGGATGTCCTTAGTTGGGCATAAGCCCCCCCCAAAGATTTTCAGAAATACCAATTGGAAACGGCCTGCATCCAATGTTTTCCGGCGTCCTTTCGTTCGGTGTTTATTCGAATCAAATATAAAAACGCTTAATAAATTAAAAAGCTGTTCTTACTTTGAGAACTCCCTACGCTTACATTTAATTTAACTAAGAACTCTACCATTAGGGTTTCCATCAACTTCCGTCTTCCTTTCCATTATTTGTTAAATTTCTAGAAAGTAATCAGGGTTCTAAACAACTATTGTTGTGTTCTTTGGGTTTCACTAATAAAAGTTCATTACCTCACTGCATTTATTTATTCAAAATAGAAATGAAAATGAATCCATAGAATTGATAAAAATAACTTCACAAACTCAAAATGACTACCAATATTGTTGTATTGCAGATAAAACTGTTGTATTACTAAAACATTATTTTTATCGTTTCATTTTTGACAGCCAGCAAGGGGACCCTAAAAAGTGACAGTATAGATCGTAAATTCTTTTCGAAATGAGATCAGCAGCCAACCTGTGCAAGGAGAGTCGTAACTCCGTAAGACAGCCTCGTAAATGCGTAAGTAGTGGTAAACGCAGTATCTCCTGATTTGATTGATCTTCGCGGCGCAGTCCCTCGGCGTTTTTACAGGGAACGTCAAGAAAATGAGGAAAAAAACAGGGAACATAATTAATTACTTGATTTGGACATTAATGACCCGGTCAAAGAGGACGAGGGTTGATTAGTGTGTTTTCTACAAACGCTCACGACTGACATTGGTGTTACATCAATGAAAATTCTTAGCAAAAAAAGTCATGGAGGTTTCACAAATTTATGTAGGTGTTTTTAAAATAACAACGAGGTATAAGGCCGGCAAAAATTAAATAAATAAAAATAAAGTCTTTAAAATTTCAAAACAAAATTCAACTCGTAAAACATTCTATATAAAAACAGATGCTCGGTTTTCCTTCAATATTTTCACAACATGAAGTGTTTGCAGTACGATACAAAGAGAGAACATAAAAAAATACTTTTAAAAACGACTCGCCATTCAGCCGATAGGCACCAAATGAATATTCAGAGCAACAAAAGGGAAGGGGTGTCGCAAGAGGTACTGCCTAAATTCGCGACAGAAAAAAGGCGAAATCGCAAAACCATAAAATAGTAAATAAATAAGCAACGTTGGGACACGTCCCTATTTAATTATGAATTAAGGCCAGGCAGTAACGAGATCACAACGTAATTAAGATTACTGCGGCGTGGTTTTTTCAGGACGCCCCTAGCAAGTGAGAGTAAATGGACGGCAAAACGCTGCGAAACTAAAATGGCTACCTTGTTTTGGTTTAGATAGGGAGTCATTTAATGAATTTTGTTTGGGATGAGATGATATTAATGAGTCTTCGATGCTTCCTTATTTTGAATCGACTATAGACTTAATGATCTAAAATTGTCTATTAATAAATCTTGAAAATATAGAAAGATATAAGATACCGTCGTTTGTTACATCTAAATTGAGTAAAAAACATCTCCCGTTTTTTTTGTAGTTAAGCGTGTTATTTTTTTAGTTAACAATAAAACATTTATACCTTATTGTAATTACAGTATTCTTAATAGAGATAAAACACTAAAAAAATAAATACCTTAACTTATACGTCACACAAAATGTAACGCACACATTTTAAATGTACGAATCATTAAAAAGGTTTTTGTATAATTTCTATAAAATATTTGTAAAAGAAAAAAAAACATTTCTCTTGTACGAAACAGCCAGTATGATATTTTATTTTAACACTGACATAATGACCGGTGACAGCGGGGGAAATAAACTGCCTGCGGGGAAGAATAAGAAAATGGTTTCTTTTCAAGGAGAAGGTTCGGTTCTATTTAATTTGCGTAAATGATACCTACGGCAATGTTAAATATGAGCTCGTTTTTGATAAAAGACTAGTATTGCCTATTCATATTTTTGGATTTTGTCAAAACATTTTTTCATCCATCACCAAAACCGCATATTATTTTTATGACCAATCAAAATAATTTCAAAAATTAATTCAGCGTCATTCTGACAGTATATTTTAACGCATGCTTAAAAACTTTTGCTAGCATAATTTTATCATGAAGTTTTTAAGTAATATATGTCAAAAGCAGTCGCTTAAATTGTGCTTATTACATTGAATTGCAGGCAAAGCAAGCAGTAGAGCTAATTACAAGTAGTGACTGAGGAGTGCCTTTAAACACAACATTTTTATTAAAACTAAAAGCTGAGCTCCAGACGTTTACTGGGAAGGTAGGTTTACAAGTACGAATGTAAAATCTAACATGTTTGGGTTTTAACACAGATTTTTATGTCGTGTGATTGGCTTACAAAAGCGTGTGACAAAGCTTAACATTCCTTTGCAAATTTCTCAGGTGTGCTGTTTTCCTCACGATTTATTTCATCACCGATTTTAGCAAGTGATAATAATTATTATTATATACGAAACGAGAAAACCGTTAAATATGATTTAATTAATTAATTGATAATCACTTTGTCATTCAAAAATATATTATTGCTTACCAGGATTTGAACCCGCGACCCCTGACTTAGCAGTCCAACGGTCATACCACTAGGCTATGACTACAATTAATTTGGTGTTTGGGAACACACGGCCGGTACTGGTCTCGACAAACAAAGAACTGTTTGCACAGCCCCACACAAAGTGTGCATGTAAAACTCGCCCCGTATTCATGTAAATACACGATGAAACAAGTGTGCAACGGGGAAAGACCCAAAACTGCGACCTTGTTTGTTTTTATAACAGTTTTCTTCTGTTCAGATTGTTTTCTACCTTTTGTCACGTGAGTTTTGTGCCGAGATTTTGTTTTTAATGCTCCAGTTTTAACTCGTTGATTAGTGCTATTTACACAATGCATAGGTGCCTATAGTTAGTATACATTGTTTGTTTCAACCTTATGATATACTTTTGTTTTGGTTTTTTAATTTTCAAGTAAGATAGTGACATCGATTTTGGAAAATACCAATTTATTTATTTAACAATGCCTTCAAATCATTCTAGTATTAACTATTTTTCTACTCAACCTATCCGCTAAGCAATTTAGAAATAAATGATAATTGTCTATATCACAAAATCCGTATTCATCCACTTCATCGCTTCACAAAAGTATAAAAAAGTTAAAAAGAGGGATAACTCGGAACAATTTTGCATCCGTGAATTAAAGAAAATTGATGCAGAATATAAAATGTTAAAAGTAACAAATATAATAACAAGCCGATAGAATATCACATCTCGTTGCAAACGCAATAAATTATCTGGCGAAGGAGTGAGACGAGGAAATGTTCAAAGAAATAGGATAATGGAAGTTCTTTTCGTGTACTTGAAATTGTTTTATGAATATTGAACAAAGGACTTACTTTTGCAGTGCATTCGTAAACAATTAATATTTAATGCTGATTTTACTAAGAGGAAGAACGGAGGTCAATTTTAATTCGTTACATTTTATATTAGCTTCATTATTAATTTTATTATTTTACATTATCTTATAAAACAAATTAAAATAGGTCGATAACAATGCCGTTTCAAAAACGTTTCAGATCCTTTTAATTGAAACAAAAAGTTCAAATATAATATTGACAAAAAAATACCTACAAATCTAACATAATATTTTTATCATATCCCACTTAAAATCAAACGGAAATAGAATTTTATTTATCGATGATACGGACGAACCACTTATAAGGGTTAACCTTATCGATTTAATTTCTATATGTAAAAATTCATCCCGGTATCGACAACTGTGGGGTGGAGATTAATAAAAATTTGGCCCCTACCCTCAGGGTAGCTCTTTATGGCACGTTGGCTTTTTACGAGGGACCTTTTATTTTAATACTTATTACGGTTTCGCGATTCCGCCGTTTTATCGCGATTAATCGTTTTTCAGTTAATTACACATTTCAGCAAAAGAAGTGCCGTTCAAATCGGGAGCTTTAAGAAAAGGCTGGGGCTCCTTATTTATACGTATATGATGTGTGCAACAATCTTAATAACGGTACTTCAGATTCAAGTAGCCACCTAGCGTAAGGCTCATACGTAGGTACCTACCTACCTTAATCAGTCTAACATATTGCTGTCAAGTCCATTGAACCTGCTAATTTTAGCAATTATGTAATGCTTTATCTACGAGTATATTTTATTTAGCTAGCTGTTACCCGCGACTTCGAGAAAAAACATTGGTGAAAAATGTTGGCCGATTCTCAAACCTACCTAATGAATGCATATAAAAGTTCAAGAGAATCGGTCCGGCCGTTTCGGAGGAGTACGGACGAGTACGAACTAATATTGTGTCATGGAAATTTTATACAACGTTGATAAAAGCGAGAGGCATTAAATGAAACCACATATTCTGTATATCATTATAAGGCTACACAACAAAAATCAAATCAATGTAAGCAATATTTTTATAATAACTTTCGTGAGGATGATTCATACTTAAAACGTTATAACGGTTTACTCACGCGTATTTATCGGGATAGCCCGACTAGTTTCGGACCCAACCGGAGCCAACTAGATAACTATGCCTATAAAACTTAGTCACCTAATCAGGAAGATACAGCATGTTCAAACTAAAAAAAAAATAAAAAAATATCCTGTGACTAAACTATTGCTTACATTGATTTGATTTTTGTTGTGTAGCCTTATAATGATATACAGAATATGTGGTTTCATTTAATGCCTCTCGCTTTTATCAACGTTGTATATTAAAAGATAGAAATATAGAAGATAGATAAATATAAGATAAAATAGATAATTATAAACCTACCTTCTTTGCGGCAGAGTCTTGGTTGTTGTTGTCAGCATGGTGCGGAGCGGCGGGCGCCATGACGGTGACGCCACTCTGCGAAAGAAGCTCGTCGGAGCCTCTCTGTTGACAAAAGAAAAACAATATTAATATAAAACTAAAAAAAATAACAACTACACATTGACATCAAATTGGAGTCTGTGGACATGGTACAGTCTTACAAGCATTAGCGCTAATTGAATCACCCAAATGTATGAGAATGACATTTGTTTTCGAGTGAAATGACTTTGACATGTCAACCTTATACATTTAAACGATTCAATCAGATTCAGCTCTCTGAGAAAAGTAACTTGACTACGCGCGGAAAACCTGCTAAACACACCATGCAAAACAATTTGGAACCTAAACATTACGTAAATTAAGCCTCATAAATTATTTAAACCTTAATTAAGTCTAATCGAGTAAGTCGAAAACTATGCCTCTATTACAAACTCAATGGATACACAATGTTTCAATAGAGAATTGGCACATTATTAAACATAGGATAGGACAATTCATTGGAATTGCCTAACGATAATCATGAACTGTTAATACTGTTCAATCTAAATGATGCCAGCGAGCTGGACACGTAATTTGTTTTAGCTATTCAGTAATGAAACTATTTGAAATTGAATTTAGTACTCGGAACACTCATAACATTGATTATCTTCCATTTTAATGCCGTCAATAATACAGCAACATAGGAAAATCATTCATAACAAACAAGAATTTAACTTAAACACGTCATGAAAAGGGCAGCTTCTTTGCCAAAATATTGACAGGTGACTTTGCATGCGTGAAGACGTCATCTCCCCCGGCACAAAGGGAAAAAACGTAACAATATAAAACAAAAACACAATTCCAGGACGCGCCGAGCACACGTCAACCCGCCCTTCGCCGGGATCAATCTCAATTTAAGACGGCGAAATGACAGACCTCAGCAGTTAAACGCACCAGGCTAACGTATAAATCACGCAACGTAATAAAGAAAGCGTACAAATGACGCAACACCGCGGATTTTGTATCGCGAGGCTCATACTCCTCACACCTGGCGCCGGGTATCACTCACGTGACACTTAATAAACCTGCACAACCTGAACGTATCAATTGTTCGTCAAGAGGCAATACTCGTCTGTGATACTTATTAAGTAAACAAGCTATTACTGTTCCGTAAATGTTAATTTAAAGTAAGATTATTAGATCATCAACATCATATATAATCCCTTGAAATTTGTTCGCGACGCCGCTATGAGCTTTTTATTTTAAGGTGAACTTTAAAATTGTTTGAGAATGTTTTTCATAAGTAGGTATTTCATTGACTCACAAAAAATCCTCGTTTTAGTAGAGTGACGATAGTGATAGAGTAAGGAGCGCTAAGACCCCTTTATTAGCTAAATGCTAATAAAACTCAAATATAAATATAAATAAAAAGATAAAGGTAACAGCGGGAATCTCATTTTTCAACATAAAGCTTTCATTGTAGAAAAAGGAACGTTTTCTCGTGAAATAAAACCAACATTCGCGAGTGCTATTCCTTGGAGTAATTTCATAGAACGCGTGTAATAATTGCCCGAAATTAAATAACATTTTTCACAACAACGAAAAAACAGCACGGATGAAAATTTTGCGGAAGGAAGCCGGATTGTGTTGGGAAAGAGGGCAGTTATCGTTTCCTACGCAATTTCTCAACTTAATGGAGAATGATGCTCCCATGATGAAGACAATGGTGACATTTGGTGTGAGACAGGGACTCGCCTTATTTGCTCAGCGGTTTATCAGAATCTGGTAACGCGTACACTCAGGAATGCAAAGTAATATTTGTTGTACGTACTTGCTCTAATTTCGCGACGCCCACATTTAATTAAAGTATTAAAGTAGTCATAATTTCACATAAATAAAAAGGTATCTCTAAGACCAGCGTTCTGTTTGAATATAAAGCGAACCTTTTCAGAACTTGTCTTTTCTTTCCTCGATTTACAAGAAAAACTATTCTAAAAATACAAAAGTCCGTTTAAATAGAATAAATCCTGAAGGATATAATACACACATGCGTAGCAATGTACGAATGGGACCGACGACGCAAAATCAATTCCCTAGATTGGTTCTTCACAAGATGGTATTTGGTTTTACTCTCGAAAGAAAACTGTGATCTTTTCTCGATGAGAAACATACTCAAACGTTTCTCCAATATGTCATTTGAATGAACGTGATACGAGGGGCCTACATATCAAAATATCGGGAATAAAATATACATGAAAGGTTTACTTATAACAGACGAACGAGCTGGGGCCCTTTTTACAGATAGTAAGGACGCGGAATGATATGTTTACGTGGTCAAAGAGAGTATCTAAGTCCATTGTCGGAAATCAATACGGATAATGTATTAGTGATATTAAAATGTGCCGAAAACGCTCCCCGCCCGATGGGTCACAAAGATTTTATTTATTATTTACTTTATCGTAGATATCTGATATTTTGTAAACTGTTTAGTTTTTATGTTTTATGGTCAAGATGAAAGGCGAAAGACTATCTACGTTTTAGGAAATATTCAAGGAAAAATAATCACTACATTGTATAAAATAAAATGTATAATAGGTTTCCGCTGTCTATCTGTCTGTCCCTTTGTATGCTTAGATCTTTAGAACAACATACGTTTAAGACGAAGATTTCTATGTATAATAACTCTGTATTGCACACGTGCAGATCTGGGACGAGCCGCTAGTACCTACTTAATAAATAGGTTGAGGATACAAAGAACATTTTACATAACCATGAATCGAAGAAAAGTTATAGTTGAAGTTATCAAACAGACAATATTTTTCTAGAACTGGCCTCGCACCATTTTTATGAACATCATAAACATTGCCGACAGCACATTATCCTGTCATACGAGATATTTATGTCCCACTACTCTTCAACGATTATTAATCGATATATAATGTACCGACCGAGTATTCTGTTTAATAAATTGTTTCAATACATTCAAATCAGTGTAAATGTCTCGATAATTATTATAACATCAATCGAAGCTTTCGGAATGAATTATTTTATTTCTGACTAACTTGTCCACAATTTTTTCCGGGAGAATGTCAGTTACAGCTGCAAAAACATTACCCCGCTTTGATAAAGTTGGTTAAATAGCCTATGTATTAATCCAGGGGGTCAGCTAACTCCATGCGAAATTTCATAAAAATTGACCACTCCGTTTGAACGTGAAATACTAACAAACATCTATCCATCCAGCGCTTATAAAATTATTAGGATTGCACGATACCAGCATGAGTGGCGCAATTCAGTTAGGATTTGATACTGATTGGTTTCAAATATAAAAATATTACTCAAGTTGAATCATAGCAAAATTAGGGTGAGATATAATAAAACACGTGTGTCGTGAGTACCTTGTTTCTGTGGCCGAATAAAATAGGGAGAACCAGGAGAAAACGAACATTTACGATGCGAATGAAAAATCGCTTCGGCATTTATGACGTCATTGTTCCTGAGAATGAATCTAATATGAAAAAAATAAAAGGGTCTAGCGTGGAAAAGCTGTAACGAGTCTAATAATTTTTATTGCGATTTCACGAGCTTACAGTCTGATTTAACTCGACGTGTGTAAATTATGATTTAATTTAATAACCAACGTTGAAAACGAGCGTAAAATGTTTTTATGTGAGATAATATACTTTTCATTAAGAGTCATGCGTTACTCGCACAATTTTATATTCATGTTTTATGGGCGAAAGCAACTCGGCGGAATTGAATCGTTAACAAAAACATACATGGATTTGCGTAACAGCTTGCTACGAATGTACAGAACAAGAAACCCCGACATACTATTGTATAGTTTAGACAATTAATAATACGGTTATTATTAATCTTAGTTGTTCATTAAGCTCTTAAGAGAACGATTTTTCACTTTCGTGCCCCGAGAGTGTTAATTAAGTTATTTTGATTTGATTAAAAAGGGTTAACTTCGGTTATGAAGAAAATAATAATAAAAATGCGAGGTAGCCTTTTGTTTTACGAACTACGATGCTGAGTCAAAACAGGTTTGTATTGAGCTCTCGTTATATGTAGTCGAAGTACATCAAAGCCTTTGGATGCACTTTGTGTAAAATGTTAATTACTCGAGGAATATTTTGTGTTCCTATATACATTAACGAAGATAGTCGATAAGTAAAGGAGTATTTGTTGAAAATATCTCATAAATTCTCGTTTCATTGCTCAAAGTAAATTAATTAAATAAAGCAAATTTTGAAAAGGGGATTATGTATGGAGCAGAATTATTTTGCTTTAAATATGGTAAGCTTTCCACTTGGCAAACTATAATGAACGTTACCGCTAATGCCGCGGCGTGGAGTAACGTGTGGCGCGCTAGACAGCCGCCCCGCACCGCGCCTTGCCGCGCCGCGCCGCGCTAACAAGTCGCTGCGATCGTATCATCGGCAGTCGCGCCGTGTGCGCCGCACATTCGTCTAATGCTTAATATCATCCCGCCCGACCGCCTTCGACTAAGATGTCGAAATTAACGATCTTGATAATATTTGTCGGCTCAGCGCTGCCAAGCTCCACTCGTAATTAATTGCACCAATTTGTTCTACGCTTATAACGGACATTTGTCAAGCGCCCACCCGCGTCGGATGATTTTCGCACTAACTTCATAATCGATATTCGGAAATATCGATTATCGCCCAAACTCTTTGCCCCAAGTCGGATATTAAGACGTTCCGCAGTCATTAATAAGCCGTAATGATGTTTTCTTCCATTCCGACCAGTAATATTAATTCTGGTTATAATTTATTGTGTTTGCACTTGCCGTAGTAGTTGGAATATATGTTTTAAAAATTCAAAGTGGTAGTGTGATAAATTAAGTAGATACAAGACGATGTAAAGTTAACAATTCCCATCACAAGTAGGAGGCAAACCTCTTAGCCCCAGAACAATATAAGGAGACATTACTCGCTGTCACAACTCTACTTTATAGGGAAAGTAGGAGCCGGAGTTTGTTGGACAAAGTTGTAGGGGCCTGGTTACTTTAGTAACGAATAGAGACGTCAGGAGGTAACCGCCACTCGAGCGCAACTCGCGTGCCGTTTTAACTCCGGTGCAAACTATGTCGAAGCAACGCCGAGAGATCAATGCGGCAAACTCTACTAATACTACCAACAATGTATTAATTTAAATGTTACTCAACTTCCGCGTGTATTACGATCCGCTTTTAAATCGTACCTGTTAAAGCTGGAAGATAGATCGGATCATTAAGCTCACTAAACTTGAGCTTAATGGCCGCTCAATTTACGATACTCTTAGAGCAAAACTAATCTGGTCTCAGGAAAAGTTGTGCGATAAAAGTTAGCAGATACAGAGCGAGAGAAACAAAGGGCAACGTTTAGAGGCGACGTTCATTTGCATGCGAGACGATACGAGTACAGTGCAGTGGGCGCACTCGCTGTGTTTTATGGCTTTCACTATTTTATAAACAACTGAAATGAAACCCTAAATAAATGTCCAAAAGAATGCTAATTTACGCAGAAACGTTTGTCATTAAAAGTAATGTAGAGTTTACGAAAACTTCGAGGTCGACATTTCTCATAATTTATATCTGTCTTTCCCTAATTACGTTTAATAAAAATTAATATGGAACCACTTATTTTTGTCCGATGAAATTCAGTTACTCCTATGGATTTATGAAGCTAAACGCTAGAAGCAAAAAGTTTGTTATTTCGTCCCGAAAATGTACTTGCTTTGATACCCAAGCTTTATGGGTACGCGCGCACTTAAATTCAAAGTTTAACAATAATATTGTGGGCAAAACTCATTCTAGTTGTACAGTTGTAGTGAGTTCCTCTTGTTTTTATTACCCATATTCATAATACTTGGAGGAGTTGAGCAAAGCGGCTTAGTGGATGTTGAGACGAGACAGGTCTGTCCGGCTCCTAATGAGAAACTATTAAACTCCAACGGCACATTTGTCTTGTTAATGCTAATATTCAATTCTCCAGGCGACGCTCGCGCCACTAACTAGGCTTTTAGTTGGACGTGTACCGGTAGTCTAATGTTGATACCGACTAGTTTGTCGGCCTGCTTTATGTTCGGACACAATTACATGCTCATTAAACATACATTATAAGTATTATACGTACAAAGTACTTATATTTTCACACAAGCAACTTTTGCTCGAATATTTAGATAAAATTCAAACTTGTCATCTCTATAAAGGCCTATGAATGGATTTGCTTATATTGCATTAGCACATTTATATGGTAGACAATCGATATCACTTGACTAAGGAAAAACAAATAGATTCTTTATGGCAATGTACGAAGGTAACAATTCACCCCTCAATGGGCCGTACGGAATCTAAAGCGATCGTAATTTCGTCTGACAATATTCCGCCTTTTCATATTTTCCTTTTGCCTTCCAAATGTTATATCGTGCCCAATACAAGGCAGCGATTTCGTTTGTTATTTCAAGCCCTCTCACGCTTCTCCGATTTAGTATATCGACACGTGAAGCATCCGTTAAACAAAATATGGAATCACTTGACTTTTCAACTGAGACTGATTGATTCTTTCAACACTGTTTATACAAATTATATTATTGAACTTGAATGAATCTCATTAGGTATTTGGTCTGGTAGGTAATATTTCTGAATTTTGTCGTGTAGTCTTTAACTCTCAATCAGCTTAGATGTGTTGCGGACATCTGTTAAGCGTACACAATTTATGTTACCTATATAATTGTCAAACAACGTGAAATTTTCGATAAAAACAATTGCACTCACGAAAGCTACAGGCAAATGCAAAACGTGACACCCTTTCCTCGTCTTGCAAGGATGTGTCAAAGAGGACCGTTTCCCAGCTTATGCTGATACAATGTCTTTGAAGAACGCATCCAGCGCTAGATTATGTATGCCATCTTGAAAACAACTCTAAGAAAATATGTGCTCACTGTTCAACTATCGAATACAGCGAAACTTTTTAACATTTAACGTATTGTTTGCTTTGATTCAAATATTCCCAACATTCTCAACGTTGAATATTTGATAAATAAACATTTTCCGAGTAAATATTGTATCTAAGATATTCATTAATTCCTACTGTCATATTATTTATACAGAGCTTACACGAATGATGTATGTAAACAATATTTTTATCTGATAATGTACACGACGTATGTAGAAACTCGAATATGATTAATTGAGTTCTGTTAGAATAAATGTTCTTTATATTTTATGTTGATACAAGTCCAAAAAGAATACGTCACAGTCGTCACACATCACAAACAATTTGCGTTGATGTCAAAACAGTTTTTGGTATGCAGGCGTGTATTCGCGGATGGCGTTTCAAAGGCAATGCCGTGTTTACGTTTGTCTCCAGAAGAGCGCGGGTACCCTCAGATATTTAACCGCCGGCAGCGCTTCGCAAAGATAAATAAAAACGGTTGAGATTTAAATACTTTTTCGTTTCTATTCTTCACCTCCTCTCTTTGAAGTGAGTCCTTTATTTATATACGGAGGCTTATAATATTTAATTATCATTAGGTCGTTATGAAGTGCTGATTTAGTGTCGCAGACTTTTTGGACAAAGTTTTTTTTAAGTCGCTAGTCATAAAAACTCAGTTAAATGTTAAAATATAATTCGAAATTATTTGACGATTTTTTACAAGAACATTTAGAGCTATCTCTTGACATATGAAGATAGTTCACTAGATAATTAGGTACTATACACAATGCACAAATGATGTACGTAAGAACAATGCCACCTAATTACTTCAGCTACCTATAACAAATACAGCCCGAACATTAGTCATATTGAAATACAATCCATACAACGAAGCTAACATGTTTATACTGGTGTATTAATTAATTAATTAATTAGTAAATACATTGTATAATGCTGTGTATTTAGAGTGGACCTACCGGTGCAGCTATTGATTAGGCCCCGGAGGTGGTAATACGAGGAACATCGGTGTTCTGAACTACAGTATCGATACCGATATGGATAGCAAGTTACAAAGCGTATGGACTAACTAAATGTTAATGTTATTGTTGTATTGTGTACTCTAGTACTCACGTCCGGCGTTGTGCAGGTTAATTGCAGTAGAAAATATGTAATTACCTATAATGGCTGCTGGATTTGTGTTTTGTTTTGTGTGTAAGATTTTGCTGCTTTCTACATTAGGTTTGGTCATGAAAACATTACGAGTTAACAGTGTGTAGAGTGGATCTTGAATGTTTTTAATACCAAAGCTCTGCAAAATTTGGTGGGAACAGTCCATAATCTAATCAAAACAACAAAATTTTCCAACAAAGGCTAACAAAGCAATTGACAAGATAAAGCAGTAGTTAGCCAAGCGAATGCCAAAAAGCGTTGTGCATCAAAATATCCAGCGCCAAAACAGTCCACAGCTCTTGACACCGTAATGGACTTAGTCCTGGTACAAGTTCGGAAGCCTTATAGCGTTACAACAACGATGTTACGAGTTTTGAGCGCTTATCAACAACACACCGCAATGTCTGAGAGATTAAGGAAATTAGTTTCCGTCAAAAATTTTACACGCGTCAAAGTTAGGAGTTTACTTAGCAATCAGAACATAAATATTATAATGAACGTTTCCAGAGTGTGAGATCTAATTGAAAATATTTAGAAGAAATCGTATGAAACGAGTCTTTATTAGCACAACTTTGCATCTATGTGAAGAGAATCGCTAACATAATAGGTTTGCAAAAACTTTTCCCTTACAAAGTTTCTTTCCAAAGTGGAATAAAATTAAGAAAACAACATTTAAGATTCAAGTTTAAAAGTGGGTCCAGATTTGTGAGTAGCTAATGTTCTTAAATCGGAACAGACGGGTAACGAGCCAGGACAAATATTTTGCCACTTCGGAACGTTACCTGACCGGGGAAGTGGCCGCGGAGCCAGCCGCGGGGAGACAAAGTAAATATGTCCCCGTTTCCCGGGTCGTCCCCACATTTTATCGGGGAGCGATCGGCGCTCGGGTCGGGAAATGAATTTAAAACGTGTTTGCGGGTAATCTGTTATCGGTCCCTTGTCTCTGGCTGGAATATAGACGTCCAGCCCGGCGCTATATCTCGATCGTGATTTCGTGCCGTCAGTAAACATGACCGTTTATAGTTGTGATCGTCCTGCCTCATTACGTACGCATTGTCCCCGTTGATTAGAGATCAGCTACCCTTTAGTAGATTATATTATGACAAATTTCAATTATCCTGTTCAAACAAGAGAACCTACTGGTTTTTGTTTTAATTATTAACGTAATTCGCGACGTTGCGTAGAGGTCCTGGTACGATAAAAGCCGTTCTATCTTATTATTAGATATCTGAGACCCTTTGCCAAACGAAGAAGTAACCTCATTACCTTAAAGTGTTGTTGAATATCTACGAATACAGCGAGAAAGAGCTTGACATCGTAATGTATTATTAAGTCACATGAGAAAACATTTCTAATCTGAAATTTCGTACAAAGAGCACAATAAAATGTTAAACATATAAGTAGTGAATGTTAGGCGGGAGCGGAGTCTAATACGAGCAACACTGGGTTAATTATTTCGTCACAAGAGCCCTCGTAAGCCACTGTAACAACGCTTCAGCCGAGCTCGGGGGGGACCATAAAAGCTACATAATACGCGGCGACGTAAAACTCTTATTATTTTAGTATCTGCGAAACGGTCGCGGAAAACATATCGTAAAATAAAACCTGTCGTGTTGTAGGAAGATGCAAGCCCCTCCATCGGAGGCCCGGTTCAGCCAATGTGCTCGCTCTAAATCCAGGTGGATTCAGTGTGGACACCGGTTAGGATCGAACACAGCGAGCTAGGTGGATTTCTATGGTAAATACAGACTTTATGGTAGCCGAGGGATAAGTTTCCATTTTAAATTGAAGAGAAGCTCTGAAATGTTTCCTTGTCTCCCGACGGGGCTGAGCGCGCGAAGCTGAATAAAAATTCACGTCAGGTAAGCACACGGAAATATTTACACAACTGAAGAATTTACTGGGAGTTGCAAGTGGTTATATAAATAAATGCTCAACCTTATCGTAACTCTTTTATATCGATTGGAGCAAGGCAAAGTGAAAAATAACCATTACGGCATTATATTGCAATGGAATGGTGCCAATGATATGCTAGTACAATCATACCGACGCGACTGGAAAATCATGGACTCGAGTGAAAAATTTCCAACATGAAATTATTCAACATTTTTTTGGCGAAAATGCGACTAAGTCCCGGAAACGCCCATTTACATAGCCGATGTCGGCGCGATGGTGCGTGGCGACTTCAAATGGGAATTATAATACCAAATTGAATACAAAACTTTCCTTTCAGTGCCGAGTAATGGAGGAGTCTATGCACCGGAACAATCGAAAAGACAAATAGAATGAGAGAGGAGACGAGACACTCGCTCTGTTGAAATAATAAGTACCTGACGTCTTTTTGGACGTTCTGCCGCGCTTTTTTTGTAACGATAAATTTTTACGCTTTGATCTTTCCAATTCAAATAGGCTTTTTTTCTCGTAGAATCAGAAGTTATAGAATATTTCAAAAGCTTTAAGTGAGGCGACGGAGTGGATTTTCTTTTCCATCGGCTATATCGTTCTGATTGAAATGCAAATGAAACGGTGTCCGATCAAAACGTATTTATTTTATCGTACCTCCCTGGTTAATCTTCCAAATTAGGTAAATAATAACTCCAGCGTATAAATAGCTTCTTGTAAAATATTCGCAAAGTAAATCTTTTTCATGAATTCCATTGCAAGAATTGTGAAACTGTAATAACGTCAAGAAACTATAGTAAAAATATGACATTTAAATATCTCAGCATTAGTACTAAGATTTATGAAATTTTAATCTTCTCTCTGCAGTCGAGCAATGACAGGGATTGTTTGCTGAAGAATCTGAAGCGGTTCATTATTCCGTTCCGAGTTATTTGGCGCCCAACGAGGGGCTACGCGCGCTCGACCGCGAACATCTGACGAATCACTCGCAGATTTGAATCTGTATCCGCGGAATGTTTCATTTTTAAAGTCATGTAGAGAGCGGTGCGGTGTGTTTACCTTACACCCTACTTGTGTGCGTCGCGGGCGTCTAACAGCGTTCTGTAGTTGTAACCTCAAATCTGAACAAGTTACACAACGAAACAAGCTGCAACAAAAACATTTGCCTATGCCGACGTTAGTGAATTGTTCTCCCGCTCGTGACTGGGTAATTTCCATACATTTCAAGTTCCATCGCCTGCGGGACGTTCGTTCTTTTGTTGATAAATGTTTGACGGGAACTCCGGGGACGCCATTAAAAGTTTTTTCGTGAATAATTCCAGTTTACATACGCAAATGTTTACTCGTGAGTTTACCCCCGCGCTCACCTATTCGGTGATTTCTTTTCATAGAGGCGTTTGTTCGAGGAGTGGTGAATTTCTTCTGAGCGGAGTCGTTGAATATGTAATTGGAAAAGTTTTTGTGTATTCTTTGTCATAACCCTTAGTTTTGACGTAACTTACCGAGGATCAGGGGCAAACAGCGCGAATTTAATAAACTTGCAGGAGTTTTATCGAGAGTACGAAACTAGAAGCGTAGTGCTAAAATTTGGTATGATTGAAATAATATAGAAGTCAGTTTGGAGACAAAGTTTGTTATTGGAAAGTTTTTGTAGAACAAAGTGACCGATAAAGACACGTAGACCTTAAAGTTGTCGGCGACGTGGTCGGGTGAAGTGGTAAGTTCTGAGCTATAACTCAGTGGGACGAAGTTGCTCGATCAGATTGTGTGGCAGACAAAAAGAGCCTGACGTCACGGAAGCTAGATTGCGTGGATAAACGCGCGTGCTCCCGACACCACGGGGTTAAGCTCGAACTCTATATCAAACCTTTTTACATCTAGTGTTGGAAATTTTGAACCAACTTAATCCGCATAGTGCTCAGACTTTGTTTTGTGACTTCAGACAAGGTTTTACTACTACGTCTGGATTTAGGTAAATAATTTATTTTAACTGTGTTTGCTGACATTAACGTTATTAAGATTTGTCTGACTATTATAATCCAACAAGACTAAATTATTTTGTAATGAAATATGAATTAGTCTACAGTCGTAAATAAATAAAAGTAATTAACCTTATTTATGATGCTAAGTCGTAATTTTCTTTTTTCATATCTACGTTAGGTACTGTATTATTTATTTTATTTACGAAAATTAAGCAAATGTAGAAAAATATACTAACCGTAAGTAATTTACTTAAATTTAATTAACATTTAGCTGTTCAACATTATTATCTTGAATAAAAGTTGTGCATACGATTTTCGCCCTTAAATTTATTGCAAACAAGACACAAAATAAAATAACAAATTATCCACATGTTAACAAGAATTATAGCTCGGATATCACCGATTAATTAACACTACTAATTCGAAGTTACTTGAACTAAGACATACAGGTAATCCTTAACTGGGATTCCGTTAAGTAACTGCAAATTAAGATTACACGTCGCGATAAGACGTGTCGGGTTAAAACGGGATCTCCAATAAGTGGGTGTAACAGACCGCACTTGAGTAAGTACCGCTGGATATTTATACTCCATTTTGAACCCATTTTGTTGTGGCTTGCTTAGAAGTCAACGGGAACTTGAAAATTCTAGTTGTAAAAAGAGATTTTATTTTGTTCGTGAAATTTGATCTGGTGTAAACTTTCCATGTTTAAATCAAAGGTGACATAAATGAAAAACATAGTACAATAGAATGGCATATTATACTTAGTCTCCACTTTTTTTAAGTCAGTTAAAGACATTTTTTTTGCCAGTGACTGAAATAAGGTTTCGTTTAAAAACGTAAGATGCTCGTAATGGCCAAGCACAAACCGGTACTATAACTATTATAGTTTAGATTAAAATCATCATTCTTTCGTGCATCCAGTTAAGTAGTTAAAGACTGCACTCGGACTTACCGGTATAAATACTGTTACAAAAACATACTGCCTACTCATCGCTAGAAACGAAATTGTTTAATAAATAAATCTTAATAAGAAGGTCTAACGTTTCATATAAGTGAGTGTGTATTATAGCAATGTGTATACGGTAAATAATTTCAAGGATCAGTAGACGCTGGTTGTGTGATTATTTCGTGCTAACAAAATTAATAAGGTAAATTTCAACGGTGTGCGAGAGACGTTATTGCTTTACCCCGGGACCGCTTGTTTGATGTGGAACACACAGGTACAGCAGATTTCAACGATATTGTTATATTATAATTATAAGGATTAGTTGAATTTTATGAACGGTTTAAAATTATTAAAGTAACTAGCGTTATTGTTCTGATGTGAGAAGTCGAATCAATTAGAGATTTAAAAATAAATAACAAAAATAGAGCAAATAAAATTACTCTAACTCATAATAAAGACGTTTATGTTTTCGCCTTTGAAAGCTAAAACCACAATAACGTGAGGCGATGAACTATCAAACTATACTACTACATAATTTATTGTGAAATATTCACATTTTCACACATACAAAAATCGTGTTGTGGGAAAAGTTAAGTGCGAGGCAAGATTCATGCAAGTTAATAGATATGAAGTTTTTATGAGCAATAACGTCACCTCTGGAAGTGAAATAAAAAGGTCATATAACTTTTTTATGCGACTGCTAAGACGGCTACAAATGTACGCTATTAAAATATGGGATCAATATTCTTGTAGGTACTATATTTTTGTTTGCATATGTTTTTGTCATATCTGTAAAGGGCAGTTGGTGCTTCACTTTAAATTTTAATTTTTTAGACTTATCAGCATAATATACATATATTGAAACTTGTCAAATTGCTAGATACGATAGGTGTAAGTTGCCTGTTTTGCGATACTTTAACACTAATGTAATCTCAAATAAATCTGAAGTGAAATTGTATAACGAAAATTACATAGCTGATAAAAATAAACTTAGTTGTGATGATTTCTTTCTTTAAGAATCTTATACAATATTTATTGGCTCGTGTTCACAATATAAACTCTAGTCACTTAATAAAAAGGCCAGCCGAACAGATTTACGAAAACCCTCGCTTCGTTTTAAATACAGATAAACGTCATACACGGTCGTAAAACAAAGTAACAACGTCACATCAAATGGCGACGCAAATCGAGGGTGTCCAAGTCTCGTACGACAAATTATGTGCCCGCGAACAGATAGCGATATTGTCGCCCCAAAAACACTTTTCCCTTGTTTTTTCCCCGAAATAGGGAAGGAAGAACGGTAGTTCGCCAAGACAGCTTGATCCGGTGTACGGCCGTTTTAGGGGCAGCAACAAGTATCTTATTTACACATGGGAATACAAACTTTGTACCCGAGAATAAAGAGTTTAATTTATTTCGTACTCATGCAAGGAAAAAGAATTCATACGTGCCGAATAAGGGAATGAGAAAGTGATGGAGCGCCAGACATGGAAACAAGTTATATTCTGAGTCAAGTACTTAGTTTTATTACGTTCGAGTTCGTTCGTGTTTGGTTGCTATGTAAGAGATGGTGTGTATTTCCAAATATTACAATTTAATCAGATATAAACCAACAAGTTGTAGATAAACGTAATTTTGCAACAGTACTTACACACTTGAAAATCTGATACGTGCTACACACTCGAGTGAGGGGAAGACATTAAAAGCTGACGCGGCCTTTAAACGATAGCTTTCCAAAAGGAAATACTTTAGACGGAAAGAAAAAAACGGGAAAAACCAATTGTGCATCCTCACTTCATTGTGCGTACTCCAAAAGGAGCCCGATATAAACGAAGGACGGAGACGACTCGTTAAAAGAGATACTTATGAAACGAGAAGATTCGTGAAAAAAATCGAAAAGCTGAGGTAAACAATAGAGAAGCGGTTGGAGGCGCCGGGACAAGTTTTCAATTAACAGAATGAGACTTAAGTTGACGGCAACTCGACAACAAGATAGCACACCACACTGCCACAGCACTATGTTACAATGTATACTTACAGCTAAGGAGCTAAGTAACTAAGTGCTCTAGCAAAACGTTGTATTGAAGCGAAAGGGGCGATGAACTGTACAATACGTAATATGTAATAGGTGTTTATGTGAAGGTGAGTTGGCGGTGGTTTCGGAACGGCCCGCAAACTGAGTGAGTTAAATGGAGCGTGGACGCGACGAGGCCCGCTGCACTTGTTGCAATTTCTCTCCATTCCACAACTTAATTGTGCCGAGTGTGCCTTAACATTTGCTATAGACGAACGGCGTTAATTTCACTCGGAAAGGTTACCGTCCATTACTCTAATTGCGAGCCGCATTTCATCTAAGCATCTCACAACTTCGGCCCGCACCGAAGAATCCTCCAACAAACTCGAGAAAATTCACAGAAACCAACTACCAAAGAGTATGGAAGTAAACGAGGACACTTTGCTAATATTCCTAATTAAGCTTTTAATGTAATTGAATGAGTGGAGACACATTGCGATTGGAAGGAAAGAGTGAGCGAACTGAGCACACCCCTTCGCTCGCAACCAAAAATACTTTTAGATAAATTACTTAGAGCGAACTCAGCGCGCATACAAATCGGCCAGCGATTCTCCATATTTCACCTTGCCGAACACTCGCTCGATTTACACACTTCTGTAATAGACGGGGGAGGGTAAACGCTGCGATGGACGAGTGCCGATGCAGAGATCTCAACTCGGTGAAAATTAAGCCATTTCCGTTTAGGAGAGTCGTGTTCAAACTTTATTACTAATCGAGTCACGTCACGAAAAGAATTTCCGATATACAATTAAAGGTAAAACGGGTGTCGAGGATCTTGAGTCAGAGGTGGGCCGATATTGTCGGCGTCTGTCGCGAGGAGGCAATAGCCAGAGAGTAGCACCTGTGCTCGATAATGCGCCGCCCCGTCTGGCCGAATGGGCGAGGAATCAATTAGGCCGTTGCCGAATTGCGTAACGGCTCTAGTTACGAGCATTACGACTGGGTCCGCAGCTGTTTTTTGCTCATCCAAGCTCTTGTTATTGCACAATCGACATTCGACGGCTCAGATTAAGAAATTACGTATTCATTGAACCTATTCATTTATAGTTTTATAGGATAAGTTTGTAAACAAAATAAACTTGAGAAGGCAAGTGAAGCTCTTAGCTAACGAGAAAGTTTGAGTTCGCTTATACATAATTCCTGTAATATTTTATGCAATAAAGTGACTTGAGAAAACAGGGAAAGAGCTTTAGTTGTCAAACAAAATAATTTCGACAAGATATAGTTCAAACAAGTTCCTGTTGTCATTCGCGTATTTAACGACGACCACATGCGTGCGCGGTGGCGGCTCGGTAATGGATTACCTTAAACGCAACTGTATCATCAGGCTAACCGCAGCGAGAATGATTCCAACTAAAAATTACATTTAATCCTCTTGCGAATTCTGGTTAAAATGCTTTTATTGAAACTAATTATGGTTTCAATTGTATCAGTTTACAGATTTCGTATTAAGAACCATTCAGCTGTTAACATTTTTGGTACATTATTCTGTCTATATTGGCGCGATACACGCATGTAGATCGGTAGGTATATGAAAATGATTAGGTCCCTACCATAATCTTTTATTTAAAATTAAATGTAAAAAGGTCCGATAAAAGGGAAACCGCAGAAATCATACGAGGCAAAAAGTAAGCTCAAAATTAATCAATGTCTATAAAACTCAGATAAAGGCGGTAGCACCCCATCGACACGGCCTGGTGCCGCAGTGAGCATTAAAAAAATCCAAATTAATTAGGCCGAATAAATTAAAATCGTCAAGGGAACGAGCTCGTAATTTTCGCCATGTCCGCTGTAGATTGCGGCGTGTGAGGGCAGTCGTATGTGAATTATTTAGAGGCGGTCGCGCGGCCGACTGGCCCGCAATTAATGAAGTGGTCCGAGTCGTTTGTCAA
The DNA here is from genome assembly GCA_941860345.1 of Chrysodeixis includens. Lineage (NCBI taxonomy): Eukaryota > Metazoa > Arthropoda > Insecta > Lepidoptera > Noctuidae > Chrysodeixis > Chrysodeixis includens. The sequence goes on from CALNXA010000002.1 coordinate 139,452, forward strand.
TGCGGTGGTCTGTGGCGGTCGGCGGACCCTCACCTACACCAATCTGTTACCTAAAATGTGTCAGATGCAGTAAGCCTAAAGAATATTTGTGATTCATTACACCAAATCAATCGTTAGGCCCACTTACAATTTTCAACTCATGCGTTCAATTCGTAATTGCTAGCTACCCGTTGTTTGCGAGAGTCAGCTCACAAACTACGCACATAAAGTTTGAAAGGCTCAAGTGTTTATTGGTCAAACTAATTAAATTAATGCTTTCCTGTCATAAATGCGTGCAGGTCTCCGACACATAATTATTCTAGCTACAAAGCTACCCATAATAATTTTATTAGGCGGATTACATGGTATTATCTCACGTCCATTAAGCATAATTTTACTAATAACTATTCAACGGCTTAACATCACTGTGGCGATATTCTAAAAGGTGATTATAAATCTAGTGAAGAGGTCGGAAGCGGGTCGCCGTTAATTTTAATGGTGAGATTTATTTGTCCCCGATTACGAGGAGTTTGATCAAATTCCGAGGCGGCGTGTAAGCGCCCTCGCAATGACATTAGGCGGCGATGCCACGACCCGCACCGCGCCGCGCCGCGCCTCGCCCCTGTAATCGTACCGTTTAAATATAATTGCAATAAGTTAATAAAATCCCACAGCGCTTTTAATTAATTTGTGGCGACACAGGCGCCCAATTAAATGGGGATTTCGAAAATTTCATAAAGCGTCGTTGTATGGTAAACGCTATTTTTGCAGGCACTTTGTTTTTGTACGGTTTGTTTGTGAACGCATGGCTCGTCAATTTTGAGTGAAAAAGTAAATAATGTAATGGCTTTCATTTAGTGATTGGTTCAATACGAGCTCTTCAAATACTAGTGGTTCAAAATCAACACATAATTAATTTGACATTACCCAATTATTATATTAGCAATGCATACAAAGGGACGCGAGCGGATGAATGAATAGGAATAATTCAGGATGGAGGCCATTTAGAGTCATGGAGTATGAAATACCGAGATTCATGACGGTTGGATTAATAGACCAGAAAAAGCAGTGTAGTCTGTTGTCAAAATGTAGCGTCTCAATTCGTTGTCCTTATTGTAAATATGCATTAGGGCGGATGACGCCGGCTTCGGCTCCTCATTACGGCGATGCGCCATCAAAGACGTCCACGATCCGGACCGTGAAGTGTCCCGGATACAAGCCGCTCAATTATGTTAATGGATTTGCAGCATTCTCCCTACAACAGGCCCGCCTTCAGCTGATTGATATGCAGTTTCCAGTGTGACACACGTCTACATTTATGACGATTACATTACAGCTACATCTTAACATTCTATTACTTAAGTTACGTAATAGCATCAGTGTTAAAATTCTAAGAGACAACCACAGAGGTTGTAGCAAAACTGAACCACTGTTTGTTTTACACTGATGCTCATTCTATTTGAAATCAATAGGTAAACACCATAATAGAACAAATACATTTTATTTCTGGACGTGTCTAGGCGCAAGGCAATGATTGATAGTGCTGTGAGTACACAACGGTTATTGAACGCCAACAGAGGGGACCACCAAAATAATGACAGTTTTTATCAGACCGACAGGGGAATGTTATTAAAAATATATTAACCTATATCTGTACTAAATTAATGGTAATTAAAAGTAAACTTTTTTAAGGAAATACAACTGGAAAGCTATTAAAGTCACGTCAACAGTCTTGGCGATCAAGTGAAACATGACATAAATAAAAAATGTCTGCTCTTTGGTATGGAATGACTCCGCAGCGAGGAGCCGCGTCTGGCGGGGGATGCTGGGGCGACGCGTCATTTTACATAACAGTTGTAAGAGAGGTCGCGCACCTGCGGGGCTAACCTTAAGATTGGCAGCAAAACGCCGACTCACCGGCCCGGTATACGCTTAAATTACGCGTAAAGCCGAACACAAAGGCTATGCGTATTCAAATTCCATTAATCTCCCACCCGGGGGAAGATGGGGTAAAATGAACCGGCGCGGACAAAAACAATGCCGCCGGCAAATAACCGGCTCAGCATTGTTCCGGCAATTAGAAAGCTTTCCCATGTACCGGTCGTGTATAAAAACAGTGTAACATCAGCACGAATCGCTGCCTATTGCTCGTTACCGTTGATGTTTATTACGGTTATTAGGGCTAAGCCGTGCGGTTCCATAATAATGATTTTGGTATAAGTTGTTTTAAATTAATCATGCACCTATGTCGATCGCTAATCACGTATCTATTTCCAATAGTATTTTAATTTGGTCATCAATAGCATCGTTAACTTCGGCTGAAGCGAGAACGTGTCGAAGTCGTTTTAAACATGATTGGGCGAACGATATCGTAGGATGATATAATCTGTGAAAAGCCGGATCAAAGGTGGATATCAGCGAATTAAAACCGACTGTCGAGTGTTCGAGAGCGAACGCGACAAATGACACCGCGTTACGAATTGATTTCCAGATAATCCCCGATCGGTCATTCAGGAACAACTGTGATTCTTCAGAAATTAATATCGTGTAACATGTACAGCTGCAATTAATTTATTTCTTCGAACTGAATTTTAAACTACATTCGACCAATTAATTTTCTACATATTTTATTCATGCAAGTACGTCTACTTTCTACATTCGACAACACACATTTATTTAATAAGAGTATAACTCACGGATGTATAATAATTCGCAAAACTGATAACAGGGCAGCTTACCTGGAAACAAAAATACGCATAATATTATTTTACATTCCATTGAACCCTAAACTGCAACTTGACACAAGCTGCTCCGCGTAATGGGAACAATGTGGCCGACGCAATCACAAGGAGCGTGGCCGCGCTATTGTTTTTACCGCTGTTATTGCGGAGTGCCGAGTAGCAATAAGCGAGCGTTGTTTGCTCAGGGCCACTATTGTACCCGGTTATTAGGACAGGTCCTACGCGGCCCGCGGCGGCTGCGGGTTAAGATCGGCTCAACCCAGCTTTCTTGCTGGGTAGGTGACACACTTAAGCCAACTGCCGTCAGGCCGCTTCGGGTTACATCGGCTTGTTTTGTTACCTTGGCAACGTTACAACATATCTGAAGGATTACGTACACGAGTTTACAGTGCTACAGTACCTTGATTAAATGCTTGTGTATTTAATTATACGAGTGTTCTAGCGAAACAAGCGTCAATTTGTCCCGGCTGCACAAAGCAGAACTAATAATTAATTTGACTGACTGAGATTTAAGCGAGCATTTAATACTGAGCTCGCATTTCCGCAGTGCACAACATATTCCTAATGTCATCTCGTTAAATTTGCCGTATTTATGACGTCATTGTGGAGCGGTGCGGCCCGTACCCGCCGTCGCGGGGGTATCGTTGATCGTACATACGGAACAAAAGCTCCTTACTTTTCAACGAGGAATGGAATATTCAATGGATATTGAATAAAATGCTGCAACCTCGTCTGATTTCAGTAACTTGCTCCTAAATATTGTTGTGTGACTCCAATTACCTTTTGAATATTTGAAGATTTTATTAAAATGTCTTATGTTCTAAGACAAAATACGTAGTACTTCGGAAATATTAATTTGTCACACGGACAAGCTCGGGGTGAAGAGCTAGTTACAGGCTATATAAAGTTTCAGTCACTGGATACTGAGTAAATGTATGTACTTACAAATTCCGGAATCGGGAATGTTTTAATGACGCCCTTATCGAGCCGAACATTCCTTGGAAATTCAAATCGCTCTTAAAACGATACCAATTTCAATAATTACGTGTCCTTGACATAATCAAAATTAAGAATTTCTAAGAGTCTGCAGTTCTTGTTACATCACAAAAATTAGTGTAATGATTACTGAGAATCTCTGTGTAACTATCTATGAGGAAAAAATATCTATCAATAATAAAAACATATGGAAATTAATACAATACATCTTTTCGAAAATCATGTTTACATCGAAATATAAATATATTTTCAAATAATTGAGAGTATTATAATGTACTTACTGATTAATATAGTAGGTACAATAACTTCAAAATAAAATTACAAACTAATATTATGGACCTCTAGAAGTCCGTTAACCACGTCGAAGACCTACGGTACGGCTTACAATACGATAAAAAGGCTGATTAATAAAATCCACAAAAAAAAATCTTTTTAATAATTAATAACCAACAAAACAATTCTAAAAATAGAAACAAAAAAACATCCCAATCAAAGATACAGAAACCGAATCTTCCCAAACAAGCAATAAGCAACAATACCTTTATTTGAGTAAAATGATACGTCTAATTCGCCGTACAAATAATAGGCAACGGTGGATATGTGAGCAAACAGTTTGCGGGCAAACATGCGTCGCGGTTATCAATATATATAAACATATATATGTTTGTAGCTAGACGGCCCGCCCGTTTAGCGGTTGCCCACTGAACATTAGCTGTCGACACCGTTCCCGACAATATTGTGATTATTTTAAATATTAAACGCTTTTGCCCGCCGAGTAACGGAAAGTAATATTGTGGGTGCTTCAGTGATTTTACTGAACCGCAATGTTGCGTTTTTGTTGGTTTAGTATATTCTGAGTTTAAGGTGAAATGCTTGGCCACTCAAACAAAAAAAAAATGCTAGTAATACTATGTGATAATAATAAAAATGTATGATAAGAATGTCGACAGGTAAAAAGACAAAACTTTATGAAAGTTGTAGACTGGCGTAGCAAGTAAGATTTGGCGGTCGTAGCTTAGTAAGTCTACGCTTTTACTGGCCTACGCATTTGTTGTTTTAGTAATTTGACCGCTACGATACTACCAAAATATTTAAAGTTATTATTCGTATCTCAATTATCGCTTCAATTTAATTTCATGGCCTTGTTTTTAAATGACAACATGATGACCTCTTAAAAAAACAATAGTAATAAAATACTAGTTAAAAATAATAGTAATTATGATAGACCAATAACATTTCTCACTAAACAAGCGCAATATGAACTCCATTATCACAGCTATTATCTTCCATTCGAGAGTTTTCCTTGTTATTTTCTCGTTGCCTACACAATTCATTAGAAAAACGACGAGAGGGCTCCATTGCGACAGACTCACTGTGGGAACAGAGATTTTGTCAAAACAAGCTCAGGTATTTGAACCCGAAACGTTAGTCTTTTCGACAACATGATGACCTCTTAAAAAAACAATAGTAATAAAATACTAGTTAAAAATAATAGTAATTATGATAGACCAATAACATTTCTCACTAAACAAGCGCAATATGAACTCCATTATCACAGCTATTATCTTCCATTCGAGAGTTTTCCTTGTTATTTTCTCGTTGCCTACACAATTCATTAGAAAAACGACGAGAGGGCTCCATTGCGACAGACTCACTGTGGGAACAGAGATTTTGTCAAAACAAGCTCAGGTATTTGAACCCGAAACGTTAGTCTTTTCACCGTTAAAAACTCAACTCATTTATCAAATCACCGCTGTCTACATTACAGGGGCAGGCCGTATTGTAAGGAGGCTAAAAAGCTCGGCTACTTAAAATGGTAGGCCAAGACGTTTATTTAAAATATGCTCAAGCAAAAATGAACCTTAATGGCAACATTTTAAGGCCTCAATGGCAAATTCGCACAAGGCCCCGGCCGGGTACGGAGTCCGATCACAAGTAATTTAACGCCTAAATTAAACGAGTTAAACAAATAAAATTAATGAAAGTGCAAAAGCGTAGAGATTTTCCAAACAAATATTATTTTACTTAGTCGGAATAATTATGAAGAATTATTAAAACTCGATATTAATTCCTTAGGTTAACTCCACAGTAACCTCTAATTAATCGTATACTTTAATTATTTAATTTAGGCTACTTATCTTTAGCTTGTAAATGAATCTGAATTATTTAATTGGTTCATCTATACTGACTTATCAGAGTTGAAAGGAAATGAAATATTTTGCCTTTTCAAAGCATACACGCAACACATAAAAACCTATTAAAAACCAAGTCACGCAAATTAAAAAGATACCAAGAAATTGTTTTCATTTTATGGAAGGAACAAAAGTCATAAAAGTTGTAGTTAATTATTTTCATCTTAACTCGGTACACAAGCCGCGTAAATACGCAAACGCCAATCTGATGGGCACTTACAGATACTTTTTATTAGGCGTGCATTAAATTTTCACCGCCTTTTAGTAAAGCGGATTGCCGTGAGGCAAAAACGACGAACGAAAGCTCTTTCATTTGTTTAAGAGTGGCTTTACCTCCTTTAAGTGCTCTAGCATATAGGGACTGACTTGAATACCCGCGAGTGTTGCAGCGGGAAAGGCTCACTTAAAAATTGCCTGAGTAATTTCTATGACGAACACGTACGTGCGAGACTCGAGTGCATTCCACATAGGAATTGGGCGCCGTCGCCGCGACGACGCCGCGCCGTCGCCGGAGTCTGCGCGCTCACCACCGCCCGCAGATATACTCCGACCGAGAGATTACTTAAGCCAATTTTGTCTTAGTGCTCACGCCATTACCTGCACGAGTACATGGACACACACGCTTTAGGGACGTGATTAACAGCTAAGTGAAATTTATTTTATCGGGCTCCATGCGAGCGAGAGTGTATTCCATTGTCTAATGGAACATTCGTTTTGCTTACTCTCAAAGAGATGGAAAGAAAAATGCTGCTCAGGATCTTTTGATTAAATAGATTTACACGACACATTAGGTGCAGGCACGTACACTCGTATTAGGAATACGTAAGTCCCTATAATAAAGTTTGGGAGATGAATAACTAAAGCGAAAATCCGATTTTCCTTTCCCGTTATACATAATGAAATAGATAAACACATACTTTGGGTAATTCTTAAGCTGAAGATAAAAAAAAAATGTTTGGTCTGAGCGGTAACGGAGTTTTTACGTTGGAAACTCATATAAAAGACATTTCGGCGGAGCTCGTTGCCTATCGGCGGTATTATTCAAATTAATTTAGCGCGGTGAGGCAAAAAGTGCGCGCGTTGGGAGTGCCGCCCCATATTCATAGAGCTGCCCTAAATTAGCATCACAATGAAGTGTTAGAAGCGCGACTCGCGAGCGGCAAGTGCTTAATGCGGCCTGCGTCTTCCCACACGATTATATCACATACTAATGAATTAAGTAGAAAACTTTTCAGCCGCAAATTTGTTTGGGCTTCCCCGAATTAACTGAGACGCTGATTATTACAGGATGAAATTTGTTCGGCACATTTCCCACAGTAATACGTGCATAGTTACGGTTATGCCTTGAAGTCTGTAAGCAGCGAATGAGTATCGCAGTACGAAAGGGTATAAATATGTAGGTTTATTCATAGGGGCGTATAATGTTAAGTGTCCCAAGTAGCGCGCCAGCTGAACGGCGCGGTATATTGTTTTTGGACCACCCTTTTATGCTTTCACGCCTATAAATAAATCAAAATATTCAGGAAGGGCTCGACTTTAAGGCGGCTTAGCGGAATCGTAAAATTCAACAGCGTTCGTACCGCCCCGGGGTTTATCTTTCGCCAACGTTTGGCATGTTTTTGCTTGAACCGTAAAAGAGTATCACAGTGTATGAATAGAAAGCAACCCTCCCTTTTACCGAGGACATATGGAGCGGAGCACTTTACAAGTTTAATGCTGAGAGCAGATTATCTGTTCATAGGACATATGAACCTGCCTGCGTTTAGTGGTGCGAACACTGAATAATTACTGTCATCCCGTCACTTACTTTTCCCTGACAGGCCTCGTATCCGACGAGCTAAGTTGCCGAACCTTTTACTCTACTCAAAAAATATGACGGTCCGTTTCACCTGTATGATAAGTCTTTTCCACAGCAAAATTACAAAAGAAATTAAACCCTCATAATTAGTGTTGTTTTGTCTGGACTATGAAAAATGTCCATCTATAATCTCAGCCCTGTAAGCGTATGCAAAGAATCCGAAATTTATCCACAAAATACAAGCGGCTTTTGTTATTCGGAAGTACGGAACGTTTCGGTCATTAATAACAATTTATTTAGCACAATGCCGTAATTTCGGTCCACGGCTCCTAACCTCCGAGAAAACGTGGATTTGATATTAAACACCGAATCGTTTTCTAAATTGATTAGTAGTTTATGATAAATTGCACAAGTTTAGGGATGCGGCCGCATTATATTCAAACACCGGTAATGTTGAATGTTTTGACATGTTTAATTAAAACAAATAGTTTTTATTAGCGAGTTCACAACTTTGTTTTCGCTGACTAAGTAGTAGACATGATCTGTTTAAAACTTTGATAGAGGTCCCTTTGTTAGAGAGAACCAAATTTTTTAAACTTTTCGGTGAATTTTAAATAAGATAAGACAAATAAGACAACAATTCATAAACATCCACCCGCATAGCAAGCACTTATCAGAGAATAAGCAAGCCAGGTTTTTTGTAAAATACTTTCGTTACTGTGCACACAGAGGGAACTTTACTTGGACAAAGTTGAGGTTTCAGAAGTTTTCCATTCACAGCGACGGAGCCGGCCATTGTGGCTAATTCAAGGCTATAATTAAATTTGTTTACATAATATTCAGTTACAAGACGAAACTTGCTGGTAATACACCCCTGAGGCTAAAAAGTCAAATTATATTTTACATAGTTTCAAATAAACGAAAAGTTTCTATTATGTTGTTTTATGTTTCAAATAGTGATAATAATTCACCGTCTTATCCGCTTAAATAAGAATTTTATGAACTTTGCGTTAATTCACTTGAAAACCTGATAAAAGATCTGGTTATGAGAGGCGAGACGTAAAAAGTAGACTTAAACATTTTACGTTTTAATAAATTCATTTTTAAATTGAAATACTTTCTTTGATATCCTTCCATTCCCTACTTACCTAGATTTTTTATGAAAGACCATCTCTCTGTTAACCCGAAAACAGAAAAAATCTGCCTAAATTACTTTACATAAACAAAAGTGGATTTCAAAGGGCATAAATCAACATTAAGATTGTACAGTCCAGAGTTTCATTTGTGAAAGCAATTTTTTTAGAAAAATAATGAAATTACCCTTGGAACTAAAGTGACCCGCCCGAGGAAAAACAACAATATTCTCGGCCCTCACTACAAAGAGGCCAGCATTTGTATTATCATTCCATTAAACAAAAGTCACCGGAGTTTCAAATGAAAACACAGAACTCATTATTCCCGGGGCAGAGAAATGATTTCAAATGTTAACAAGATTCCCCATAATAGAGTTGTTCACGGAGAGATTTAAGAAAAACAAGTATGAGCTACGGGCCCGCATTGCCTTATGTTGTGATTCTGAAGAATTGTGTTAATAATAATAATACGTACGTACAACCCGCCACTCGGGGCGGTACACGCTTACATGACAAACGGAACTCACTTGCGATATTGTTTTACAATCTCCGCTCCGACCCGACCTATTCCAGTACCTAATTTGCTTAACCGAGATTTTCTTAAGAGACCAGTTGGATGTTTCGTGGTTATTTACAACTTTTTTTACCTTATACAGGGCCATGAGGAAATGTTTCCTTTTTAATAAAGTCTCAAAGTAAATGTGCGTTGGACTTGTATTTTTTTTTTAACATTGAGGGAAAGCAACCCGTACTCACTGTAAGGGATGCCAAATCTTGCTTCCACTTTACCGTGGCCCCTCGTGGTGTTCCTATAGTATATAATACATTGGGGAGGATCATTTTGCTCGTTTATTGCCGGATACATCTGTGAATGCTCGTTTGTCAAATGCACAGTCATTTATTCAATGGTATATTTTATGACTTCGTACCTCTATCATCTAAAATAAACAAGGAGTTAGTGTGCATCCCTTGTGGGGTTTACATATAAGATGAATGGGCTTTTGAGCTGGCTAAAATATTGTTCAGAACTATTTTTACTTTGCGGATTCCGAAAATATTTATTCTGGATATCTCTTTTATCGAATAGCGATGATAATCGTACCTATAAAACATTTTTATTTTATTTTATTTTATAAGCAGCGTAAAAAAACAAAACGCATACAAATTTTCTGCACAGTCAAAAGACCTTTGTAACTTATAATGGCATTTAAATAGTACATTTAATATAAGGGATAGTATAATTTAAAGCAAAATTGTTTACGGCACTTTTGCGAACAGAAAGCTTCGTGGTAAACTTAATAAATGCGAATCCACGCGAGTAAAGCGTTGGGAAAAGCTAGTTTATAATTCAAATAAGAGCAACGTATTCACAAAATAATGCCAGTATAAAAATAAATTATCACCCAAGCCACAGCGCAAACGTATAAAAGGAAAAACTTTTTAATTTTAGCAACCACAAAAAAGTCTCAATGTAATTAAATTTGGTCGTTCAGGTTAGCTGCGTTCTCAGAGTAAAACAAGAGATGTTTAGGCAAAATAGCGTGGAGAGCGCAATCACGGAACTGATTAAGTGTAATACATTACCGTGCGGGGTTCGGAAACTGATCTGCAACTAGCGAAGCCTTTTGTCTGGCTATTCCATATTACTGCTTTTCATTTGACAACGCCGTATTGAGATACTCATGCATCTCAGTGTATCAGAAGTGGTAGAATAGTTCGAAAACTTTGAATTTGCTTGATGATATTTTACAACTTATTTGTAGGTACTATAAAAACATGACATTAAATTTGACGTTATATCAAAAGCAAAAATGCTTTTCTTCTTCTTTGTATTATTTATTTAACAGCTATTTTCACGAAAAAGTCTACATAGCTTCATCTGAAAACAGCACGCCAATTGTTGAAAAACCTTTTTATATTTTTTTGGTATTTCCAATCACAGTGATAGCCTTTAGATGTTCCTGTCATACCATCAATATTGGATGGACGTACATGGTAAATATAATACGTCGTATTTGTAGTTTCAGGTGCGTCAGAGAGGGCCCGCCGGCACCCGTCCCACCAATCAAACAGAGGTACAGAAAGCGACCGTGCAAAGGCTTTGTATCTCATAATAAACCCGATATCCGGACTGCGGCCTCGCTGCAGCCGACAGAAATTAAATACCTTCGACGTGGCATGAATGTTTTTCAAAAGGTCGGCTTTGACGATTCTAGAATATTGTATGCACGTCCGAACGTATTGTTTTTGGATGGGAAGGTATTATAGGCATTGCGGTCCCGATAGTAGCAAACAACGATGACGGGTGCACAATGAACGTTGCGAAACTTGTGAGCATGATCAGGTATCTTGTACGGGAAATTGACGTTTCATGTGTGTTATAGAGATAAATTTCTTTACAACTTACAGCTTTATATGTTCAGTTGGTTATGATCGTAAGTATATCAATATCTCGGATCAGTGTCGAGCGGAGGTAACGACGCGATTGCAAAACTTTCCGGTGTCGTAAAGCCACCACGTTGTTGAGTGAAACCTTCATATTTATTTCTGTTATTCGTTAAAAGCGTCGTAAAGTTAATAAAGGGTTTTTTGTAACAAGCAAGCAGCACGTTCGAGATAAGCCCCCGGTCTCGAGTTGGAATCTTTTAAAACGTCGTTAAAACCAAGCCCCCGGTCGGCACAGACAAAAGCCCAACAACCTAATTGTTGACGAAAAATATTCTCGATGCAAATTCGCACTCTTTACAGCCCATTCGGAATTTGTACTGGACCCGAAAGAAGTTAACGTAATTAGCCCCCGTTGTTGGGGTGTATTCAGATTTTGCGAAGTCGTGATGTAATCGCGACCAACTTTGTTCAAATTCGAATGCAATATTATTTTATGTAATCTCGCAGTAATATTGTTTCGAAGAATAAATAATACAGACCAACGAGAGAATGTTGTACAGGTATTTTCGTAGAAGCGTATTTATCGTCTATTTTAAAGCTCGGTAGAATGCTGTAAATTCAAACTATGACACAGCTAATTCAATTAAATTTGCTACAGAGTCAAGGATTAACTGTAATGATAACATCAGTTATTCTTGGCAGAGATTGGCTTGTTATTAGTATTTAATTAAATTCTTCAGCGATGTAGCAGAGCGGTGACTCCGTCTGTCTTGCAGGGACCTTTAATTTGGATTCCTGTGTAATAGGACGTAATGATACCTCTGTTGGGTCAAAAGATACGCTCTGAGGACAATTAATGCTTAGAAAATGCATCTATTGTAAGACGGCTAATTGAATGTTTACGGAGGGGAAGAAAAGCGTTTGAAGTATAACCAAGATTTTATATTTTTTTTTGTAATATATTTTAAAAATACGCTGTCATAAACACACTATAAAGTTAAAAACATTTTTGAAAAGTCAAGTTTGAAAATCACATTTTAAACGAACTTTTTTTCAGATGAGCCAAGAGTTTCTCAAATTTCTCAAATTATCTCTGAGCTGGTCAGTTTGGTAATCTGTTGCTCTCGTGTCCACATATCTGCTCCCATCGCTCGGTGTTTACATTGTATAGCGTGGACGTCCGCCGCGCAGTTTGTCATTTCCTGCTCATAATTTGATGGTAACTACTACGAGCCCTATACGCACGATGTGCCTGAGCACCGTTATTACCCATAGTACCGCCATTTGAAATAATCGAGTCATTTTTTAAAGATTTTTGAAGTATTTCTAATATTGTTTAAATCATATCTTATAAGATAGTGGTGTAACATGCTGTCCTTAATTGGTAGGTAGGGTATGGAGTGCTCATTGGGCACACTTCTCCCCGAAGACAAAGGTTCGCAGAGTCCTTGCAATCGGATCCAGCGCTCCGACGCCCTCTCGGTAATTTTCTCGTTAACGGAATGAATAAAACATTTCATTCCTTACCTTTCTTTTGTAATTGTTAATGGTTGATGGGTTTTGGCAATTTATGTTCCGTTTCTTTCAGAAACCCTATTTTGCAGCGTCATTTGTTATTCGATATCCATTCAAAACGGCTTTGGTAATACTTGGAGATAGGCGATTGATAACACAAATGTTGAAGGGAATGGGGTCACACGCACAATGACAATATCGTTTGTTTGTCTAGACGCTAAAGTCAATTTATCAAGTTATACCAAGAATTCGATAAAGTTGAATTTAATAAATGTAAAAGTAGGATATATGACCGCGGTAGACATTTACAAAAACTACGTCACGATAAAAATGTAACTAACGAGAATCTCAAAATGGCTCATAAGCAATGAAACAGCGCAGTTTCATGAGGAAGGCGGCCCGCAAATAAACCAAAGCGGAGCACATTCCCACCTCCATAAAAGGCAGACTGAAATAAACGTAACAGACTCTGTTCTTTAAAAAATCCGGGCAACGACAACCGCAAAGCTCAGGAAAAATCTCTAGTGTTGGAATTCCAGTGTCGGAATTTTCATAACTTGCGCGTGGCGTCGGCCGCCGTTGAAGCGTTCCAGGTGAAAGATACCGAATTTATATCCCGAGGCGCGTTCTGTCGCCGATCGCGATTCCGTGATTCCGACAATCCGGGGAACCGGCGATCCGACTGCACGGACCGCGCCAGCCGGCAGCCGTCCGGGAATCCTACCGCGCGTCGCCGTCGCGGCGTACTTTATTAGGTACCTCTCGCCAAGTATGTGTGCGGCCCTCCGATGACAGTAAACACCCCGTACCACGGCTGCCCACATGAAAGGTTTTATTTCGTCAGGTGTCATTTTCATCTATGTGCGTAAAACTTTAACACGTCCATTCTGTGTTATTGCTATTATGTGCTCAATGAAAAGTAACTTAAACTTTTTGGTTATTGAATAAAATAAAATAAAAACTTAAACGATTTCTGATTGGTATTGAAAAGTAAATTTTGGCTCCGAATTTAAATATCCAAATTTCTGATTCCAGAATTATTTATTACCTTAACACTATTGTTATAAAAAATATTTAATAAGGATAATTACAACAATTTCATTCCTATGTTTTGCCCAAATTCACTCTGAATTGCTTACAACTACGTAATAAATTAATTATTCACAATTGTTTATAATAGCTCCAACCGTTAAAAATCTTTTAAAACTATAACTTCACAAATTGAATTATGTTTTAAAAAGAATGATCTCGCGGCGCCAAGTGCAGGATATTGTGGGCCACACCCCGCGAAGATTACGCGAGTTTTTCATATAAAGCCATTCAGCCAATTTCCTCATATCCTACACAGGAGCATAATAAAGGAGGCTTTTGTGAAGAAAAGAGGTTCGTACGTACAATGCGTAGACACCGCGTGAACACCGCGAGCGAGCGAGACGGAGCATACTCCCATCTCTCTCATCTCCTCATATTTAGGCAACGCGGGCGATGTGAACAAATAGGTACTTTTACAACGTCAACGTCTGCTCTATGGGAGATTTAGTTTCGTATTCAATTTTCACTAAATCATGCGCTTCGGAGAGGTTTATTTTTTATATCTACTTGAAAATTTATTTATCATGAATTACGATCCTTTTATCAAGATGCCAATATTTTTGTTGATGTAATACGAAGGATGCTATGTATGCGGGAGCTATCAATTGATTTTATCTCTTTCAATTCATCACATTTGTATCAAACGTTTTAATTATTTCGAAGACTACGACGACGAATTCTGAATTTCTATATAAACTACACCTAAGCAATAAAAATAACTACTTAACAATATACTAAACCTATGAGTAAACAATCCGAAAAGTTTGATAAGCGGTGGTAATATTATCAGATATGTTCTAAAACTACCTTCTACATTTCAAAATAAATATTTTAACTAACACTGACACTGCTTTAGTAATTTATTGCTGTCAAAGACGCAACATTTTGAACGTATAAGCACACTAAAGAAACAAATAAAAAAAATATTTCAGTTAACCCGTTACCATGTCCCGATACTCCAAATATGAACAAATTACCTGTAACAAACAAATACAGAGGTATAATATAGGTTTAGTACACATGTAACGTTAAATGAACACAACTATGTAGGCGAGGCAGCACAGCTGATGTTGACAGCGGTGGCTGTGGTTATCCCGGGCCGGTCACCATCCAACACCGTTTACATTCCTATATGTGAAACTATGCTCATATATACATTTTTGTATAAGTTAGATACAGTTTCTTTTGTTGGCCTGTTGGTCTAGTGGTTAGTGTAGTAGTGACCCTGACTGCTAAACCGGAGGTCGTAGGTTCGATCCCTACCCAGGACAAATGTTTGTATGATGATAATGGCAGATAGGATATGATAGGATAGACGAATGATTCCTCACGCCAATCACAACTGTGCCGCGGGTTCAATTCACGCGTAGGACAAGATTTTGTGCGATCTACAAATGCTTGCGCTGAGTCTGACTGTCTTTGCGCATGTAATTTTAATATCTATGAAACCCCTGGATAAATATGAATTAGTGAATGCGAGGGTCGTTAAAAAAAATAATTAAATAACCATCTCAAAAAAAAAGATACCTCCACAAATACAGCATTAACAAAATATTCAATAGACTATTAAATAAAATATCGTACATATTTCAATAAACGTCTCTAAGAGAACGGCCCTATCGAAATTTATTTGTGTAGTAACACCGGGACGGCCGCTGTGGACTCCGAAAACGCCATTGGTATCGCAATAAATCGTTTCAGACGTGCCTCTGGATACAGTTACTGCTGGGCTGTTTTTACTGGCAATAGTTTTCCGTTAATCTACTATAACTGATGCTTGTGCCCGAAATATCGAGGGATGAACCGCACGATTGAAAGTAAATAGTATATATAGGTACCTACCTGATAGGGATAAATACTAAGGAAAGTAAGACGCTTGGAAGTCTAATTAAAGTAGTCATTTACTTGGTTTATTATATCAAAAACTGGTTTTACTTTTTATCTTGACAAACGAAAGTCAAAATTAAACAGTCATAAAAAAACCATGGCGATAGTATAAAGTAATTATTTTCAATAGAAATAATAAAGTACAATAACGATCATAAACATTTTTCCTATCAATATATTTAAAGAATTATGAACACAAATAAAAATATTTACCGTAAAACAGTATCAATATTGAAGTTCGCCGAAGCCCTTACCCCTATCTAGTCCCTAGCGGTTGTGGCCGTACGTTGTCTTGTGGTTATCATTATTTGTTCATAGCCAATTTCAACAGCAGCACGGGCTACGTATTATTAAAAGCTTTGAGAATATTCAATAACTTAGTCTGATACGGGGGGGATATTAATAAGTAGTTTATTTACGTATAGTCGTATACAGAATGTGAACTTTACTGATACTAAAAATATTAATTGGCAGTTTTTAGTTAGCAAATCTATTCTTAATTATAATAATGTTTTACGACATTCTCACAACGCCACCTAGTCCCAAACTGAACAAAGCTTGTATTATGAGTACTAGACAACTGACAAACATACTTATATACTTCTAAATAAATTACATGATCACACATTAATTAGAAGTTTGTCAAAAATTCCTGAATACATACACCACTCGTGTTACTCACTAGAGCACAACTAAGCGTGGTTGTAATATGTACCTATCAAACACGCATAAACATTGCCACTAACTTCAGCTGGAAGCAAGCGTCGCAAAAATTCACGCATTAATAATAAACTAAGCGTGTGAAGCGACGATAGGTAGCGCCACGTGTCACTTTGAATATAAAGTAATGTAACCTAGATACATATTCGCTAACACGGCAAAGAACGCAAGCGTTATAATACGTTTAGCATAACCCCATCACACGCATAAACGCAATTATTAAAATAATAATATAAAAATAACGTTGCTATAAATACGTGATTGTTACATTTATAAATCAGTCACTGTCGGGACAAATTTGATCAAGCAATATTTACTGTTACTTGAGTGTGTCCCGCGCCGATCGCAATGCGAATAGATTACGTTTACGCCGACTAACTTTTCTCCGATACAACGACACTTGTACTGGTTTACGGACGGTGTAAAACATGGACACCGCACTTTTACGAGTGTCACTTAACATATGGTGCCATAAAACTGTACCAAAAACTACACATACAGACATAAACAATGGTCATTTCTCAGTTCGTTAACTAATTGGATCGTAATGTATCGTTATGGTACAGCAATCAAGTTAATGATATTTCTTTTGGTGTCGTGTCTGCCGCTGAATGTCTGCTATGTGCCATATCATTAAGTTCACACGCGATATTATAGATACACGATACAATTCTGATATGCTAAACGTTCCGTTTCACAAACAGTGAACGTAAATTACACATTGCGTTCGGTTGGTGCTCATTGGGCGGGTTATTTTTATTTAATTCTAGGCAGGTGCGCTTCGGCCGTGTTTCAGCCAATATTTTTGCACGATTACCATGCTGATGAAAAGCCAACATCGAAACATGCTACATGTTTCCACACGCGCTCGTACCTACATAGTTTTAATTCCCTGGTAAATTACACATTTGACGAGAAAACGTTTCGTTTTCAACACAAACATTAACTGTCTTCAAAGTCTTAAATTAACTTGTGTAAATTTTACGTTAGTTAACACAATTTGTGATGAGAAATTTTGGTGGAAATGTAAACGGTATTTTATATTAAAATACAATAACAATAAACAGATAAAACCGATTACGTTCTCCGTTGGAACCAATAAGGAGAGATCCCGATCGTGGCTTTTCCCAATAAATATATCGAGATGAGACCAAGATAAACATATCGGAGCGAGCGGGCGGTAGGTTTAAAATATGCAGCCTTCCGCGCTTCGTGAAATTCGTGTAAACAAGTGTAGCGGCCGACTGCGGATAAATCTTCGGGTATTATTGTATTCATATTCTGTGGGAAGGCTTCGTCGATACTTTTTTACGTATCGGTTAAGCTGCTCACGAAAATTGAAAGACTTTGTTAGCTTCATACGTAGAATTCGTCGGCAACATTCCTCCTTTCTGAAATATGATTAAAATTTTATACCACGGCCACTCACATGAAACGTTCGTATAAAGTATTGAGATATGAAATATTTCCGTTGGTCTAATATAACTCTTGCGATATTCTCCCAAGTGTAATCGGAGATTCAGTTGGCTGGCAAAAGTTATTATCTGACGTTGCAAAGTGATAGTACGGTATAAATAAGTGTGCCGTAAATAGCCATAATTGGTATTTATGCGTCCCATAAGGAGTTAAATAGGTAATTTTATTTAGCTAAGGGGTATATATTAAACAGTTAACCCACGTCATTAAGTGGCAAGTTACGGCGGTGGCGTACAAAAGTAACGGAACTGTTGTCGGAAATATATTAATGGTCGGTTCGGACCACAAAGAAGTTTGACAAGACGCCGCACAGGTTATCTCTGACATGTTTGTGTTCACACCAGCTGTGGAACATACACGCGCCCTTTCATATTTATATCGATACGGAGCGAAGAATTAGTACGCGTAGGAATAACAATCTCCCGTTCTTGTACGTGCATTGTTATACCTCTGATTTTAGACTTAAAGAAATTTTATTAGCTGCTTATTATTCCGAGCAAGTTGGAAAAGGTTAAAAGATTCACAAGGTGTACATAATCTTAGACGTATGTCTCCTTTTTCGGCTGTACTTTAATACAAAACAACTTAATTTGAGAACTTACTTATTAGCTTAAAAATAAATTGTTTGGATTTTCCGACGTTTACCGGAAAGCGAGTCAACGATCAAACGCGCAATAGGTATTTTACTTATCTGTATAAAATCGTTATAATAATATGAAATAAATCTCATACAGTAAAGAATGTATTGTAGCCGCACAAAATTGTATTATATTATAGCGAACAGAAAATATGATAACTGCATTCCAATTTTGGAATTCAATAGTCTCGAACACCGTAGTATTTCGAAAATTTCATATTGTTTCCATATTTGGGATATTTAGTTGCAAACAACGTGTGTACAAAATTGACTGATAGATTGTCGGTAGTTTAACGATCAATATTGTGAATAAAAATATGTCGCGATAAATTCATATGCAAATAACTGAACGAATGTTCATCCAGCGAAAGTTAAACGGTGAGGATAAAAGTTGTGCAAATATGTTCATTTGTGCGAATAAAAATTATCAGTGTGCGATGCGACGACGTGATGTCGGCATGCGCCGAATAGGAATGTGAATGCTGGTGAACGCACTATGTTAGCATAGTCTGACTCTCTAGGGTTGGGAACTATTTTATTAGCTATAAGGATGTCGGAAACTTTTTAGCTTTATAGTCTTTGAAAATTATTGTTTTCCTTTTGATTTGTTTTTGACTTGCAATTTTTTTAAGTTTATAGTTATACTTATTGTGATTGTTATGGTTTATTATAATTTATTGTGGTGGCTTATTATGGTTTGCTATAGCAAGTATTGAGTACAAAACTTCGTGTTTAAGATAGACCATAAGACAATAATCTAAGCAGACGCGTACTAATTTTGTGTATTATGAATAAAATAAATATTCATCTAAAGAGACGGAAATTTCTTGATAATTGCGTAGATACTTTCAGCTGAGTAACTGCCCCTTACAATTTAACCTTACGACTTTTGGTAGACGTAAACATGGGTAGACAGATGTTTACATATTCTATGTTGGTGTTTATGCACTTTTCAAACGACCCGAAACCCAGATCCTTTAACTTTTTGATTATTAGGGCTGCCTCAAAAAAGGATACGAAATTATTTTTTTGTAATTATTGTATGTAATTTAAATTAAATTATTGTATGTATAAATGTATTTCCGTGTTTTAGCTCGCAAATACGAAAGTTAGTTAAATGTTAAAAAAAATATTAGCTGTCTGAGAGAAAATTGTGTGGCTGATTAATCAATTTTCTTTACAATTAGTAATTTTAGTAGTTCAATCGTTAAATTTATTTTTGGTAAATTTTTACCTTCTTCTTTTAAAGAGGATTATTTTGCTTAAACGATCGATACTTCTTGCCAAAATTTCGTGATGCCAACCCTAGAAAGGCACGTGCGAGAGCGAAGCGAAGCGAAACCCATCGTAGCGGACAAGCGGAAGTCAACCCGGCAAGTAATATATTTTTAATTGATGCATACAGCGACCGATGTGTCGAGTAAACATTTACGGGTTTATTCGAACGATGACAGGGCCGCCTTTGTTGCTCGATTTTAACTCAAAACATTAATTGGTGGAAAAGTGTGCAATTCGCATGTTTAAACTTTCAGTCGATGTAAATATTAACACAGTAATTATGAGGGCGTTGATTGTGTGTGTCGATGTTAATTTTGGATGCATTCTTTGTTGTTCTTTTGGAGTTTGATTAATACTTGGATGGTGCGTGTTAGTCACGGAGCCGGCCTTCGTGGCCGGAGCCTCCTTGTGCGAATGTGTGCTAATAACAACGTAGTGCGATCACTAATCAATTGACACGACCGTTGATCATAGTTGTCTATTAGGCGGCGTGATTAGTAGCAGATGTCTTGGCGCCGCAATGGTCATGACAGGGAATACAAATTGAAGTGTTAAGATTGCCATAGGCATACACACCTACGTAACGGTAAAGAGAGATTATAGGCCAGAGATTCCAGGCATATCTTCAAGTAATTGAAGATACATTGATATAAAATAATAATTACATACACATTTTGTTGTTATTGATATTAAGGGGCACGGCAATGTCTCCGCCAAGACAGACAACAAAAAATAGCCGCGCGGCCGTACAATCTTTTTCTGAAAGCAGTTCAGGCCATTTTCGGTCCCTTGTAAGTTAGTTGTGTATTCATAATAATTATTATGCATTTACAAATCAAGTATCAAAACCAGAGAAAATATTTTTGCTTTATAATTCTCTAATCACGAAATTATAATCAGTTCAATATACTACGTTTGGCATTTGTTTGTGAGTCAAATACAATCATTTTTAATCCCCAACATAGGGACGTCCAGTGCACTGAATACCAATTACTTGTACAATCCGTATCTACTGAACACATGGAATTTGGACAGGCTTTGCCTAGACCGACATGTGAACCATAGAGGTTGTATACGTAAACAACCTATGGTACTACACCACAACGAACCAATGGAGTTCAGGTATTCGGCATGGGAACGTTCAGTTCAGTTCAATCTCTGTTTGTGAAATCGATAGCGTTTGTTTAAACACCTTTTACAACGTTAACGGCCAGTTGGTGACATTCGAGTCTCGGAAAGTGGGGTGTTTTTTCTTTCTTTTGCAGTCCCGTTTGGGAATAGGTTTTCTGTTACTGCAGGGAATAAGAGATGTATGCTTTGAGGACGTTAAATACCGACTTGATTACTTTTTAGAACAGGATTCATCAATGTATAATTAAGCTTTGATATTTCGTTAATTAAATAATGTTAGATTTTAATTCCTGAAAATATACATTTTTTAAAGGCCATATTTTTACTTAAGTACCTTTTGTCAATATGGGAATTTCTTAATTCAGACAAGACTGTCGCTGCAATCATTACATATTTAATGATAATGTGCCGCTTCTTGCACCGCGGGTACCTATCATTGATACGCCTCCAAATGCGTTGTACTTACTACTTCCAGGAATACTTCTCGCGCTAACGCACTAATTGTTAAAACAACACGACGTGCCAAATTAAATAGTGCGGTCCAAATACCTGGCTCGATAATGTCGGAATTTAATTACAGTTGTATAATGAGAGAGGATTACATTGATTGGTTTAACGATTATACGTATTACACGTAATTTTAATTAATCACAAAATAGTTTGAATTTAAAATTTGGTTTTCCTATAACTGGTAACTGATATTTATGTTAGAGATTTGATTTCAATGTCCAGGTATAAAATGTCATGTATAAAACAAAAACATGAGGTTACTGAATGTAAATATACCCTAAAATACCCCCTAGATATTTGTATAAAAGCAAGAATTGTTGGTTAGCAACAAATATCCGAATTCAATACTGGCCAGGCCGTTGAAAAATAAATTTGTGCCCCGGCGGATGTGAGCTTGCCAAGCTTACAGCCCTTTGGGACGTGAATTGCCTGCTTGCACGTTGCACAATAACAGTTTCCTTACCCTTGCCGAGCCCGATATATTCCGGTTCGACAACCCTACATTACTGAACTAACTTCTTATAAACTCGAGTTTATATTCATCGATAAATATTAACTTAGAAGGCTGAGATATACGATATTAAAAGAAAGCATAAAACTACGGATTTTTATTATGATTAATTACGAGATGCTCGGTTCAAGCCATTTATCAATCGTATCCCGTGAGCACAAAGCCATCAACGATGTCGCGGAACTTCTTAGGTTATTGAAATTTACTTTTTAAAACAATGTTAAAGTGCACAACGTTCGTATTTACGCTGCGCCGGGACGGCTAGTGGGCAAAGTTTTTACGATGGCCCGTCCCGGGGAATATTGTTGGTGCATTAACGTTTAATGCCCTCCGCAGTTTCACTAAAATTTAAAATTGGTTCGCGAAACAGTTGCACCGATTAGACTGGATTGCGAGACCGGACTCATTTTCGGGATGAGTTTCGAGTAATATGTTTTCAATTACTTTTCAGCAATAAAAGTAAATTAGATCCTAGGTTTAAGTACTTGCAAAGTGTACCTAAGTTAGTTAACTGAGCAACTTTGACGACGCAACTATGTGCGTTTTTCGAGTGGCGTTAAAACCTGATTGAATTGGAGATTACTAGGGGGCAATAAATAACTCTTACCCCTTTTATACAGATTCTCGTTTGTGCCTACTGCCTAGTATGAAATCCACGTCATTTTAAGCAAGTTTATGTATGAAGGGGACAGAGGGTAGGTACGTCAGAACGGTATCAATTTCCGGCTTCCACTGACGTTTGATTTATGTTTGCGATCTCATTTTTTTTCAATGAAACAACAGTTCGTTCCCGTTGAAATACAGGTGGGAATCTGTCGCAATAGAAACAAATAATACGTTCGTTTTTGACAATTGAAATTAAGGGAACATCAGATTCGGTTCAGGAACGGAAATGTACGGAAATCTAATTTGGTTTTATGGGCTTTCATGGATATTATAGGTAAGTGCTTTTTATTGAACATACTGTTATGATTATTTGTTAAAAATAACGAAAGTGACAATATTTTATTAATAGGTTATAGCTACAAAAATACGGTAAATTTAATTCTCTACACACAATTACATACGCCTACTTTTAGTACATTTGATATTCATATTGACATTCAAAACAAAAACCTATTATGTAATAACAAGAATAGGAAGCCGTATTTAGAAGATTTTCCTTTAACCAAATAGGATTTAAATTCAACGGAAAAATTACAAAAGGGGAAAATAAACATTGTTATCGAGACTCGAATAAGGCATTGTTTGGCTTAATGTAGAAGCCAATCAATCTATATGAAAAGAGGGTTGTAATCCGATCAAGATTTGATAAAATTATATCTTCTAATTAATTTGGAAAAATACGTACCCGTCTTAGATTAGTGGAACTTTCCTTTATTGAGTGATTCACCTACTTTCAGAATACATAATAATATTAATATACCTTATCTATTATCTAATAATTATCAAATGCTTCCTGTAACCCATGATAAATGTTCACAAAACTAGAATAAAAAACAGCTAAATTAAAATAATGTCTACGTTTCATACATTCAAATATACCTATACGAAACAAGAATACGGATAACAAAATACCTCTTAAAACACGATCACTTACTTAAAAGACATCCCACCCCTAGTTTAAGTGATAGCGGTATAATGTGAAAAGCAAAACAACAACACATCGCGATCGCGGCATCGCGGTGACTAGCCGAAACGTCCCGCGTACGGTGTTCGACAAAAGTGCTACCGACCTTAATATTGTTAGGAAACAGTAACCTCTCAGGTGTTGGCAGGCTATATAACCATTCAATGATTAATACTCGAACGATGACACGACGAAGAACGGAACGATACGTTTTCTGGATGTATGTGTGTGAAACACTTGCGGTGGTGACTGTGCTACCTGGTTCTCGATACGATTGAATCAGATGTTGTAAATTGTTTGTATCTAATTCGGGTGTTTATCGATTTATACCGTATACTGATTTTTGATAATATGTTTTGTTAAGTTTAGGGGGATCGTACTGGATACAACAGGTTATAATTCGGACAACTATAAAATACTATTATCTTTTGTTTTTTTTTTTATGACACAATGTAAATCATTGACAAAAAAATACATTTCAACTTTGATATTTAGTGTGTAAACCCATAAAATAATATGCAAGAATAAAATAAGTCACACACATTTTTACATACACACAATAAAATAAAATTTCAAAAAACCTATTTTAATTATCAACGCCCGTCTTTTAAAAAGGTAGTTATTTTAATCTATTTTATATAAAAAATAAAATATTAATTAATAACCTAAAATATTCAATAACACATCGCCCTCACCTGACTATCGTGCAAGCAGTCCCGTTCATCATATGTGTACCGCAAACGGGATAACATTTCACGAAGACTGAACACCATTTTGATAAATTATTATTTAAAAAAATATTAAAGACACACACAAATTATTTTAAAGAAAACTTTAGAGACACACGAGAACTTAAGAAGCGAAATATAACGTAATTAATGGAACAATAATTTAAACCTAGTCATGGCAGAAAACAGAATGCTTGAATGAAATGTCATTTGGTTAGTCTTTGTTAATGTACCCACATTTATTTTATTATTTTCGCGGTACTATTTTGACGGATTGGAATGTTTACTGTGAGATGCGTTTTTTAGTAGGTGGAGCGGGGCAAAGGTATTTGTTATTCTGCCAATGATGTTCATGTATCTAATATGACAATAATTAAATTAAAAAAAGAATTACCTTTTCAATTGTTAACGTAGGTACGTATGAAGTTATGTATTGTTTTCTTCAATTGTTTCAATATTTTTTTTTACTTTTACAGACTTGCGTATGTTTTTTTATTAAATCCATTTTTTTATTTTATTTTTTTTGGCAGTTACAGTGTATGTTGGTCTGAAATTATTCTAATACTTGTTTTTACGTAGTCATCGAACGTGGGAACATTATTGTAGACAAAGTGAATAAATACTTCCTAATTTTATGCGA
Source organism: Chrysodeixis includens (assembly GCA_941860345.1). Lineage (NCBI taxonomy): Eukaryota > Metazoa > Arthropoda > Insecta > Lepidoptera > Noctuidae > Chrysodeixis > Chrysodeixis includens. The sequence goes on from CALNXA010000002.1 coordinate 164,434, forward strand.
TTTCTGACTCCTTGCTAAATCTGTGTGCATTCAAGAGAACTTCATGTATGCACGTAATCAAGAGCTATTATAGTCAATAGCGCTTCATATTAAGTGACGTTTAGAGATTGAACCTATCTAAAATGAAGTACTGAACATGAGCTTACTATATTATAATATGTGAAGAGAATTTTGCCCAGCAGTGAGACAGTGGGACATTTACCGATATCACTTATTTGTTAGATCTACGTTTGATAGTCTACTTATTTATGCTTACTATTCATCATCTCGTCACATATATTTTTGTGGTAACATCATTAACGTTGTTTCAATAATTACGTAACGTTCCGAGGGTTACCTACTAAGTTTGAATTCCTATCGAAAACTCGAACACATTCGTCCACAGCGAGAGTTTTCCCACTAAATATTTTCATCTGTTTTTTTACCGAAGTACCCAATATGCTGGAAACTAATGAAAGTTACTAATTAGGCTGGGATATCTCATTCGCTACCAGCAATACTCGAGTATTTCGTCCTAATTAAATAACATTAGAAGGAAAATCTAATAAAAAATGCATCAGCCGTGAATATTATATGAGGAGTCCCTAAGGGCGGTTACAAGGATGTATGGTTCGTTCGCAAATGTTTGTTTGGGCTCGAAGGGTCGCGGGTTTGATTTCCACTTGGGACAAATATTCGTGTCATTCGCTTATTTGGTTTGTGTTTGAGCGTCTCGGTAACGACGCATATACTAAACAGAAGACATTGTCGATTACACCAAATTTTTAAAGAAAAATTAAGTAAGAATGAGTTTTAATCGGGTTATTTATAGACATGTCAAAAACACTGGCCAGTTAACTTTTACCGAGGGAAAAGTAAAACAAAACAAATGCAGTCATAATTATGTAACACAAACCCGTGCGAAAAAATGCACGAGCTGTAAATATTAGATCAAACTCGTATCCCTAAGGCCGTTTCCACATGACGGGGCGTGAGTTCACATATAATAATCGCAGCGGAAACGCCGTCGCACGCGCGGCCCGCTGGAGCAAAGGTGTCAAACGACAAATTTCACGGAGCGCCTGCCCTTAGATGTACCGCTTTGTCGCGTACTAGTGTCACTGGCGTGTCGCGCCCTTAAGCGACCTATTACACATTTTATTTTCTGACTTTCGAACCGATTTAACGGATGCCTACACTTTTAATATGATACATTGAAGCTTTTGTTGGTTTATAGCTGTCGAATTTTGGTTAATAGTTGCGTAACATGTCAGGTGTGACATAACGTCATGATGTATAGGTGTAATTTATTAGTGTATCCAAAAATTTTAGAACAACGTATCACGTTTATGTTTGACAGGGGCACTTTAATTCAAGATCCATTTCAAAAACTAGTAGTTATTCTTCAGTGATATAGAAGCCTATAAATACACAGAAATGAACATAGAAAATAATTCCCCTTACATCAGTTAGCATGCCGCAGCAAAATTACTAGGCTAACAGGAAAAACAGAGTCTAACGCGTCATCAACGAGCGATCAGCAAGTATTCGAAACAGCTGTCAATTACAGTCAGCATCGTACAGTAAAGCGCTGGGATTAGATTCCAATTGCAGACGCATCTGTTCACTAACGAACGCTGGCACGTGCATGTACAGTCACCTGACACCGTTCATGTTGCCCTGGTACTCCGACAGCTTCAACGACCACTAAAAATGTACGAACGTAGAACGTTGACAATGTGGCTCATAGATGAAAATTAAAAAGTTTGCGAGTCGCCGCACGTATGGTCGGTAAGTATTTTTTTTAAACGAGTTGTGGATTCGATTGTTTTGTTGGTTTGGTGTTAAAGAAAATATAGATTGGATTCGTTTAGTTTCAGAAGTAACATTAGAAGTTAAAATGTATAGAAATAATATGAACAAAATAGGTTGAAATGTTTTTGTTTTTTTTTTCGTCTGATCTAATGCAATGTAGGTTTGATTAACCTGGGTGTATTGGTAGAAGTAAATGGATGTCAAATGAGCCTAACAAAAACTTTTTAACTGACACAAAACAGTTTTATTGATACTTTACGGAAACTAAAAACCTTTTAACAAAACGATCAATGACTATAATAGACGTTACACTAAACGTATTAGAACGCTTATTTAATTCCCAAAATGTAGAAAATAATGTGAATTTTGCCGTTTAGCCCTCCAAGTACCGATATTAACCGAAGGAAATTACTATAAACATTGGAAACACTAGTCGTAAACACACGTATAGAGAAAATAAGTATACGGCCTAAAATAAATTCTTAGGGTCTTGTACCCTTTAGTAATTGTATTAGTTTTATAGAAGGAGGTGAATTAAAAAGGCTAGATGACTTTTTGTAATTGAATAAAGGCCAGTTGTAAAATAAAAGCCATTAGATAAATTAACGTCTTTTAAAAACAAGAGTGTTTAATTTTTTTTTAATTCAAGACGATTCTATATTCAAACAAATTAAAATGATGTTCGAAGTAATATTATACGAATTCTGTGTAACCGAATGACTTATCTAATGGTGTATGAAACAGCGATAAAGTAATGCACAGAATAGATTTACATCGCAATAAATGTAGAACTCAATTTACCAACGTATTTAAACATCGCATATTAAATGAAAGTAGGTAAACAAGATGTTTCCTTCGACTCAAATCGAATATGTATTTATACGTTAGAAATTGATAGTCTATTAACCAACACAGACACATCACTGTTACTGCAATATCATTAAGCGAAGGAGGCTGTTGCTTAGCTTACGACACGTAAATTGACTTAAGTATTCATGGCCTGATGAATAAATGATAGGAATGAGCCGGGATGCGATCGAATCAGCCCCGATTTCAATGACCGGGATAAGTTTCTCAGGGGCTCACTCCGGCCGAGGTCCGAGTGTTATCTAACTCGCTCGGCACGGCGCACCTTCCCAAGGAAACGGGAATGATAAACGTACCGTAACTTGCCAGTACCCACTCAAGTCAACAGAAAAATTGCGTTACGAAAATATAAAGAATAGTAACAAAGGATAAAAAAATAGTAACACACGTAAAAAGATACTTTCACAATGTAATGCTCACTCATATTTCATACATAAATTTTGCACATGCGTCGGGGAATAACACAAAGCACACGAAAGCTTCTTTAAATATTCCTTTCCTTCATAATCAAAGTGCTGCGTTTGTAAGATAAGAATTCCCTACGCGCCGCGGAGCCGGCTGTGTGCGAGAGAATCGTTACACCAACAAATTATTTTACTGTGTTATTTGTCATAAATACTTTGACGAATACTTGCGTAATACTCCGTGCGTGCCTACTCTGTAACCAACATAAGAACAAACCTATGCGAATTTGTATGAGTGACCTATTAAACCAGATCTAATTGTTATCGATACCAACTAATATTAAGAATAATTTATAGACCATAGGATTAAAATTTTCAAATTGATTAACATTGTTATTTTTAATCAGTATACATAAGAGTATACATTACAAGGTCTAAAGGTAAGATCAGCATTTAAACGAATACATTATTCATACAGTCTAAAGCACGGTTTTATAAAACTTCTCAAGTACATAGACGAAGCGTACACAAACCTCATGAAAAGTCTGTTATTATCTTAAAGAAACTCTCAATTTCTTTTATACGTGTAAGAGCTTACGAGGGATGCGTGGAAAAGTTACTTAAAAACGTATATAAACAGGAATGTCGCCCCGCGGATTATTTAAAGCAACCCGTGAAATTTCAATGAATATATTTTTAAACGCGGAGATTAAACCGAAAAAAACTTTTTGTATTTGCTTAGGTCTTCACAGCTGATATAACTGGATTGCAAAAGTTCCGAGGATGAGCATAAAAATGCTCCTGTTGGAGGAAAGAAAAGAAAATCAGTATTAAGATTGTCGCAATAACCAGGAGTGTGTTTTTGTTACGCCAAACTTCTTCAGTAACTAGGTAATGCCGGGAAAATGGCCGCTGTACAACGTTTTATCACTTACGTCAAAATACACGCACCTTGTATAAGTGTCCTTGTTATTTTATTAAATATTAATGTCATTGATGTCTTAAGTGCGTTTTAAGACAACCTCCTTCCTGCTAAATTATGTTGTAAGCGTGGTTGGTAGTAATATCACTACGGAAGTGTAAAATTAATTTTGTGCTTAGGGTTACAGGTTCGATTCCCGTAAGGGACATTAGCTGTTTTATCTGTAGAATTATGTGTTATACAGCAGACGTTTTGATTATTTGTATGTATTATTATCAAAAGGGTAATAAACCTTCATAAATAACTTCTAAGCATGTTCATTAGGTTCTTTCATGTAAGAATGTTTCAAGACGACAAAAAAATACTAAAGAAATATTATTTCGTTTTACCATTTTGTCCAAACTTGCCAATTCATGATAGGACTACAGTTAGCTAGATGGATATTATCTATTCATCGGAGACCCCGGCCCTCCCGACTACAAAACAGGATCACTTGCGAACGAAAATGTATTGAAATCACAATGTAACCTGAGGCCTTTGTCCATTCAAAATATTTTTATGCATTAAAAATATCTTAGAAATGTTTATCTAACAATAGCGTTTAAAAGAAATTACTTATTCATGGCACGTCTGAATTTTCCTTGCTTTTGTAAACGACAGGAATCGATTCGTTTGCCGCCGTGTAATTTGATAGCTGATGCAACTGAAATTGTATGTTTTTGACGTTGTTGTACTTGCTAACTTGAAGTAATATTTAGTTTTGCAATTTCTGATATTCTCGTAAGGAATTTCGAATGATTAACAAACATGTACAGTACAAATACAACTATAGTATTCACAATGTGCGTTTGTTAGAACGGATATTTGATAACGGAAACTGCTCTCGTGTAAACTCGATCGTCTGCAGTGATTTTATGTAAAAGTGTTAATTTAATCGATACTGTAGAATAAAATAATGAACTGACGGGACCCGCGTCCATAAAACACGATTTTATCATACCGCTGGGAGAGACACGTTTTCGAATATCGTAATAAAAAAGTCACAGATGTCAAATTTATGACGTTGGACCATTGTAAAGAGATTAAAAGATTTACTACGGTAGAGGGTGGCTACGAACGTTACGTAGCTACAGCGCTACGCTGTAAGTTCTACGAGAAAATAAATTTAACAAGACTCGTAACGTTGTAATCTACCACTAATTATAAATAGGCCAACTTTGTTTGTTGGATTTAACTAGAGAAATATTTATGTTAGCAAATTTTAACTTACGAGTTTCGTCTGCAAACTATGTCGAGAATCAAAACATTAAAGGTATAAGTAATTATAACTTGAATCTTATTCCAAATTTTTATTTATGTATCCAAATAGTAAACACGAACTTTAAATTACTTTGTAACTTACCAAAGTGTTTTGGAAATCAACAGAAAAGTGTACATACCTGAAACAAAAATACAAGTTATGAAAACTCGGTAACATTAAAATTGATATAAATATTGGAAATACAGCTGTTCCCAGAGAGTGCGAGCTAAGTGCAGCAATTAATAAGTGATCACAATAAATTAAAATATCAGCAAATTCGTTGTTACTTTCGTTTTAAGCGCACGTTAATGTTGGCGTCAAACTCGCAGAATTATGAAAAATATATTTCCCTTGGGGTAGGCGATGCCTTATAAATGTCCGTAACTTGGTGAATAAATCACGGTAAGCGCTAACGCCGCCAAATAAATAATTTTCTTTATTCATCAAAATTAAAAGGAGCAGTTGACAAAGCGGGCCTTAATTAAAATCCGATTTTGTTCTCGACTATGGTGGTGGTTCGATCATCAAGTTACCGCGCTCAGTTTGTTTGCCCGCCGGTTGTACGCAACAAATACCATTATTGAAGTAACTGAGTTTCCTTCCCGCTTCTGAGCAGTTATATTTATTTTTGTTAACCCTACTTATTTTCATGGACCGAATCTGTCAATATCGAAGGATTATTGATGTATCCTCACGTTGTTTTGAATACGTTATAATGTTGCGAGTTTAGATACGATGCCTGTTACCTAACATTGTGGAATGGAAATGAAGATTTTGTAGTCCCACATTACCTATACATCACTTTTTGGCAGAAGTATGTTACACAATGGTATATTATCGACGTCGAAACTTAGCGATGTATAAAATATTTTTAAGGAGCATCTGTCAAGCTTAATATTTCGTGAGTAACAGTAAACCCAATATAAGAGCAAAATTGAAATTAAAGTACTTTCGTAGTTATTTTTTTATTTTAAAAGTACCCTAGAGCAGTAACTTGCTAGAGGTGCATTAGCCGGCGCTTTCGAAGCCGGCGAGGAGATTACTTAATGGTCTAAACCAGACGCGGACTTGTACGAAAAACGATGAAATAAAAAAAGTAAAACAGTCAGGTACCTCTAAAGGTTTGTTTTGTGTCGAGAAATACTGAAATGTAAGTACAACAATAGGATTAGGACGCCCGCGTACTGCACGAGAAACGTTCTCTTTATTGTTTTTATGTCGAATGCATGGAAGTTAATCTAAAATGTTTTCAAGCATTGTTTAGAAATCAATCTGTTACAAACAAAACAGAGAATAATCGTGGATTTGTTGATCATTTCCTTACTTTAAACTTTTTTAATTTAAGAACCATAAATTTTCATACAGTCATAAAATATGTAAAGCACAAAATATGCAAAAACAAACCTAAACCCCAGTAGTATATTATTGGGCATTCTGTCCCACTTTGCTCATGCTTGCGCATGCGCGTCGTGGGACAGAATACCCAATAATATTTTTGGTAATTAAATGTTTCACGACGTCGGATGGAATATGTACATGGTTTCACTTGACAAAACAAGTTCGCCGTCGCGGTGGTTAGAATACCCAATCGTGAACGACCGACTCGGTTGGTGTTCGTACTGCAAAGCAGAAACGGTTGCGCATGCGCGTCGTCGGGCAGAATACCCGCTAGTATTTCCGATAGTTAAATGTTCGACAACGTCGAATAGAATAATACGTTACTATAGTTTTATAATGAAAAATTAATAAGTAAATACGAATGAATGCAAACCATTAGAATTTAACTTCACACCACCCGCTTACAGTTGCGATTAGCAATGCACAACGTGTGCAGTAAACTTCATGCGAAAGGTTTCAGTTGAGAAAGGAAACATCATGTACAATATATTATTTTATTTTATTATACTCATAACATAATAGGTTAATGTGATATAAATGTTGGTTGGCTCTCACACATTTCATGCACCGACTGCACTAGAGACTGAAGCCTGCGCCATTGCGGTGAATCGTCGTCCGTTTGGAACTTTATCCGAACTAATGCTTTCTTCCAGAGATCCAGTGAATTAGTATTGCTTGCATCGTTGGTTTGGTAAACTTTCAAATCGATTAGATACTCACCCACCGCGTTTATTGTTCGACGTTCGTTACCGTTTGCCACTTTATTTACGAAGAACGAAGACAATGCGATCGTGGAAGGATCTTTAGAGTCGTTACAGTCACGACTAAGATTGAATATGTCCAACGATTTCGCTTTTTTTCTGAAACAAACAAACAAATCATTGTTAATTCACTATACATTAGATACTTATCAGAATATGAAAATGAACGTGAAGTTTACCAATACTGTTTGAATATAACAAAGGTAAGTCAGTTGAAATTTATTTACCAATATTTATATATCATTAATACATAATATAGATTTTGTATAATTACCTTAAAGTAGCAGAGGATTTCTTGACGGAAGTAGATTTACGCTTGCTCGAAGGATTAGAACGTTTTGGGTGGAGCTCAGCATTGCATTCAACATCTGTAGAGTTGCGGTGTTGATCACACTCAGAGTCCGACCTATAAAATTATTAAACATGTTTCAATTAGTTTAAGAAATATTATCACTTGAAATTGTTATAATGAAAGAAAAAACTAAATATTTATCGACTTGGAATTTACTAAGTAGTAATAAATACGAATACTTGAACTTATAATCAGTTCTGATTTTATTAGAAAACTATAAGATTCAATAGAATAAATGCAAAAAATTAGATACATATGATTAAAAGTAAATAACAGTAAAGTTTAATTAAATTGAATAAAGAAATCAATAAAAAATATAAAGACTTACATTTTAAATAGCAGCCACTTGAAGTATAATAAAACAATATAACTATTACTGAATGCACTGTACTGTAGAATACTTGTACTGTAGCGATGTACTTGGTAGTCAACTAAAGCTCGAACTCGATTCTGATAATATTGAGCTCCGAAAACGCTACCTTATAAGTCAGAATAGTCATGTAGATTTGCTAAATTAAAAGGAATTTTATTTCATAAAACAATATACAAATAAGACATTTCTTATTTGTACGTATTATACTTAAAGAAAAAAATATAAGTATGAACTTTTATATGCTAATGCAGCAAAAGGATTCAGGGCTGTCAGTATAATTATCATGTTATTGTCGATGAACTAACGATTTCATTTTTACTGTTAAATTTTGAAAGTGCTAACTATTACCAAATTAGCTGTGTTTTGATAAACTATTTTCTACAATCGGACTTATTATGTGAAATATTAATTATCAAGTAGTGGTAAATTCTATGAAGACTTAGAGGGACAGATAAATAAAGAAAAAATACATCTTAAAACTGTGGTGTAATTACATTCATATAGAGAAATATACAGATTACAATCAATTAACTTTATATTATTAAAAAAATAAAATAAAAACTTTACTATGACACCCACCAAAACTTTTATGCTACTGTAAATATTATCAATCAATTTAAAATTTAAAATATCTATGTTATCAATAAAACAATAATCGAATATCAAATCTCCTCCTTTTTGTAAGTTGGTTAAAATGTAGTAAAAAGTATTATAATAATTGATTTGCATTTGGATGTCAACCCTGTTTGAAATTGCATTCTTGCAATATAGTTGTGTGCTGCGCAATCATAGTACCTATTGAAAATCATCAATTTTATAAATTTTTCCGGTGTGAGGTTACAATTATTAATATGATACTTTTGTTTTGACCAAATACACATTAGGTATCAATATTGGCAAATGTGTCTTTAATTTATAAAACTGTATTAAAATAAATATTTTGTTTTAAATGAACTATACTACTAACTAAATACAAATTATAAAAATATAGTGATTGCTAGCAGAATTATTTAAAGGTAATTGTTAACTGTAACTTTAATTTAATTTACTATGTTGTATTATCTATTACTAAACATTTTATTTTTATTTTTCTCATTTCAGACGATTATTTATTAAGACTTGTATATCTGCAGAGGTGGCAACCAGAGACATAAAATACGTAAGAAGAGAGTGTTAACTTACTTAGACATCGAATGCGAACGATATTATTGTCTGGTGAATATTTGAAGGTTTGTAATCGTTTTATCATATTATCATGATAGTGATCAAACTTTTACCTGGTTGAATGGTTTTCACAGTTCCGTGAAATTATAAATCTTGTTTGTGGTTCATTTTTTTTTATCTTATCTCCTATAACGCAAGTAAGAGGCGTTTATTAAATCATTTTATGTATATTAATTTTAAATTACGTATCTGATTTCAGAGCACGGCGGGATTGGAAGCTGACTAACAACTAATTAAAAGCGTGAAGATTAGAAAACCAACTTGCTGTAATCATACGTACTTAAACAGTTGTAAATTTAATCTTTAGATATATATATCAAGAAATAGCAGGTAACTCATTATTTTTTAAGAAAAATTGTTAACATATTTCTGAAAAATGCCCTTCTGTTCGGTTTGCAACATTGAGGTGGATTTTCGTCGTTGGTGTAGCCATCTGCGAACTAATAAGCATAAAAATAATAGTACTATACGTATCAGTGATAACGTCGAAATGATACATTCCTGTTTGAAAGGACGTATTACAAGTTATCGGATTACCACACCTAAAACCGAAATAAATATTTATCCAGAGAGTTTCCTAAAAAGTATTCATGATCAAGTTAAATCTTTAATTGATACTTCGCTTAAAAAACATTATTCTGTTAAAATTAATTTTGAATATTTCGCTTATTTTTTAATGTTTAAAAATGATGTACAAGAGTTAAAGTCTTTTGCAACAAAAAACTTTATTCTTCATTTCAATTCCAATTTCAAGTCTATCTATGAAAAAGCTGGACTAATGTTATTAAAAAAAATTGATGATTTTCAAGAAAGGGATAGCGGATGGACGTTTTTAAAAAATTCGCATCTAGAAATTAATATTAATAAATATCAACCTCTTAGTGGATCACAATTTATAGATTTACCGAAATATATTAAAAATAAGAAAGCATGTTTAAATATTCACAATAATGACAAGTGTTGTTTTTTGTGGTGTGTAGTTGCCGCTTTATATCCGACCAATAAGCATCCTGAGAGAGTAACATCGTATCCTCATTTCCGCGACGTCTTGAACGTAAATGATATATCATTTCCAATCTCTTTTTCAGATATATGTACTTTTGAAAGAAACAATCCTTTTTTAAATATTTATGTTTACGGGTTAAGAGGTAGTAAGACTATAACGGGGCCTCTATACAAATCCGATAGAATTAATTATAAATCCAAGATAATTCATTTACTGTTTTTGGAAAATTCTAAATCATCTCATTATTGTCTTATTAAAGATTTATCACGCCTCGTAAAAAGCCAAATAACAAAGCATCATAGTAAGATTTATTTTTGCGAAACCTGTTTAGTGTTTTTCCCTAGTGAAGATCGTTTTGAAAAACATTTGTGTGCGGGGGTTGTTACTGTTTTGCCCGATAAAGGAACATTCCTACAATTTAAAAATTATAACAAAAAACAAGACGTTCCATTCATTATCTATGCTGACTTCGAAACATTACTCGAACCGATTTCCGGCCATGAATCGGACACCGCTAACACGTCACGCTTACAACGACACATTCCTTCAGCCTTCGCGTATAATATTGTTTCATCATGCAATGATAATTTCAATGAATTCAAAACTTATCGTGGTATTGATTGTGTATCCAAATTTATAGAGTTACTTACTGAAGACATCAAGAGAATTTATAAGATATTAACTCAAAATGTTTCAATTATATTTTCTGAGAAAGACGCAATACATTACGAAAAAGCTTGGAAATGTCACATATGCGATAATCTTCTATGGAATAATAAAGTCAGAGATCATTGTCATATTACTGGTCGATATCGTGGTGCAGCTCATCGACATTGTAATTTACAATATAAGATGCCTATGTTTATACCTATCTTTTTTCATAATTTGTCAGGATACGACTGTCATCTTTTTATTAAAAAATTAGGTGAAACGCCTGGCAAGTTAAATATCATCCCTAAAACCAAAGAAAAATATATATCATTTTCTAAATTTATGCATATCAACGAGAATGAATACATACAAATTAGATTTTTAGATTCATTTCATTTCTTGGGCACTAGTTTAGATAAGCTGTCAAAAACTATGCAAATTGATGATTTTATTAGCTTGCGCTTTCATTTCCCTATAAATGATCAGTTTTATTTACTTACACGAAAAGGCATTTATCCTTACGATTACGTGAGCAATTGGAAATGCTATGAAGAAAAAACGTTACCAGCAAAAAAAGATTTTTTCAACTCTTTAAGTAATGAACATATTTCACAGGAGGACTATAACCACGCTAAATCGGTATGGTGCACATTTAACATAAAGACAATGGGTGAATATACTGACTTATATTTAAAGACTGACGTATTATTACTAACGGATATATTTCAAAAGTTTCGAAAAACTTGTAAGTTGCATTATAAGCTCGACCCCGCGTTTTACATTACTGCTCCTAGTTTATCGTTTGATGCAATGCTTTTAAAGACAGGAGTTAAATTAGAACTCATAACAGATCTATCTATTGTGCGAATGATTCAAAGCGGTATTAGGGGAGGTTTATGTATGTGTTCCCATCGCTATGCAAAAGCTAATAATCAATACATGTTATCGTATGATGCAACGAAACCACGGAGTTTTATAAGTTATATAGACTGTAACAATCTTTACGGCTATAGTATGTGTCAGTATTTACCTCACTCAGGTTTCCGATTTTTAAACCAACATGAAATAGATCAGTTAGACATAGAAAATATTGAAGATAACGCAGAATGGGGTTTTATATTAGAAGTAGATCTCTTTTACCCTGAAACTTTACATAATTTACACAACGACTTACCTTTTTGTGCGGAAAAATGCATACCACCGGGAGGCAAAACCGAAAAACTTATTTCAAATCTTTACAATAAGTATTACTATGTGATCCATTATGTACACTTAAAGAAATGTCTTGAACATGGTTTATTACTACGTAAAATACATAGAGTCATTACGTTTCGACAAAGTGCATATTTAAAGGAATATATCGAATTAAATACAAAATTACGACAAAACGCAAAAAGTGTCTTTGAACAGGATTTCTTTAAGTTACTAAACAATAGCGTTTTTGGAAAAACTTTAGAAAATACTGAAAAAAGAGTGACTGTTCATTTAGTAAATTCATGGAATAGTCCGAATAATAAAACCAAAAAATATATCTGTGCTGAAAGACTCATAAGCAATCCATATTTTCATAGTGCTTCAGTTTTATCGGAAAACTTAGTAGCAATACAAATGAAACCGGATCATTTAATATTAGATAAACCAATATACATAGGCTTTACTGTTTTAGAACTATCTAAATCACACATGTATCATTTTCATTATAATATAGTTAAGCCTTTTTACGGCGACAGAGTACAATTATGCTATACAGACACGGATTCTTTTATATATATATTATACACGAATGATTTCTATAAAGATATTAAATATAAGTTTTTACAGTACTTTGATACTAGCAACTACAGCATTAATAATGAATTTATGATACCGCAAATTAATAAGAAAGTTCCTGGATTGTTTAAAGATGAAATGGGAGGCGAACTGATTACTGAATTTGTTGGTTTGAGGTCAAAGTTATATTCAATAAAAACGAAGAACAACGTCATTAAAAAAGCAAAAGGAATTAAGTCTTGTGTGGTACGTGACTTAACTATTGATGATTATCAGCATGTGTTATTTAATAAAGACATAATTCATCGAAAAAATATCTTGTTCAAATCAATTAAGCATGAAATATTTACACAAAGTGTGAATAAAATAGCACTATCAAGTAATGATGATAAACGTTTAATATCCAAATGCAATGTTGCAACCCGAGCATGGGGGCATTCTTCAATCTTTAAAGGTAATTTGAGTTGATGTTTGTATCATTGTTTTATTATATATAATTATATAAATATTCCTAGTAAAATACTTATATTTGTAAAACAAGATTTATATAAGTTAAAGTAAGTTTAATTAATAAATAAACTATCTTTGTTGAGTACTAACTTGTTTTATTGAACTATCTACGCTAAGTATATAATCTTGTACTGAAAGTGTTTTATTTTCCTTAACAATTGTTTTCTAATATTCGTGATTGATTTGATATTATAGGTATTATTCATACACTGTGTATATGTTTTGCGTAAATGATGACTGTTCATTTCTCTTTAGTGAATTAAATACTATGCAAGATTGCAGTTTATAATCAGGCTATTACCTTTTTATTATATAGAGCTCTAAGTCTATTAACGAAAGAGTAGTTTTCGAACAACTAATGTACAGACCTAATTAAATGCAAAGCTAGCAATTTTAGCGACTTATATAAAATTGATTGTTGGTTTCGTTTATTAGTATTTACAGAATATTACTATAATTCTTTAGTGTCTTTAAAATATTACATCTATTTTAATATTATACATAATCATGACAACGGTAAGTAAGACATTTTAATCTGACATACTTGTGAATTATGTATGTGCACATCAGTATTGAAATTAATTATTTTTGTGTATCTTCTTGTTTCAGATATCTGACTCAGAAATTGCGTTCAGCCAGTATGCTCAGGATCCTTACGAAGGACTCTCTGAGCTGTATCGCAGTGAACCAGAACCAAGCAAACCTAAAGAGAAAAAACCAAAGCAGCGTCGCAGAGAAACGTTAAAAAAACGGAATACCACGAAATCTTTTGTTGTCAGCCGATTACAACGACGAGGTCTGAAGTTAATAAAAATTTCTGTCATCGATCTCTGCAACAACAATAATTCTCAAACAAGTGACAGCGAAAGTGAAAATGAGAATGTTGTAATAAGCGCCCAGTACATTGTAAGGGACGCCATGGACAGTGTTATGGATGAAACAGAATCCTTAGTTAAGAAGATTTCTAAATCTTTAATAGACAGTGATTTTTGATAAGAAAGGTAGAATATAGTTTGTTGTTTTCTCTTTGTTGTTATATTGTTTAAGTTATATTTTTTATGTATTTACTATGTATAATTTGAAATAAAAATACAATTTTAATATAAAAGATAGTTTTATTTAAAAATATAAATTTAAAACAATACACTTCATTACCACTCCAAATACTTTTTCAAACATAACACATTTTTTAGAGCACATTGTTTGGAGTGTACACTACAATTAAAATTAGTTTTTTCGTTACAGTATATTCTATGCATTTCGTGCATATTTGAACACTGGTCTTCACTAAGATCTAACACTTTACAATGTTTGCAAATGTCTTTTATCCACTTCACCTTCTCCAAACCTTTGACTAAAATAGTTTTGTTTTCTAGATATGGTATGATCATGCGATGGAATTCTCTATAGTCAATAAAGCCTTCGCTCCAACGTAGACCCATATTTTTTTCCAACCACTTAACTTGTCTCTTTTCATGTCTTGTTAAGTATGAGTACTGATACGGTGGTTTAATTAAAAACGTTTGTGTATATTCACGTGTTGCAAAAGCTAACTCCTTTACTATAAAATTATTGTACATATCTTTAAATCCTTGTACATCTAATATGATAGTATCGGGATTCATGATATTTTCCTTACAATATTACTTAAAGGTTTATACTCAATTATACAATCGTTTAATATAAGGCAGTATGCAGAGGTTTGGTCTGGTATGTCCGATTCACTTTCGATTTCCACTCTCACATCCACCACAGGACCAGATTTGAGGTTATCTGCTTGTCTAGAACAATCAACTATAAATAACGGGGCTAGGTCCTTAAATTGTTTCTCACTTAGTAAGGGTTCCGAGCGCCTGCCGTAATACGACTGTTGAAATCGTGCGTATTGCTCGTATATTAATGCTATTTTGTTATTTGCAAAACTAGCGTTTAGATTTTCATACGGAAAGTAAGTTGAATTGAGATACACTCTAACGTCACGAATATGACAGTGATCGAACTGAGACATATCTGAACTCCCATTGTTTTTTCTATTTGTTTGTAAACCAATAATTACATATCGCGGCTTCTCTATTTGCGATGACGTTTTAATAGACCAGGTATGTTTTGTAGTTTTCGGTAAAGCTGGATATTCGTATAGATCCCAATTTCTGAATATCATTTGGAGCGGACGATCTTTTTCTAACAATTTTAATAAATGTATCTTTTCTTTGTCAGATACTTTAACGTGTGGCACGCGCCATATGATTTTATTGATTTGAACGTCTTCTACAATTTCTCCGGTGTTGAGTTTCACAGCATTCAGGTTTGTGTTACTTCGCAATAATATTAGTTCATGTTTGCTGTTTATTACCACTTTCTTAAAATCTTCAGCAAAACCCATGATATTACAAAGAGGTATGGATGCGGAAAAGTCACCTCCATTAATATTCTTTGTACCTTCAATGTTCCAGCCCCAGGCATTAGATACCTTTGATTCACTCTCATTCATTGAAATTAATGACTTCATGGTGGTAGTAACGCCTGCATTTTTTATTTTATCAATCTCTACTCCGTTCAACTCGTACCTTATATCTTGGAACAAGTAAAGGAGAGCATTATTCGTAAAATTAACGCTAGAAGCCTTATCTTTTGAGTCCTTTTTACTAACAATTATAGTTCCTTCCAAATACAGAGTGCTTGCTGATGGTAGTACGTACAGGTCCTGTTGGTTGATGGGTATGCGTATTTCATCGTTTCTATTAAAACTTGTCACGTAGGGCTTGTAGGAGTGAAATTCGATTCCTTCAACTGTGTTGTCGTAAGTCGGAGCAGATAAAACGTCCAAAATATTCATTTTAATAAACCGATAGCTTTCAGAAATGCTTTATTATTATCGGTTAATTTATTTTTTTTATTAGTGCGAGCTCTTGTTTTCTTGATTGCTAAATTGTCACTGATATTTTTGACCTGGGGATGCTCATATTTATTGTAGTTAATCATT
Source organism: Chrysodeixis includens (assembly GCA_941860345.1). Taxonomy (NCBI): domain Eukaryota; kingdom Metazoa; phylum Arthropoda; class Insecta; order Lepidoptera; family Noctuidae; genus Chrysodeixis; species Chrysodeixis includens. Next base: position 180,749 of record CALNXA010000002.1, read on the forward strand.
TTTTCGTCGAAGATGTAAATACAGCTGTACTTCTTCACCGCGTAAATTTATTAGACGATTGTTAATGTCTAACAGCCTGATATGTATACAGCTTATGAGGTTTTGATTAACTGGAAAGTATATTGCGTTCTTCGGAATTTCTATGATTCGGTATCCAGGAGGTACATTGAGTGCAAACTCGTGGATAATGTGACTCGGTTCTCCGTTTATGTACGATCCACTTATAATATCACATTCAATCCTGACCACGGTTGTAGATAAAATGTTGACGGGAAACTGTGACACATGCCATTTATTACCTTTTAATATCTGCTTATCAAACCCTAGCACACGTCTAAAGGTGTTTTCTTTTTCAAAATTGATATCTTTCGTACAGCATATAGTAGTTTTTAAAGTATTGTTATTGCAATCTAGTTTAATCGATGCATCTTTTATCTCAGATTTTAAATAATCACTGATATCTTGCAATTCATAGGTTCCTTCCGGTATTTCAATGATTTCGGAGCCATAGTAAAACTTGTTGTTCGTTTCATCAATGTTTGGAATAGAATTAAATGTTGAGAAATGCAATAATGCACACTCATACTGACCCTCTAGTTGTAACGTATTTGGATAGTACGTGGATAAGGTAGATGAATTTCCGGTTATTGATAAAGTGAGTGACATCTTGTAAATGATTAAAATGAAAGAAACACACTAATTTTATATATCTTTATTCCAGAATTTCCACAGATATTCTAAACATAGATGACCACAATTTACCGTGTTAAACTTTTGATATCTTGTGTAGTTGTAATAAACACTACAATTCTTAAAATATCGCATTAATTCCGTTGGAGGTTTCAAGTCTCCGTAACTATCAAAGTATTCACAATAGTCAAAGACTTTAACATAAGCTACCCAATGCGTTCCTTCATTTTTTGAATCGTCCAAGTTAACAATACCACATTCTATCTGTTTTGGTATTCTCGGCATTTGATCTTTCATGTATACTCCCCGAAAGTGTGGGATATCTCGTGCATGTTCTTCGATATCGATATTAGTAAGAGGACGATTAGGTAGCTTTTTTATCAGTTTTTTTGATGTTCTATGAATAATCCATTACCATTTTTATGTGGTTTAATGTATAAACCCTTACCCAATGCTAAAGCCTCTATAGTCTTATTATGACGTTCCGTTTCTCGCAAACTTTGTTGAGCTGCTTTGTAATCATTAACGGTTTTTGCAATACCCGCTGCACCTCCAGCCAAAGTGCCTAGAGCTGATAAGCCAGCAAAAATTGGAATTAAAGGTAAAATACCTCCGGTCTTCGGTATAGGTATAATTCGTGGTATCCGAATTTTCTGAATTTTTGGAAATATCTTTTTTGCTGCTAAGTAAGCAGCATTAATTAAAGCTTTACTATCTTTGTGCTTATTTGTTTTAATTTTTGATTTGATTTTTGATACAAAACTCTTAAACGTTTTTAATCCAGCACCAGACTTAAGCTTAGCTTTCATAACTTTGTTCACTATCCATGAGCTAAGTTTTTCGCCTTTCCCAGCATCCTTTGATTTAAGTCTTTGTTTTGCCATATTCATTAGTTGTAGGTCAGCTTTGTGACGATGTGATAAGTCTTTATGGTTAGCGTATGCAATGTCGTGCTGCATACAAGCGTCATCCAACTTATTAATACCTCGGTCACCGCGTAATAAACGTTTCTGGAGTTTTGTTCCTGGTCCACAATAATTATATCCGGGCAAATGAAGTTCGAACGGTAGATTTTCTATTATACTATTCACTAGTCCACCACCTTGCATTGTACAAAGCGCAATGGGAAAAATGTTGCAAAAAATGCATTATATAGATAGGTACTTATTAACTCAATCCAGTACTGCAGCTTTATCAATCCAACTATTTTCAGTATTGCTAAGACCCAACCATTTCACGTAAAGTTTTGTTCCTTTCTTTTTTAAGACTTTCTCTATCAAATACACACCAGGATAGTTAGATTTTTGAAGTTCTTGTTCATAAAAGGATCCTAATATAGCTTGATTTCGTTGATCTTGAATATGGTATGTGACTGGTATTGTATTGTTAACCTTTTTTACAGTAAAAAGTTCTGTTGACCAATTAGGAGTATAACCTTTCTCGAAATTGTGTTTGTATTTGCTAATACGAACACAATCACCAATTTTAAACTTAGGTTTACATGGAATAGATACATGTTTATATGCTTTCAAAATATTTTCTTTTATTACTTGTTCATTAGATTTGTTTACATCGATTGGTTTTAATTTAATAGTTCGATGCTTTGTGTTGTTATACGATTCCAGTATAACTTCTAATGGTTTACCCAGCCACTTATAGTTTCCATTAAGGCTAAAAGATTTGTATAATTTATTTTTTACAGTTTTAATTAGTCGTTCAACAATTGATGCTTTTTTGATAGAAAACGACGAGTAATGGTTAATTTTGTATGTTTTCATAAGTGCTTGAAATGTGTTATTATAAAACTCTTTCCCCATATCAGTTTGTAAATTATCAGGTTTTCGATTAGTGTCAAGTAATATTCGTTCAAATGCATTAGTGACCTCAAGTTTATTTTTTGATTTTAGGGACTGAGTCCAAGCATATTTTGAGAAGCAGTCGATTACTATTAAAATATAATTATATCCTTTGTTACATTTTCTTAGATTTTGCATATCCATCAGGTCAGCTTGCCACAAGTCATCAATTCCTTTTAAAACAACAGAACGTCGAAAGAAATTTCTTCGTGCAGTTTTGTGTATTTCACTAACAATTTGCTCTTTTGACATAATTTACAGTTTTTTATGCAACTTATCAACATCTGCTTTACTATTAAACTTTTCTTCCAAATGACTTAAAACCTCAGGTATCTTTGCTTTTAAAGTAACTTGAACTGTCTTTTGTACATCTGATGCGAGCTGAGAACGTAAGGCACCAATTAGTTTATTTAATTCGTGTATCGTATTAGCATTTAATCGATCTACGTAATCTTTGTTTGCAGCATCGTCTTTATCAATGGGATATCGGATTCCTCTCAGTCTTGATGCTTTCAAATCAAAATCCCCGCTTTCTGATTTTAACAACGCGTTATCATGAAATTCAAATAAATCTGATAAACGCATTCTCTTGTGTATAAAATGACCGAATTTGTCTACATTCATCTTTAAGGTGTATTGTTTTGAAAGGTTGTCACTTAAATGAAACACAGTTGTTTTATGTATTTATTATATTACTTTCACGCAATTCCTCTATTATAGATATAATTTCGTTGTTTACCCCGGTGTTACCAGCATCTTGTGAAGCAATCAACAATTTTAGCCGTTCTACCAATTCATTAGGATCATCCCAATATATAAAATCTACATTCTTCTTCCACATTTTTGTTAAGGGTAGTCCTTTCCCTTTGGATTGTATAAAAAGAGGTTTTATAAATTGTAAATATTTTTGTCCCTTATTACTTTTTATCGGTTTATTTGGATCATAATCTCGACGATGGGCGTTAGTATCAAGAAGCATTAATTTATAATGCTGCATATCACTCTCTGTAACCAAACTCAAATCTACATTCTTTTTCAGTAGCAACTGTTTTAATCCAGGCGTAGTTCGATACTTGCGATCTGTCACTATGATAAATTCGTCATTGACAATTATGGGAGCAGAACCCAACATCAACTTTCCACGTTCGTATCTGACCCCAAACGGAATATCTGCTAACGCTTCTGGAGAAACTGACCAGGATGTTGTGTTACAATCTTGTTTCTTTTCACCTAGTGACTTAAAGGAGGAGTTACTGTCTATCTCAGATTCATAATCATCGTCTGTATCATTGCTTTCTTTGTCACTAAGAACTTCCTTTTGCAAAGTTTTATCAATAAACGGAACTTCAATTTCATCTTCGATATTTTGTGGAGCAGTCTGTTTACTGACATTAGCAATTAAGTGTAAGGGTTCTGTTACAGGTTTAAAAACTGATTCGAGCGCTTCCTTATTATTTATTTCAATATCCTTCATTTTTCGTACTTTTTTCTTCACGGCTTCTGTAGCTTCAACGATTTGTCTCTTCAAAGATTTTTCCATATTTATAAAATATGTAGATGATGATTGAATAAGTATCCTAAGTAGAATAATTAGAAAAGCTAGGGTAACGGATTTAAATAATAATGATCTAATCAAAAACTACAAAAGTGTCAAATTTATTTCTATAACATCCTTTGTTTTTAGAACAATCTTTATTAATCACGACAAAACTAAAGGGATCGTTCCATATTTTTGAACACATTTCACGAAATTCAGCCCATGACATATCAGTGTTGACATGTTCTTCGTATATGTGTTTCAAATTAATTTCATCTTGTTTAAAAAGTATAATTAAGTTAGCGTTGTCTCTTATTAATTGTTTAGGAATTTTACTATAAGTTTGATTTAAATAAAAACAATCGATATACTTGTGTCTTCCCATTGCAAAGTAATCACGCATATTGTTTTGATTTTCACAAGCAACATCATCGAATATAATCACCGAGTCGGGTTTTGCGTCCTGAACTCTGAGTATTTCTTCATTTTCCTGATATTTCTGAAACGTAATACCCGGTACTCGTTGCAATACTTTTTCTAAAAATATGTACTTGGGTTGGTAGAGGGTTTTTGAATAAATATAAACATTTCGAAATCTTAAACCATTTTCATGTATAAGAAGACTAATGAGTAAGTTTGTTTTTCCACAATTTGATGGTCCGCAAATTATACAGCGTACTGAGTGAGGTAATAATTCACTATGGCGAAAATCAGTTTTACAAAATTCATCACATATTATGTTGACATTTAACGATTGTGGTTGTTTTACAAATTTCATGATTATTGTGTGAAACAGTTCGATTAATAATGACAAGTATTATTTAAGATTAATATTTATAAACCATACCACTACCACTTTCTACGTACGAACATCAACCGAGTCGACCGTTCACGATTGGGTATTCTGGACCACCGCGACGGCGAACTTGTTTCGCCAAACGGAACCATTTCATTACCAAAAAATATTATTGGGTATTCTGTCCCACGACGCGCATGCGCAAGCATGAGCAAAGTGGGACAGAATGCCCAATAATATACTACTAACCCCAATTCAATTTATCTGCACAGATAGTATAAACACGGCATGGAGTGTAGGCAGCATTAATCTAACTGGTTGTATATGTTTAGCAGTAAAAGATTTATTTGTAAACGGGTGTTCCGTACAAGTGCACATCGAGTTTTCAATTACACAAAGTGATGGCCACAGTGTAGCGGGCGTACCGCGAAAAACGCCGCCGCGGTCAGGCAACCTGACCGATTGCACACCGCTCACTCGAGACTACTTCAATCCCGGCAAAATCAACACAAACAATCACAAAATAAGGTTAGTTTTCCAACGCTCGCATCGCTGCATCTACGAAAATCGAGGAACAACTCGTTTTCGAAAGGTTGAAGGAAAACTCGATCGCTTTTCCAGGGGGAAGCTCTCAGTGGTTTATTGCGTTATTACCTGGACGTGTCTGCCGCGTCGGGACAGCCGCAATTTGGGGAGAAAAGAACGATATGTTGCGAGGAAAGAGATTTTATAGAGCTCCAGAGCAACGGCTCCGGAGAAAAGACCAAGCGCCCGTCTCACTCCACGCCTAGCGTAATTTTCTTTGATCGAAAACTCTACAGGACACTACTTCAGTTTTTATTTTCATCCAATTCAATATCGTTGAACGGTTTGTAAGACACGCTTCGGAACATTTCCCACTGTTTTGCTTGTTCTTTTTACTTTACGTTTGGTTTGCTTCGTTTATTTTGTTCTCAATATTGTCGGGGTGACAATGTTCGCTCGTCTAAATCGTTTTACCACTTTATATTAGTTCGCAGTTGAAGTACTTCCGTAAATATATAAAGCGTGTTATCTCCGTATACGACTCAATGATGCAATCATAAAACTCGTATTACACATCGTTCACGACAATCCATAAGCCATCTACACCGGGTTCGATTCAATAAAAAAGTAAGATGTGACCGAAAATTTGTTCCAATAATCGAGCGACAAAAACTGTAACTACGTCTTAGGGCCAATGAAATAAGAGTAGATGTCCATAAAATAAAATAATAACTGGTCAATAAAATCTTTCGGGTTTGGGGCAAATCTGTCAAATACGTCTGGCGGACGGTGAAGGGGGATAAGAAAGATGTCGGAGGGTGGAATGGGCGCCAAGTGGTCGGAACTTGATCTGCCGCACCGAGTGACGGCAGTTACCATCAATCGACAGGTAATTGGGGTTACGTCTGCCTAATGATGACATTCATGGTTAGTTTTTGTAATGAACCGAATAACTATTTTAAAGATGTTTAAAGTTTTCAATGCAAAGTATGCCTATTATTGTCAAAGCTACGTTAAGTTTAAAGATCTTTGTTTACTTCTTCCTTAGGTAGTATTTTTCCCAGTCACTTTCCAAGATAAATTAATAAATCGCCACGTCCGGCCACACATAATAGTAACAGTTTTACGAGTCGTCGATACCCAACTTTCTGGTAACGTTCTGCCAAAAGTAGTCCCATCCAAAGTTTCCGACACATGAATGAATAAAGGGACATCGTAAAAAGGAAGGTAAAATGCCACGACAGATGAGGTAACTGAAGTTTGCGATGAGCAAGAACCACACTACAATAATATATCGCGGAGTTCGCGTCGCCGTCCCAACGCCACTAAATTATTTAAGAGCCGAAGGTTGATTGATAGAGAATGCTATTTACCTTTCCAGTCGTGAAATAAAGACGTCCACAGCCATTATTTATTAAAGAAGGCCGGATTTAAAAAAGGTCGTAGTGAATCAGTTCTGATTTACACGTGAGACCGCGTTACTTTAATTGTATAAGTCATTAGTAGCAACGGAACAATGTAAATAAAGCATTAAGCTCGGTACTAATTTACGTATGATGTGATTTTAAATATATGTTTTGGTGAGTGTGAGGGGTTTGGGAAAACAATAGAAGTGTGATATTATTTTGCGATATACAGTCGGTAGTCGTAGGGCCCGTAAAGTTGCCAGTGGGTCCTGTAGTGGGTAATAGTGCGTTTGGGAGGTGAGCGCGTGACCAGCGTCGTGTATGTTCCGTTAGCCATTGATACCATATTTATCGCAGTTAGCTATACCCTTTTATACAATGGTCAAAACTAAACTGTATATTAAGTTTCATTGTGGTAAAAGTTATAGATTTACCTCAATATTTTTTTATTTGTTTCTCAATGGTATTCTTTATGCCAAAATGCCAATAGTATATATTATTTTCATACTATATGACCAATACTTAACTTGACAAAGCAACTATAGTAATTACACGTATTTGTTTCATAAACCTACATTAATCATTCAAATACTCACTAGTTAGCAAAACATATTTATTAGCGACGGAAGTAAACCGCAAAACCGAGTAAAAACTTCTACAACTTTTAAAGCCAACTTGAGATAAGTTCGTAGCATGTTTAGTTAAAAATAAACTCGCATCGGAATCAATGTGCGAGTTCCCGGGTCGGCTTGTAACAATTGAGGCGGGAAATTGCCGACTTGGTCCGATCCGCGCAATAACCCCCTTCTCATTATGCAGATTGCCCCTCGGCTCACATATGCACGTACACTAAACATCTTACCTCAGGGACCTCACCACCAACTCTTAAAGTAAAAACTGATGTTGAGGAAAAGAGATAGCGCTCTACAAGTTGAAAAGCGACGTCTTTCTCCCACAACTGTTAGAGTTTTACTTTAAGATATGGTGGTAAGGTTCAGTCCACGTGTTTGCATCATCTACATTTTTACAACGTGCATGTCTGAGACGTGAAACTTTTAAATCTTTAGTTGATGAATAATGTTTGTGTAATGCGAGCGCTTATGCATCTTTGCTGTAATTTGTGGTATGTCATGATCGCGTTTTTTTGTTGTACGATTTTTTAGTAAGATATTTTATTTATGGGCTATATTAAAGACTGAACTTGTGACATATTGTATATTCTCTTTTAAATCGTAATAGTTTTTATTTGGGTATCGAATAATCTATAATGCTCTATATACATAGCTGCACTTTTAGCAATTTGCATTCCATCAAAAATAAATCTATGTTTCATATTATGCAGTATCATGTTTATCATCAAAATATAAGTTTGTTGCCATAGTTACCTGGCTACCTCATAAACCATAAAGTACAGTAACACACAAAGTTACTTAACTTTGTAATAAGTGTATCGTCGTCGACATAATCTGCATAATTGGAAGTCGTCGTAGGATATTGCGTCCACGTGAGGCGGCGCGCAATTTTCTGCGTCATTTCCTGCGAATCGTCCACTCGGATGGGCGATTCGACGCGTGCCTACCCGATGCTTAACTTTAACGTTTAATTGATACAAATACCGATACAATGTTGAACAGAGTCTTGAAGAATTCCTTATCGATTACTGCTGTTTCAATCGATACGACGGGAAAAATTTAGTTGATAGATAGATAGATAGAATATTGTTTATTGTACTCCACATGAGAAACAGATTTGACAAACAAATATGGAGCCACAATGAGCGGTCTTATCTTTAAGAGCGATCTCTTACAGACAACTTTGGGATGGACTTAGTACTAAAGAAGTAAGTAACATTTGCGCGGGTAGTCCGCGGTGATAAAAACAAATGACGATCGCGCCAACAAAATAACCGATTTCGCATTTATTTTTTGATGTACGCAGGTATGTAAGCCGTAACACAAACAATTGATAACATACCTATACCTACGTGAAGGGTACGCAGATCATAATGTGTTTGTGTAATTAAACAGAGTTCCAAGCAAACGTCAGTTAAATTGTTGGCAGATAGGAATCTGTGCCCTTTGATTACATTTCACTTGTCCGCGATTTACTTCCTCAGAAATTGACGTTGAATTATTTTAATGAATTATCTAAACATTTAATCTATTTGTGTTATGAATTTAATAGATGGTGTATAATAGGTATTCGGTTGTGAAATACACTGTCTTGTTTATTGGTGTTCGCGGCTGGGTAACGAGCATACTTCAGCCTTGTTTGGCTAAATTGGAGTAGTTATTCACAAATTAATGACCTAGAATTGTTGCCGACGAAATTACGATTCGATACCGAAGCTAGTGATTAAAAATCAACCACAATAACACAACATTTAAATATCTTCACTACATAGTACAAAACAAAGTCGCTTCACACTGACTGTCTGTCCCTATGTAAGTTAGATTTTTAAAACCACGCACTGGATTCGGATGCTTTTTAGTTGAATATATTGTTCCAAAAGGAAAGTTTACATAATATTATGTATAATTCTCCAGTATTGCACCCGTGCGAAGCTAGGGCACGTCACTAGTAACACAAATATAAAAAAAAAAACTAAATTAGTCCTTATTTCCCATGTTCTTACTAATTTGTAAGTAAACAATTTAATGAAAGATCTACCTTTACAACAAATTGTAAAGGTCTAAAAAGCATTTTTATATCAAATCTACATTTGATTTATTTCGGATTAGTACTAATTACTTAGGTACGATCTACCCTGGATTATAGGCTTACGCCATCTAGTCATTTTGAAATTACGCGAAACCTAAAAATAATTCCCTAACTCATAATACAAGGGACTTAACAAGGTGTTTCAGAAATTTATGGCCATATTTGTGGAGCAAATGTGATATATGGGTTAATACCACTTAAGGGCAAAGAAAAGAAAAAAAAAGATAACAGAATATTCTGAAAAAAAAACCCGTACTAACTTTATTGTTATTTATTAGAAATTCCAAATTTAAAAACATAGAAAGACATTTTTTTTTTGAAGAAAATTGATATTTTTCAAGGTATTGAAATCATGCGTTTCTTTTAAGCTTATAGATCAAGACTCGTCTAAAAATAGGAGTCACTACCATTACTACAAAAAAGTAAAAAAGTGGCCAAGTGCGAGTCGGACTAGCCCATGAAGAGTTCCGTAGCAGCAAGTAGCGGTTTACGATTTACGAAATAAGAAACTGATACTTCAGCTATTCAACAAGTTTCTAACATAAATAACCATTCCTTTAAGTCGCTTATAAATATACCAGATAGGTAAGATTATATAGAGCTTCAAAGTATATTGTGTTTGTGTAATTACATGTGACGTCACGTGAGGGTAAACGTCAATCAACCTCGGCAGAGGTTTTCGAAGGAATTATTTATTAGAATTAAATAGAGCTTTGATATGTTGTGTTGTTTTGTGTTGACTTGATCTTAGCATTTTCGGATGTAAATACTGTTAAAATATACGTATCGAATAATTTATGTAGAGATATACCTATATAAGTGCAACGTTAAGAAGTACTTACTGTAAATAATTTAGAAATATTTTGTTTAAGAACGCCTTGCTTTCTTGTTACAGCGGAAAAAGTAGCAAAACCTCATAAAAAATTCAAAACAAATACAGCACAGAAACAGTCGATCGTTACAAATATGTCCCACTTAGCTCTTCACCTAGACCTAGTAACTCGAAACTGCCTACATGCCGCGTTGCGATCGATGCGACTCATCCCACAACACGCGATTTGTCGTGCAAAACCACGTTTTTTCATAGAATGAAAGCCCTCATTTATAAGTCTAGAATATTTTCAACGGACGACTGCGCTCGGTTTTTGCTCTGCGTGCACTTGAGATGCATTTCATGTTAATTGAAGATAGCTGGTATTTTTTTTCGTCTTTAATCCGCAATTAAAATTTTGGTTCGGTGTGTGGTTTAAACAAATGTGTGATTAACTTTTTTTTTTTATTTCATGCACTAGTAACTTGTTTTTGTCGGTTTACAGACTGTTTTGAATTGTACTAGAGATATATGTTTTTTTATCGTCTATCATAATCATAATTACAATACGTAAATCAAGTAATCATGTGTAATTGCGTACTTTATTATAGATGTAGGTAATACGTAGAACAAACCTCGGAACACGCACACAACATAATTTACTTTCCAATTTCTAGTAAGTACTCCATGTACTTGGTCTACAACATAACAGTTCCAGTTCGCATCAAATAAATGTTGCCGCAAAGGAAATGAAGATTTGAAAAGCAGGTGTCCAAGGATTACCAGGAGATGGGGTCACGTCCGCAGCTGAAATGCGATGACAATGCAATCGTGGTGCACTGCTAACGTATTTCTCTACATAATCCGCACTAATCGACCTTCAACGAGATGTGAGATTAGGCCGCTGGTGCAAAATGTTTTCCACCCCTGGAATAAGGAGTGGAAGACTTTCATTGTAATATAGAATTTTTTTTTTTAATTCAGGGTTTAGAAACATTTTTCTTAATGTCTTTATGCTACTTAATGCTTCATGTGGTCATATTTTCATCTTATTTTCTTTTAATCCAGAGGTGAAAAACATTTTTAGATACATGGTGTTTCTCTGAACTTTTTGACTGAATGATTTCATTTTAAACTGTATCATGAAGAATTGTAAACTAAAAGTGAAGCCCGCTAAACGGTTTACAGAAGAGAAGATTACACTTAATTATAAGACTGAAAGTCAACATTAAATATTTTACAAACTAACCGCATCACGCTAGAAATGTTACCACAAATTTTAAATAAATTGAGCTTGTTTTAACTCTCTTTTTCAACTTTTTCAATCCTAATGCAGCAACTTGTTACGAGTAAAATTTAAGTGTTTACGCTAGAACATTAACCGGATCCGTTGAAAGTTTATCTTAATTAATCTTTTAAGCTATTTAGTCAAAGAGAAGTAAATTCCGCTGGCCGCTTTATTGAATTCTAAGTCCGGAAAGTTGGCTTAAATAAGAAAGCATCGATACCCGACGTCTGAGCTTCGCGGTAGTCTTTAAACGATTCCCTAACTTAATATAAAGTTACAAGATTGTCTAGTTCCGACTTTACTGGATTTCTGATTTTTTTGCAAACAAGGAAATAACAAAGTTTGGTACTGGAATGTCCATTAATAGGTGGTAAATATTTTAATACGTCGAAATACTGTCGAAGATCTTAGATATTTTAGAAGTACGCTTGCAGTACTAAAATATTATGACGTTTCTTAGAACTGAAGAAACTTCATCAACTCTGAAGAACGTAAATAAAATTAATTCATGTTTTTACGCGAGTATATCGTATTATTTACTTTATTAATCGCAGCAGCGCGCATAAAAACCTTCAGTCTCAGTCAGACTAATCCAACTTTTATTAACTTTTTGTCAAAGCTAGATTTCTAATTTAGATGCAAATGTTCCTAAGTTTGGACGCATGCTATACTCGGTTTTATGCGAGCACATTAGGGACGAGAATGCTACTGAAAATTTTATATTCGAATGAAAATCGTCGATTATTCATTCGAGTGTTCGTACGGCGAATTAGTCACGTAAATTACCATTGTAAATAGTCGTCGGAGGTAATAGCGAATATTGAATTATAGATGAAGTATTGGCACGAGATGAATCCAGTTTTTTTTTGTGTTGAAAACCCTGAGGGAAATTCCCGGCAGCGTTGCGGCTGCGAAGCCTTCAATTTATGCAGGGAGCCGCATTGGCGTCTATCTGGATGACAATCTTGACATACGGGAGGCGGATGAACAATGCAGTTTTGTAGCCTCGGTACGTACCTACACCGCCAACATTTGCATATTCGCCCACCATTTGAGTGACTGTCTCAACGGATATTATTAGCCAAACAAATATTTCAGCGCAAACAATGCGAATCAAAAATGTAAACTGTTTATTCACAAATAAACGCCCGGGACCCGAGATTTAACAGAACATTATTCGTGCTACCCTTAAATTTCTGAACTTTAAAATTTATTCCAAATTCATTACAACAACACCAAAATTATGGCTCAATCAAATCAACAAAACAGAGAATTTAAGCAAAACGGGATAGGGTGGCACAAATGGAAAATATGCCTGGTGTTTGCGTTATAAACTCGGCCAATCACGTTGGCGCTGGTACAATGTGGGACTAAACGGCACGCCAACAAAAGAGCCGTAAAGAATGGGCCGCCGACACACTCACGCTAATAAAATAGTTCGGCGCAACAGGTCGCCGTGGCCCGCTCGCTTGCCAATACAATAGCAATAGCACCAACTATGAGTGTGTATCTGTGATTCCCTGTACCTTTTGCGAGTGTAAAACACTACAGATAGATGGTGTATGATATCGAGTTTGTCGTGAGTTGCTTTCAATGGATTGCGGTTTCATGCGATTGTGCTGCGTTTGTATTTTATCGAGATGGGGATTATGTTTGATTTGATTAACTGTAATGCACTGGGGCTTAGATAACGGTCACTACATTAGCTTAAATAGGGCGTGTAGAGAAACGTTTTCTTCGATAATAATAGTAAAATCATGAATACTCAAATTGTTATGGAAAAATAATTAATAACTTTCAAATGCTGTGTGCACGCTAATTACAGCCGTTTTTATTCAGGATATAAAGATACAACCACCAATAATACTTTTTATCAATACAGTTTGTCATTCAACTAAAAACAGTAGCAGTTTTTCGTTACCAAATACCTACTTGACACTTAATATAGTTCATAAATGAGACTATTAATAACAGCAACAATAGCCTATTACTATCCTCTTTGGTCGTATCGAGCCACGCGATCGAGGGCTCTTCACGTGCAAGCATTGTTTTATCGGACGCACTCAACAGCCTTTAAGATAGGTTATATTTTGATTAAAAGCACTCATTCAAGCAATTGGTACTTGAAACGTGTTTGCTCTGTACTCATAGTATGTAGATAGTGCTGCTACTTAACAAATAACGTGGAACTTAATAGTATTACATTGTAACGTCAACTAGTTTTAAGTTTATGTTTAGTCTTTTGTTTTCTCTGTCGATTTGAGTCATAAAGTAGAGTAAGAGACACTTTAAAAAAGCTTGCTGTTACGTTTTGGTTTGTAAGTACAGTCGTGAATATTATGTAGTGGGTGGATTAAGTAAAGTTGATTTTCGTTAATACTTTAACACTGACAAACGCAAAGCTAACCACAGCTCGTCAGCTGCAAGAAACAAGAGTGAGTACAAACTACAACACAAACAATCTTGGTGAATTCCACCTGTACGTTAAGTTAGGCTATTTACAGGACAGCAAGAAAGACGGTCGCATTGAGCTCCCTAATTCCCGGCTCGCGTGTACCTTGCGGTCTCACCACAGGATTTACAAGTTTTCTTCTATTGGTCCAAATGCTTATTTCTGTTAAGGTCCGCTACGACTTACATAACTTTCACTACCGTGTTTTCACAAAGTTAGCTCGCCAACCCTTTGATATTTTGTCGATTTGTGGTTTTCCTTCTTGTGCCAACTAACACAAGGAAATTCGCTTGTTGAATAAACTTATCCTTACAATATCCATTGTAACGTTTCAGGCCCCTTTCGAACTATCTGATAACTATTTAGGAGATCAATAAAAATGTTGTTGCTTGTTTTTAAGGCGATCGGTGCAATTGAAGTTTTAGCAAATTATCTTTGTGCAATGTAACCCGGGCGTGAAATTGGACAAGTTTAATACGAGATGAAAAGACATGCTTTAATTTGTGGACAAACAAAAGCGGACGATGTTTGACGTTCAGCCGCAGTCGACAAAGAACAATCTATTAAACAAAACAGCGAGTACATTGGGTGGGAAAGCGGCAGTAAGTGAGGAGAGACAAAACTTGAGCCGGCGACTAATTAGCAATACAAACATGAATCAGAGGCTATTAGTTGTAATTGAATTGTCGCCGGCGGCGAAGTTGCCGCCGCGGCGAATTTAAATATCGCGCTTTACGAGGTTTCAGTACTTTTGCCCGCTGGATTATTATTTCGTAACTTATAATTGCAACTAGCGCAGCTATTTCCCTTGTTGATTTTGGTGTTTGTAGTTTTCTTTCACATAAATGTCGGTATGCATTGGTCGACAAAGACAAATAAAGGCAAGAGTTTTGATTCGTATAGAAGCAACATGAGTTTATTTTGTTAATTTCTAGTAAAAAATAAAGAAAATGACATAACAATGACTGTTTCCGTGTTTATATAATATTCTTTATACGAACTGTGAGTGCGCGCGGTTAGCAAGTTTATAAAACGAGTATTTCCCAAACGCAAACATGTCATTCAATTCGAACATTGAATTTCAATACGGTCATTGTTTTCGGATCGGCTAATAAATATTCATAGCAAACAAATGACGCTAAATTACTGTGGCAACTTCGGCCAATTGGGAGCCCTTTCGGCCGCGAGTCCGCGACCATTTTTCACTTGGTTTTCATAAAAATAATCCTGTCGTTGCTCCGAGGAAATTATCTCCCCCATTGACTAACATTTTTCACGGCAAGTTTGACTTCAATCCATTATATTTTCCCACTTTTATCTCGAAACCTTCACGACAAACTTGGATTGTGTTAATTGGGAGGTTGGACTTTTGTTACTACATTTTTTGAGACTTAAGTGCCTTTTAAAATTAATTACTTTGTCCGAGCTAAATAGTTTGCGGTTTTTGTTTTATTTGCCTGGAAACAACGTAAAAATGTTTGTTAAATGAAAGAAGCAAATTAGGTATTAAAATATTAATGTCATCCTTGAGTTGGGTTATACACTTCGACCTAAATACGCATTTCCATTATCAAATTACAATACACTTCGAAACTTAGTAATAGGACACTTAATAAGTTTAAGGACAGGGAACACTAATTATGTTACCCGCACTGGCCTATCTGTGCGCGTGCTAATTACTTCACATACGTCATACGGTACGTTTCACGACGTCACATATCTGAACCATCTTGGCCCATAAATTATATCCTAGTATAAATTACAACTCGAATTTAATTTCCCTGTACCAACATTTGAGATTTACTTAGACCCTGTTCATTCGTACTGATGTGCATTTTTAAGCAGTTTCAACCACGAAGCGAAGAATTGGTAATTCGATTTATAAATTTTTAAGGTTTTTGAGATTGTGCCTTGTAGGAAGTAGAATAGGAAATTCATTTCATTTCACTCATGCATTATTAACATTCATGACGTCATCGACTTGTGTTCAGTACGTTTATAAAATCCATTAACCTGCTGAGAAGCTTTCATCATTGTCTCCACTTTTATTCAGAGGAATTAATCACATCGTTTTAAAGCATGTTAAGACCATACTGTTGGGCCTTTTTTTAATTAATTTATCGAAATATTTTACAATAAGTACACGGGCTAACAAGAGAACAGGAAAATGGTAAACTTAAAGCGCCGGGAACTCGCGTCTTACGGTAATTCCGAAGACCTTACAGTCATTACCATTCAAATTACCAAATCGAATATGTCTCTGGAGAAATAAAATTTATCAGATAATGCTGAAAAGGCAGAAAACTTTATTTCCCTAAAATAATCTATAGACTTAATTTTACTTGTTCATTGTACGTTAACAGAATGACCTTGGTATAATAATACCATGCCCAGACAACATTACACAAGCAATTATTATCCCGCCCTTTGTTTGCAAAATTTCGCGTGAAATTTCCATAATCTGAACGTAGGTTGTATTTCAGTTTTTATTCACGTAATTTGAATTTAATTTTGTAATGTTATGCGATACATTGATTAATGTTTCTGCTTGTTAAACCGTTTAAAATCATTTCGAAATAGATTTTGTATGAATAAATAAGCTTAAGATTCAAAGGTTTTCTTTGAATTTGTATAAAATATCTTCTTACAAGCGTTGTTATAAAATGTTTTGTAGAATAGTTACGTCGATAGAGTAAAACAAAGACGTTAGACATTTTTGATCTATTTGTATTTCTAAGAACTTTTATACAAATCGACTCAAAGAAGATTTTATGACTAGACTATTTTCAAACTAGACTATCCTACTAATACTTTAAATGCGATAGTTTGTAAGGATGTTTGTTTGTTACTCAAACGGCTGGAGCAATTTTAATGAAATTTGGTATGGAGTTCGCTGACACCCTGGATTTTATTTTCACACACACTTAGGCTACTTTTAACCGACTGTTTCTGAGGCGGAAAATGAATTTTGCAGCCATAACCGCCATTCGCGCGGGCGAAGTCGCGGGAAACAGCTAGTTATATATATTTTTAACGTTAAAATGTTTCTATAAACGCAAAAATATGAACAGTCAATATTTACACATAATTGTATCGATATACCAGGCTCGCAGAATCAAGAGGCGGTTTGTATGAGTTCCCAATACCTTGACTCAGCTAAGTCGGGATTAAGTTGCTTGTCGCACGCAGATTCCTCAGCTACAGACATTGCCATTGAAATTTACGGATTAAATCCTCTTTTGGTACCAAATGACGCGTTACGATTTATCGAGATTTATACGGATAAAATGTGAGTGGAAACTTAAATGTATGCCAACATAAACTTTGTATTTTGGAATATAAAAAAAAATGAATTTTGTTATTGGAAGATTCTTGACTTTTAATAATTATAACAGAAACAAAACGCTACTATAAAACATTGTTCTGAAATCACGCAAAGTTCTATATAGTTATTTCAGGCATCATAAAAATCCTATAAATTAGAAAGCATCTTAAACACTGATTTTTACGAAGATTGACAATGTCAAAAACTTTTTCTATCTCAGAAATCGCTGATAGCTATTGAAAATCCTCGAGGATAAGGATAAAAAACGAAATTTTCGCCTCCATCTACTAAAACTATAAAGCTCCCATTTCCTAAATCATGAAGGAAACTTTGACCGATTGGCGTAAACTGATATAATATTTATCCTTAGATTGGTTTTCCCTCAAAAAAGAATGGCACACATTGTTTGTGGACAAACATTATTCCGGAATCGGATCGTTTCCAATAAGGTATTTCGAGAAACATTTGCCGCGAAATTCTAACTCATTCCTTAGCAACACACCTTCGAACTCAATACTAAGAGTTGTACGAAACGAGGTTCTAGATATAAGTAGGTTGGTACCTTTCTATACAAATACGTTAATTCTTAACTAAGACATAAACTTTGCTAATGAATAGATGTAAGAAAACTAGTCAAGAATCAAGACGAAGTGAATAGTCTGATATTCTAAATCTACATTAGCACATACGTCTGAAACAGCTAACTTTAGATGTAAGGGGCATGTTTTTGCAAACATAATATGGGGAGGACGGTATAAGGCCAAGAGGTTGGTCCTTCGAGTCTGGCTTTATCTGATCTAGTCCTGGATTAATTAACTTAAATGCAACAAGTCCGAGTTTGCGCAGCTCTCGAGATAGACTGTCGCGTGTTTTATTATGGAAGCAGCTGAATTAAGTAAGTAGAGTTACGTTTTACCCACGATTATATTACGTTTCGTTATAGAGTCGAGACAGGATATTTGTATGCAAAATTTTGCTAATAATTGCTTTTTGATGTTATCAAATTGTGGCAGATTAAAGTGCAGTAAAACTTTCTGGTTTTGAAGTTTTATTGCTGGTTTTTAATGTTATCAAATTAAGGTTATCACGTTATTATTTTTGAGCAATTCAATTATTAATGGTTAGTAAAAAATTCGTATATGTTTCAAACTGTAACATTTCTATAATTATAACTTGGTCTTCAAATTTCTTTCCCTCACCTGTAAATAAAGTATTTTGAACTTTAACATTTTCTTACCTTCACAAGTAATGTTATGTATAAGAGGCGTCTACCATTTAGTAGTCTGTGGCTTAATTGACTTAAATCGTAACAAGTCGCCGTTTGCTTTGCTGTAGAACACTGGCGTCGTGTGTTTTAATATGAAATTAAAAATAGTCCGGACTGAATTAAATGGAACCTTATATAATCTCATTTTAAAATAGTATTAAAGTTTTACGATATTTTTAATTCGATTACGAGTATAAGACAATTTTAAAAAAGAAAACTGTTCAGTTTTTATACAATATGAAAGTTGAGTTCTTGCAAATTATTGTATTATGTCTTGCGTAATCTTAACTGTATTTACTAAGATTAGTACCTAAACTTCTCTATTTCGTTCTATTCATTTATTTTGACAGTCAAGATAACATTATACAAAAAGGGAACAATTAATTGGAAAGAGAAATCAGTGTCGTTGTATCGGATCCGTCGGAGGGACCGACGACGTCCGTTATTGGGACTCTGGGTTCTATACTTCGACTTCCAACTAAAGTAGTGCGCACAAATTTATGCCGTATAGTAATGTAATAAGAGCGGGGTTGAACGCAAGGATAAAGTTGTGAAGTTATACGGAAGCGGCCTAATGACGACATAGACTACAATAGCACGTGTAGCCCCTTGTTATTGGTATCTGACCTGACCGCTACGAGCGATTTGTCTAAATGAGATCCGTACCTCTTCTCCGATGCTTTGTTATTTTTTTTTCGTACATGGCCCTTTACTCGTGACGTATTGAGTTAGAACTGCTCGTTTTCCTTGATTTCACTTGATGTCTTAACTTTTTATTGTGGCCTTAAAATGACAGTCAAATGTTAGACGTTTTATCTCGCGGAGCTATATAACAAATAGTTTCTTACTTTTAAATGGATATACGCTGTTACATTTACGATGATGTTTCTCTGAAATTAGGTGATATATTAAAGAACCTTTACCTAAACATTAAACTATAATGAAATAACGCTGTTAAATGGGGAAGTTTAAGGAACGAATGCCTTTGGGCCTAGATTTTCGGGGTAAGGTAATATGAGTCGAATGTCGTTACGATTAGGGGTTAAAATAGCTTTACAGTTAACAGTTATAGGTACCTGCGTCGACCACAACTACCGTAATCCCGTATACCGGCGATTAATCTTCGTTCCGGCTCTCACGAGGTGGTTTGTTGTGGGTAAATTTGTGGGGATGGCTACGATTTGCTGGCCATGGGCCCCGCGGGCCAAGTTCGTCATACATTAATCCTTTGTTGGTTTAATCGCCTCTTTTATCGATACCAGATTATAGGCACGGGCCAACTCAACCTTCTATGCACGTATACGACTAGACGACCTATACAAATTGATACCTAATGGATTTGAAGCCGATAATTATTAAGGTTGAACAAATAATTGAATGTCAATTTAGAGTGAGTTGACCTTTTTTAGTTTGTGTACTGAAAATAGGTTTTTGATAATGACTGAAATAAAGTCTTAGAATGCCAGTAACCAATTCTTTACTTCGAGAAATAAGATAATGAAAATCCAGCAGTGACAGTCGTTCGCGTGTGACATTAATATTTGATCACGTATCTTCGTACGTAAAACACACATTACCTGAGCATTGTTTTTTAGTAATTTGTTGTGTATCGTAGGCAAAGCGCGGAGGGCGGGCATCGGTGTCACGTGACGCCCCGCCCGCCTAATGTTTCACTCGCGTTACTGTGACAACTTCTACCTTTCACCAAATTGTATTTTCGTGTTCGGCCGAGTTTTCCTTATAAATACTGTCATTAAGACAGCGACACGGTGACAGGTGCTAATGTTTGTGGAAGTATCGAACCCATTTGTAAATAATGTAAACAATATGTGTTATGACATTTACTGACAAGTCGCGGGATTGACATCGATTTTTACAATTTCATTGAACACCCTTCTAAGGCACCAAAGACATTGAAAATTACAATAACACGAGTAAAAACTTATAATCCAATTTAATTCTTGTAACAATACACACGAACGTTAAGTCCCATAAGTAGATTGATAAATTCTCAAGTAAATTATATAGCTCGATCCCATATGGTGGAGGTATTAAACGGATAAAGTATAAGCCCACGAATGATGTTAGATACGACTATAACGACAAGAACTTCCACGAATAAATTAGTAAGAGGGGAATTGTGGAGCGGGCAAAACGCTTGTTATCTCCATTCGCGATTTTACAGCTCCAAGGGAACAAAATCTTTGGAGTAATTATTCGAATTTGGAGTTTGAGGGGACACTGAATAAAAAAGGAATGACTTTTTTGAGGGAAAATGCTCAACGAGAATTTAAGTACTCACATATACGATAAGATGAAATGTCAATGTAAAAATGACGAGAGAAAATATGTCTGTGAGTTATGTTTATCAGCGGCGCTGAAAGGTGTCATTTGGCTTGTCCGATATCGCATCCGTAAAATATGCATAGCTTATAACGGCGGCAAATTTAAAATGAGCCCTAAAAGACGAGAGGAGGGTAGGCGCCCGGAGCGTCATTATGAAGCCCCACGTCATTTGTTTATTAAACATCCTGCGAGGTGGAACAGAATAATGGCACGGTAGACTTTGTCACGGCCGCTTTACCCTGAAATTAAATCGTAATGATGATGCGAACCTCACTCGCCGCCGTTTTCGGCTCCCCCGGCCCACAGTTATTAAGTCCCGTGTCGTCTTGAGGTCAAAATGAATAGGTTTTTTTAAAAGCCCACCCGGTATGACAACTGTCATAGTTATGAAAGGAATCGCGCTGAGTGGTCTACCGAGGTTACATAGAAAATGAAAAAAATACGACGGTTTTTCATACTTTGTAAGCTACACAATTTGTAACGAAGAGGATATGTTTCGACGACCTTAATTTACTAATAGGACTTGAAGGATGAATGACAACCACCTCAAAGATATTCTCAGAACTTGCAGAAAAGCCAGTAGGTTTTATTTGGAGTTTATCTCAAAAGAGGTTTCTATACCAGCCTTAGATACGATACATTCAATGTAGTCATCTAATTAATTTTATAAATTGCAAAATATAAAAAGCTCCAGAACTTACCTACATACCTACGATTCTTAGTTTCAGAAAACTTTTAAATAGGAAATTGAAATTATCAACAGCCCGTTAAGATTTATTCGGCTTCGACGAAAGAATTTTAATTAAAAAGTTGTTAGAAATATTCGCAAAGAATATGTAATCTGTTGTTAGATTAATTATTTCATAATTGGCCGTTAACTGTGCCCAAATTAGATACTTTGAAACTTTTTACGACTTCAAACCTATGTGTATTATAATATGCCTGAGAGTAACTCGAATAATTTTAACAAAAATGGTGACCTGGTTTCTACTCGTCTCTTCTTTTATAGAAAAAAGTTTGCTTAATACTCTAGACATACAATTTTTTATGAGAAAATGATTTGAAGATTTTGCTTTTACGATATTTGTCGTTTTCAATTAATTAATTTAATACAACCATCATTCTTATTTGAAAAGGGCTTTCGAAATCCGCAAAAACCAACACAGAACGTTTTTCGCAAATACGGAGTTCACCAAAAAATATACAACAAAAAGTTCAAAAGTCACTCCGAAAGCATGAACTCAGGCTTTAATTAATTTGTAATTTAATGGAGAAATTATGTTGCAAAGTATTTAAAGGCATCGTTAACCTTATATTTTAGTTTGCTAACGCTGCTTAATAGTACTGGCATTATAAGTTAATGACATTAATATAAATCTGTGCGGGTCTTTATTAAGGCGGTAAAAATAGAATATTACTACGTTAATAAAGTGCAGGCCCTAATCTGCGTTAAAACGGTTTTCATGACGCAACAGAGTTAAACGAAAATAGATTCGACGCTAAATAGAAAATATATGCTAAATTGATAACCTGGTCACATGGATCGTTGGGCGCAGCGGACTAAATATTTTAGAAAAATATTTGTTTGACCGATACGAAAATAATATTTTCAGTTTTATTTTTAAAATAAAATCATATTCATTAAACTTGTTTACACAGGGAACTGCGGGCAGGTTGAGTCAAGTAGGTTTTTGATTATTTTTATTTAGTCTTAAATTCTTTTTTAGGATTTATTCGTCTGAAGTTAGTTCAAAGTTCAGTGTATCGCAACCATTTAAGAAGAGGGATTCGCTTAAACTAAACTGACATCTTGAAAATGAAAAGTAGACTTACGTACTACTCGTCCGCGCCAATTATACTGGCGATGCATGCAAAACGGCTCGAATCAGATTCTCTAGTGCCGACCTGTGTCAGCAAGTTGGAGCACAAACATAAATTTACAACAACCCCCTCTAGGGAATAAGTGTGGAGTAATTTGCGAGCACACGAGCTTACTTCGTCGCGAACATTAACTATTAAATTCGTTGCATATTAAACTACAACCTTAGTGCTGTAATCCAGAACCACCTGAACGTTAGGTTCTCGCGAGGCTCTTCAATGCGTCTTATGTAACTTATGAGTTTTGGGCTTAACTGCCGTCGATATTGAACGAGTAGAGCCGTTTGATGCAATGAATATCTGATGTACCGATACTGGTACCTACGAAAATTGTTAACGTAACTACATACATGAGGAATGGGACGCTAGCCATTGAACGGTGAACACAAGTTAGGAGACCTTTGAAACTGTTTCAACCAGCTTGTCTTAAGAACATAAGTAGCTTACACACACGCCAGTACATTAGGGAATAAGAAATAATAAATTGAAATCAAGAAACAATGAGATGAACCATTGAAGTCGAGGGTGCTAATCTCAGGTGATTCGACTGTTCTCAAAGAAAGCAGAAGTTATGTCGAAAAATACCCTCTTTGTTTCCGACAGGGAACAGGCCCACTCTGTTCTGGTCGAGAGTACGGAACCCCACTTGACACGCTTCATTTTTACCTTTTCTTTAAATTGAAACTGGAGCGAGGGTGCTCTTTCTATGCGCCGTGTATCAGCCTTCATTATGAATTAACAAGATTTTTCAGAACATTATTTTATATTTTTAAACTCCCACCGTTAACTAGGGTGCCTTAAATTGCTGCTGTAACCTGCGACTCGTGTGTGGGGCATGTGTGATTAATGCTCGAGTTGGTGTAACGTGTACAAAACAGGATTTCTCAACACTTGCCAAATGATCGCTGACCGAAAAAAGTCAATTTAATACCAGTATCAGTGTTTTAGTAAGCACAAGCGAGTCGGGGCATTAAGCGGTTATGTAAGACACGAGGCTACATGTGCCGTGTGATTCTTGTAATCAGAACCGTTGTAAGAACGGTGTTTGAGCAAATTATCATGATATTTCCCATAAAATTTCCCATGTTGGTGGATATTCTACGTGCATCGAGAACAACTTTTCCCATCGGGTGCGGTGCACTGCGGCCGTGGCAATGCACTTTCGCTGACCCCTTGCCTCCTCCCACGGCAGGCTTCTCGCTCGCTCCGGCGACTTTCTTCGTGCGCTGTCCTGCTCGCACGCGGCTGCGCCCGCGCTTCCCGGGTACCGAGGTAATAACATTCTACGACGCGGTACGCCGCCGTGTGGAACGGGTTCTGTCGATGACTTCCACGATTATTTGTATGAAAGACAATGGTCAGCGTGTATGCGTTTAAGAGGCTGCCATTACATGTAGAGATACAGGTACACACTAAATAACAGATATATTAACAATGATCAATTTTTTATAAAATTTATAAAAGTCACAACATGAACGTTAAACTATCGTGTTATAAAATACTTATTATTTTTATAAAGTATTTAACATGCAATAAAAATCTCAATACTTGTTCTAGGTAACATGTTATACGTAAATAATATACGAGCAGCAATCGGATTCAGCCCCAGTAAGCGGAATAACTTTCTTGGTTACGAGAGAGTCTCGACTGTCTTTGTTAACGCCCTATACAGTTACGCTTATCTAGTTGCATTCCAGGTGAATGATCTTCGCACACGATATTCTTAAAGTTTAACTCTCAAGACGACAAACCTTGACGACGTTACACTGAATTATATAATAGCAGAGCATACTCCATGCTGGAGTTTGAAAACAGTATTTATTTCTTAATCATTCCAAACGTCATGTGTGGAGTACTGGCAGAGCAACACCAGCGTGAGTCAAGTTTTGGATTACGTGGGAGAGCTCTAGCATGGTCGTGCAGTTTGTGAGAGATATTAAGTGTGCAATCGGGCGTCACTGATATTTCGACTTTATCTATCAAAAATTTAGGACGACATTCGTTAGTATCACACTCGAGGGGACGTCGTTCTAGGCTTGCGAGCATATCGCCTAATGTGTTCCAAACGTTCTAAAGGCGACGTCGCAGCCGCAGTATTATGACACGTAGGGCCCAGGATTTGGGTGCACATTCGATCGCGGGAGCATTGCCTGTACGAGGGAATGCGTCTGGCAACATTCCATCGCACAATGAGTAATTTAAAAATTCAAAAACTCGTCGAGGCTCAGCGTGCGCGAGGTGAGGCGATCCAACGAGTGCCGCTCTGCAATTGAGACTGTTATCTGCCTGCATTCTGCTACACAACGTACGTACATGCGAGGGAATAATCCGCGCCGCTGAATAACACGGTTACCTAAATATAAGCTCGGCTATCGAAACGTACGCTGCAATCGAATAGAAACGAATCGAAATTGTAACTACAAATAAAGCTGAGCGATTCGTTACAATATAACTTCATCTTTTATTCTATGAACATCGAGCTGGAGCAGATCAGCGCGCTGCACCGGAAGGGTTTCTTGAATCTAATATCGGATGGAAGTAAAAAAGAAATGGGACGGTGGTACGTGAAACGCGATCTCATTGCTAATTGGTAAACATACGGCGAACAAATGGCGCGCGATCGTCCGAAGCTAGCTCCACTATTTTTAAATGAAATTCTTTCCACTCATATATTCCCAAGTACAATTACATCGTAGTCCAGTTACGTTGGTTTTTGGAATTCCCAAACAGGTTGTAGAATTTGATTGCAATTTAATTATTCAGCATTCATCCGATGGATATCATCGCACATGCCGATTTTGTCGAAGTGTTGTCATATTTCAATCACACAAATCTGTGTTTCTGATGTAATATGAAATGCCTCTCTATGGGATTGTGCTTGTATGTATCTAGTATTACAAACACAATAATCGTATGTAGATATATGTATTTTGTAAATTCACAAGCATGAAGAAACAGCTGTTCTATTTTTTACTTCTCAGATTAAAACATTTTAGGATAAGTACATTAACTAATTTTTCGGATTAAATACAAGTAACAAGCAATGTTAAAACTTAAAAACTATAAATGATATAATTACAGTTATTAGTAATTATAAACTCGAGGTGTACGAACGAATCTTGAGACTTAACCAGCTCGAAAATGGTTCATCATTAGCAAGATAAACCTAGACCTAATATTATTTACAGCAGAGTTTAAAATAGCTTGATTGCTGCCGTTTAATTTCCCCGAGATGAATGTTTGAGTAGGAACTTAAACCTTAGTGGGTGGTTTTTAAGTTTCAATTTAGCGAAACTTAAAAAATGAGGGGGTTCGCTGCAGGGGATATTGGACACTGAATCAGTATACGAGAGTTTAAATTCATTGGAGTTACATTTGAAGTTTTTCGCCGACGGGTGCAATGGGAACATGTTAGAGTGAGGTGGTAAAAACTCGGCCGTAATTAGTCTTTGGATCCGAACCGTGAACAGATGCGAGGGGGAAGGCTGAGTGCCCACGGAGGCCCGATGCGTCCGACTCTCACTGAACTACGGTTGGCGAAGGATAACAGAAATACGTAATGATTTTATTTTATTTAGTTGATGGTTCCGTTAATCGAATAAATGATTTTTATGATTTGAATACATTTTTTCCCAAAACGTTGTCTACACGTCATGTGAATTTCTGTGACCTGCAGTGACCATATTTAATTACCAGTCTCACAGAAATAAGGCACATTTTTTAACTGGTGGATGGAATTATAAAGACTTGCAATGGCGCAGTAATCTACACGCATAGCATCTACACAATTGTACGCACCAACGTATCAATGTAAGGAATATCCAAATAAAAAACGCGCGCACCTCCGTCTAACTAATGAACGCACACCTTTCCGCAAACCTCGTTTTATTTATAGTTATTAACCTCCATCAATACAGAAAGAAAGCATAAACTTTTTACTAATATTAATCTTTTTTACTGCCCACTTCTTTCTCATAAACAACATTGTAATAAAATATTTTTACAACACTACCCGAATGATTCGCCAGCAATAACTCATGCTACGCAACACTTCAGGAAATGTATATATGAAAGAAACTACAATACTTGATAACGCAATATTAAGTCTATTCCGGGAAAATACTACTGAAATTGGATTAAAAAGTAAAATAAAAAAATCGTAAGTGTAGGAGTCCGGAGAAAAAAAAACGCGGATAACTTTTAGCGAAGTACGACTCTCGCTTTGATACTTCTACAAGTATGAAAAAGTCTTGTTGATTAGCTCTTGGAGTTTTTATTTCGACGTATCTTTTACTTTTTTCGTCTTATTACGATTTTGAACAACTTTCGTGGTCCTTCAAGTTTTATAAAATAATATTAGGGGAACAAATTTGCTAACAAATAGACGATTCATTTGGACATTTTGCTTACATATTTTCTGGAAACAGACATCAATTTAAAACAAGAATTAAGTGTTGTACAATAAGATTAAATTTTGAAGACCCTTGCATATAACAATAAACTGAAGAAACTAATACGAAATTTGCCATCTAACAGAATTGATTAGTATTACAAAACATTCCGACACTGTTAGCACGAATAGAAACCATCACCTTAATACGGGAGTCATCAAGCAAATTCACAGTTCTACACGGAAACATTGCCAATAATACAGCGTGTTCACAATTCAACTATTTGCATGATAGAATGGGCGTGATTTGAGGGGCCAGAGTGAACACGATAACTTTTGAAATGGACTCACCGTGTCGGACGCTGTGTAGCGCCCGCTGCTGCACTCAAGTAGTGAAGATTCACTCACCTGCGAACAAAAGAGAAATATTGTTACAGCCAGTTCGTAAACCGATTCCTGGTACATTTTGCTGCGAAACAATCGCAATGATTCCATGGTAGGGTAGTACGGGTTAAATCGAATGATCCCTGCAATCTCTTTACGTTATGCTTTTGTGTTTTTTTTGGATAAGGATTAAAAGTGTTGTTTTTATTCGCGGTGCAAGTCAAGTTTTATGCAATGAAATTAAGACCAATAACAGTTTTGTTATTTTTCATTATAATTGTGAATTTAGATATTAAATATAACATTACTGTTGATGTGTACCGGTTTTAAAGATTATGATATGATTTTTTTTTATTGTGTGCCAATAATGGTAAAAATAAATACAAAAAAAATTGTCGAGACGTTCAAAATACAGCATTTAATATAATTAAACCAAAAAAAAATTGGAGACATTTTGTGACGTCATAAAAACTACAACGAGGTTTCATTTCAACCCAAACTATCTACGAAAAACAAAGCTCCGTAGAATATTTCGTTCATTTTCGACAAAATATAAGACTGCAATTGCAAACTAAACGCTGTTTACAGTCCTTTGTAGTGTTCCTTGTCTTCAGATTCAGTGAACTGATTCTAATCGGATGTTTTCCCTATCTTTCGCTTGTTTTTGTTGCTCAAGGGTTTGCGAGGACTTGCGAGTAGGCGTCCGGGATTTTATTAGCAATGAATTACTGGATTGAATTTATTTCGTTTAGTGGTAGATTCTTGTGATCTGTACATGTGGATATGTATGGGTAGATTTGTTTTGTTGTTAGAGGATTTATTTAGTATTGTTTCTTCGATATAATGGCGGTTTGGGTGATTTTAAACTGTGGCTTTAAGTAATATTTTCTTCTCATGATTAAATAGTATTTTTAGTGTTCTCTTCAGCGCCAATTGTAAATAAACAGCAAAACATTAAATTTAAGCAAAACATTAACAAAATTCGTTTCCTTAATGATCAAATGCAATAGCAATTACGAACATCGTATATTAAATGCGGTTCGCAGTGTTTACAAAGACCGTTACGTTCGTAACGTTGGTCTGCTCAGTCATAGGGGTGGCGTCCACAATCTCCGCTTAACTTCATTATGAGAGCGAATTGCTAAACGTTCCCATTGTTGACCACGGCCCTGGGTTTAACGGGTGGTTAGTCATGCAAATAGACATCAACTAGAAACAAGCTCTTGGGGATTCGGAGAGTGTCCCGATGTTTTGGCCCGCGTCTGCAGACGCCGAGGAATTGAATGGATTGAATCAGTTTACGTGGTTTGCCTGTTTTAAAGTAACGGGTTTAGTTAGTGACGGGAAGTTTTGCTTCAGAATTTGAGTTGTTGGTCGACGGTATGTTTGGGGCTTTCAAGCTCATTATCAGCTGGTTACTTAACCAACTCTTTATAGCTATATGTTTAAATTATGATGTTCTCTCATACAATTTGTTCCTTACACACATAAAGGTTTCATACGAAAACCATGTTCACATTTCCCGACCAACTTTAGTAACCCATTTACAATAGTGTCGGACGCTTATTCAATTTAATACTCTATCGTATGTTTCATTTCGGTTAGGCCATAAACAAAACAAAACAGCTTTTCACCTACAATAATGAAATACTTGTTTGTGTTCAATTTTCACACCTATTCTCCTATTACCTTGCCATTAACTAAACCGTATTTAATCGGCTATTGTACCGAAATTACTGAAAACCGAAAGTCGATCAAACGCGGGACCTGTTAAAGGCCGAAATGATTTCCGCTAATAAACGTTTAGCGCACAAAGGATGGTAATGGAGAATGGATTATGGATCTTCGTTATTAATGCTGCCCCAATGTAGCCGAGCATAGAAACTCGATAGTTCGAAACGTTCGAAATGTTCGATAATAGTGACGCGACAAACGAGCAGCGCCGATTGTTTCCCTTCACTATTGAACCGCTCCATTATTGACGTATTAACTGCTACGATAATACACTTTAGGGGAACATTCGCGATTAGATTCGAAATGTTTCGCGATGGGACGATACCTAATACACGCTTTAATATAGATACGGGAAACAATGGAATATCCGTGTTTTGGCATGCAGTTTCATTGAAATACGAACAATAGTTAGCAAATATTTCGGACTGCTTTCGCATAAATAAAATGATGAATTCTTTTCATGTAAAAATTCTTGCTCCGTCAAAAATGTATGATTGGAAAAATATAGGTTAAATAAACTCGGTAGGAATGAAGTGCAATTTTCGGGAAGTGAGTAAATATTATTACTGGAATTCAATAATGTAAAAAGCTACATTTGGAAATATTTCCTTGCGGTTTTACACAAAAGTCCTATTTATATTACTTCTTTTAAAGCCTGGTTACAATCATAAGGTTTTATGTAACAAATATGATATCTGATACAATACTCCTTTCCTATTAATATGGTTTTCCTTATATAAGAGTGTCATAGCATACGCCTTGTCGAGCAAGATTACTCTGTATTGATACGATGACTTCCCCTACATATCTGATTCTTTGATAGAAACTAATGATGTGTCTAATTGACTTATACCAGATTCTAAGGATAAATGCTTTTACATGATTATAATATCACATTTTTTCTAGATATATATCAGAGCATAGTATAAAATAAAGTCACTGTCGCTGTCTGTATGTATGTCCGCTTAAATCTTTAAAACTACGCATCGGATTTTGAAGTTGTTTTTTTATAAATTGAGTGATTTAAGAGGAAGCATTAATGTGCGAATATGCGAAGCTGAGGCGAGTTGCTAGCTAGAACCATCATAATTATATGTATTTTTAATAAGAATTCTATAATTGGTTTGTACCTATATGTGTACCGACAGATTCTTAAAATGAGAACCTAAAGTATATTTATAGAACCTCTACCTTTATCTTAATATTATAAAAGAAATTTTGTTTATTTGGCTTAATTTGCTAATCTGAAGAACTAGTCGTTCTAATTATTGTTAAAAGTCACCAGCAACAGCTAATCAAAAATAAATTAAGTTAGGTAACTATAAACAATGTAAGTAAATAAGTTTTTAAATTATAAAAGTATAAATATTGTAAAGAAATGAGGGGTATTTATAAGGCAGTGTGTTCCTAACGTCAGTGAGCACGTGTCGTGAGTTACGCGCTACACGGAGCGAGAGGAAAGCTCAGCGAATCACAGGCGAAGTGACTGCGTATTGACACAGATACCTACATTATACTTCTATTATGTTATTATTTAAAGACATTTATTTATCATTTTAAGCTTTGAACTAGCAATTGCTCGATTTATTTTAAGTTATAGATGCCATCGTTCAGTAGAGGTTCGCACGGGACTAATATCAAAAAGTTGCCAGAAAAATCTTCCAATTTTTCCGATCAGTAAAAGCAGAAAAAAAAATATGAAAAGGAAAAAAGACTTACAAAGTTTCCTATAACATTTTGCTCTAAATTAATTAAAGCTTCACTACAAAATTTACTAAAGAAAATAATCTACCTTACACATTTCAGTAAAACAACTGCATCTGAAATTCTGTAACAAACGCCTGTCAGTCAAGCTTCGTAAGAAAGCCGCCATTTTGGTACGAGTCTCGTACATCAGTGATGCCTCAGGCTGATCACAAGTTAATGCAGAACTTGTTGCACCGTCATGTCTTAAACTTAACCCTGGTTTAAACAAGCTTTAACTCATTACACGAACCGACCTGTGTTTGCTTTGTAAATGTATGGAGTTTGAGAATTTCGTTGTAGGTGAAGTTTTATGTTATTTTATTCGGGATATTTTGAGGATGGAGTATGTTGGTATAAAATATTGAATTTATAATTAATGCTAATATAAAAAACAATCGAGTTAGTTGAGATCCTCCTCTTAAATTATTTTACATATCAAAACTTTTTACGTGTCACAAATCCTTCCTATCAGCTCCATAATAATTATGTTACTTATCTAACTCAGATAACAAGACCGAAACTTGTTATACCGTGTTTTTGTAAAATCCCAGGTGAGTGTACATTATTAATATTGAACAGAGCTTAATTTCATCAAATAACTAACTTTATCAAACTGAAATACATCGCTAACTTCGCCGTCCCGTTACGTTAATAATTTCAAATAAACGCGTTCAAACAAATATGACGAAACAAAACAGCTGAATGGCGAAGCCGTGAAATGGTCCCAGAGACCTCGTGTTCGGTTCATTACCCAGTCGACGTCGACTTACGTCATGCAATGTTCAAAACTTAATAAACTTTAAACAATACCCGGGAAGATGCGTTGTCAGAACTTCGAAAACTTGAAGTGAAACAGGCAACCGACGGAGTTACGCCCTATTAAGATACACAATGTGTCTAATGTTTAATAACATACCTTCGCAATATGCGTACACCCGAGTAACTCACATAGTAACTCGGGCCTAAGCTTTTATGACAAAATACTTTGACCAAAACTACTTCTATTTGAAGGTATCTTCGCTGAATAGTTTCGCAACAAAGAGCGCTTTCAATTTCATTAAACACGGCAACAGAAAAGATCAGATGGAAGTAATCACAGAACTGCTACGAATTAGTTTCCACGTTTTCAAAGAAGACATTCCAAGGTTAGAAAATGTTAGGTGGTTCAAAATTGAGGCCCTTCGGTGACGTTGGCGCCAATCCTCCTCCCCTTTGATCACGGAATACTTGGCGACTTCTGTCGCCAATTTAAAAAAGTTGGCTTTGTTCGTGCGAGTTGTTTGACCACTTCTTTCTTTGTTTGAATGGGAGTAGGTACCCCAGTATTTGAGACGGTAAATTAGGAAACATTTTGATTGGCGGGTCACACGACACCAATAAACTTTTGGGTCTTGTTTTGGCACAAACCTTTTAAAGAAATTACACGTTTCACGCTTCTTCCTTCTCTTATAAACGGTTTTATTCATTTCATAATTCGTTCCTAAGGAATACAAGTACAAAATGTGCTTAAGCCCCTCAATTTCTCTGTGAGACTACACTGCATTATTTTCTTCTCATATAATGTGAAACATTTTTTAAATTGGCCCATAAAGCGAAGCCTTACCGAGCCAACCTGGGCCGGCAGCGGCAAATTTAATAAAGTAACGTCTATTTTATCATGAATTATTCTGGAAAGTATGTTTTGAAAATTTTCAAATTAATTTGCGATGTCCCAGTAATGTTAAATACCAACACCCGAAGCGCTGCAGGTAATGTGTACGCGGACGCCGGCTAGTAAGGAAATGGCTCCCGAAATAACTAAGTAAGGAACGTAAATTACAACACGCCGGCGAGTTCGGCGTACAACACACGTGTTCAATGCAATGCGTACGGCTAGTAAATAAACAAACAGGAACTATTACATTATCTATAATTACACGCCAGACCGTTTCCTTAGATTAATATTTTTAGGTATTGGAAAACAGCTTATAAGTTATTACGTTTTCGAAATGATTATGAAAGGAGCATGCAATACAGACGGAAAAAATGAACACGAGTCTTACACGAATGAATGCGATACCGCGTACGTATTTTTATTGGTTTCTGAGCATTTATCTTTATTAATCTTTTGTGCGCCTGCGGAGTTTCGAAGCACCGTAATCTCATCCATTCAAAACACGTCGAGTGTTTATTAACATATTGACCATAAACCGGGCAGGCGCGAATCTGTGTCGATTTTTTTCCGACTTTCCGGTGCAGACGGCCATTCATCGAGGCTTTTTTGCTATCGCTTCACTGCCTGCCTATTTCCCTGAAAATAAAAAGCGATCGATGGTGTTTACAGAGAGAAACACATGCAGACTACATGCTTACATCCTCTTTGAGGATTCTCTTTCATGGCATCCCAGTTATGAAGTAATGAGCGAGGTATTATGAGTGAAGTTCAATGAAATTTGTATGAACTATGAAATTATAATGTTCTCGTATACTTCAATAAAAATAAATGTTTGTCCACTATGCTTTTCTAAGCCATTAATCAAATTGTAATGAAACTTTGATAGGTTTTCCTAACGACGCCCGAGAGGGTTTCTGACCCAAAATAGATACAATGTGCAACCAAATACTTTTCTTGGTAAAGTTGATTTTCAAATATAATTTTAGATGAAATAAATGCCTTTATAATTCGAACAGAATGACTACTACTACTACCTGTGAAACCAATTCATGCTTTACGTTGAAAACCCATAAAATATAATTAGTACTAGGGATGTAGTATAACACAACATTACTCTAAGAGCAACGAATAACGCAACATGTTATATAAATAACACAGTATAAATAAACTGAAAAGAGTTAAAATATGACAACGAATCGATAGGAATGAATAACATTGCCATACGATTTCAATGTTTGCGCTCGCGTTTGTTTGTTTAGCATACCTCCGTATGAGACGCCGGCGGATTCAGACAACGAGGATCGTAGTCTAGCACCGCAAACACAAGAAAATGAAAATAAATAAAAATCTCACTTACAACGTTTTGCGACACAGAAAAATGAATCTGTCTAAACGCAAAAGGGGACAAAAGATTAATTGAAAATCGATATAGGGACATACCTTTGCGAATCTATCAAAATACATTCAGTTCGCTTTCAAACGATAACGTTGAACTGAATTATACTGTCAGTCATGATTAATGCGGACTTATGACATGCTATATTGACTCTTCCGCTATGGAGCTGACGATGCAAATATAATACGAACGCTAATCAACGCCAGCCCAGCCTATGATGGGTAAACAAAAGAAAATCAGACTTACCACGAACCATTTATACTACCATTTATAAAATACTCGTTCTTTTTGCTTACGGAGTATTTATTTCACTGAGTGTGAAAAGAGAGATGAAAACCACGCGATAAAGCGTATGATAGTAGAATAATTGTTGTGCAGTAAGCTATGGTTACTTGAGATACTAATCTTAAGTAAAGGTATATATGATTATGAACTCCATAAATATAATTTTAGTGGCATGCATTCTGTAGTTACGGTACGTTACCTTATAACCATAGAGTATACAATTGTGTACCTAACTTTGTAATTAAATATTTTCTTGTACTTTAAACCGTATCGAAAATAAAAAAAATTGGCACCAATTAATTGAATATTACTTTTTTTAAACCATTAATGGCACTGGTTTATTTGAAAACCATTAGCGGCCAACGTTTTGAATCGTCGATAAAATGAATGGTTGTCTTTCATACCGCGATACGGGTCGGTTTCGAATTGAATTATCAAATTAACTTTTAAAAGATATACGTTCATACGTGTTCGGTGATTCTGAAAAAAGTTAAACGTAAACGGATACTTTTTCGTCCACATTATACTTAACGATTGCATAAAATATGGATTCCAAATTCTTCTAAGAGTTTATGCATTTTCATTTTGTTTTCGATTCTGTAGGTAATTTAAATACTGATTTTGTTAATTATTTAAAAGACGATTTCGACATGATTTTGAAAAAGGTTAGGACGAAAAAGTTTCTATTTCTATCTAACATGAGACAAAGACGTCGATACAAACGTGAGTAAGAAACTAATATTTGTATCTGTCCCGTGGCTACCACGAATCCCTCTGTGCCGACCGCATCGTCAAAAGAAACCGACTTCAAGGGTCTTACTAAGATCTGCTCAGCGAAACTTAACAAGAGCGAACATTAAGCATTTAATCAAAGTTCGCAACTGTTTAAATGGCTGGATTTCGAGTGCCTTTTGTTAGACAACATTAAGGGTATAGTATAGTATTTAATAATGCTATTGATCCAAACATAATTTTAATCATATTGAGCTGTTTCAAAGTCATGAAAGAAGTGTATTACATACCTAGATAGTAATTTCTTAGGTTTTTCTTTAGCAAGCGTTGTGGCATTATAAAGAACTTTGATAAGCGTTATCAAGAGATAAAACGGCATTGTCAACATCGCCCAATATTTTTTTAATTACGTCTAATCCGATACAAAACCGCAGTAGAACACAATCAACGCTGGGTGCGCAACACTAAATCAAAACAAACTTCAGACTGGATCCCTTTTACAAACTTTCTAAATAACGGCGAACAATCTTTTTCATTAAAAATCTCCATGAGCCCGATTATTAGCGAAGTAAAACGCCTCCGGTGGGCCGGACCGGCGGAGTTTGGGATTTAAGATTTCCGCGAGGTCAAACTTGGGAATGTTAACAGATAATTACGGGTAAGTTTTAGCTAGCACGAGACATTTAACAGATGCTTTATTCGGTAGCGGCCGCGAGCATACGATGAATGCTAATGAGACGGGAGTTGGGCCGATGTGGCCCGGACAGAGGATTTTGAATCCTACAGATATAACAATAAGTGTTGTTTTGGTTTGGGACGAGCTACGCTTGGCTCCCGAGCCGCCCGTTAACACATTTGGACTCGTGTCTAAGGTTAATTAGATTAGGATCCAACAATACGCAGATGCTATATAAAAACTGATTTGGGTATCACGCGGTTTATTTTCAATGAACGTTGATGATAACAGGGCTGTCGTGGGGTTGGTCTTTTATCGATGGACTAGTTTCATTTTTAGTCATAAAATGGTTTGTTTATTTGTACTTTGTTTGTTTGTTTTTAATTTGCAAAATGACCGAAATAGGAACCACAGATACCGTGTAGTAAAAACCTATCAAAAGCTAACTAATGAAACTACTTTTCAAATATTTTAGGCGTATTATGTGAAGCGTGTCATATATCGTCTTTGGTCAACTTATCAAAGTACTAATTAATTCATTTGACATGGATTCAACAGGCCAGCCTTCCAAAACCTGGGCTTAGTCTAAAAATACCTTAAAATATTAAACCTCCTTCCATTAAGTAAGCAAGGCAACCATCTTGAAGTAAGACACCGGTAATTTACATGAGTTGTGACTGTCATACGTCCTTCCGTACGTTACGGGCCAATTAATTTTACGGAAACGGATATATGAGCAAGGCGCCAATGGTTTCATCACACATATAATTTACTGCATTCGCTGTTGACTGTTCACTTGTGATGATCTATGTTTGTGAAAGTTGCTGATGTAATTTTCTAGTTCGCTGGCGTTACGGTGTATTACTGTTAGTAAGGAGGTTTATAGCTATACTAAGTGTAAATAATGTTTTTTTTGATGACTAAAAAAAAGTGACTTGAAATTATACTAAAAATATTTTTTGTTTCTATTTTAAACTATATTTAAACGCACAGAATTTTCCTTTCAGCTACAGCCACACAACACAACCGTACTTAAATTCTTACTTAAACATTTTTATGACGAAAAAAAACGCAACATAAAACTCCCTAAATATCCATTCATAACTCACAACAATACGAACTCCTATCTCGGGTAAAAAAAACTCCACCCACAAATGCGACACCCCTAAACAAAGCTCCCACAATATCTGGCAACACCTTAAGTAAACGCAATCTGTGTAAAAGCTAATTAATGCCGTGCAGGAAACGGAAGGGCAACGGGTCGCGTCATTAGATGCATTATGCAACGCGCGACGCATGCGCCGAGCATTACAATGTATGGGAGTTGTGATATCATGTGCGAAATTATGGCTGGCGGCGTCTTTATAGTTTTCTTTGCGGATTTTTTTTAGAAGAAATGACTACGCAAAAAATCGTCCCAACCCACCATACGTATCTCATTTAATACATCATGGTATCATGATCATTTTTTATTATGACGACATCATCGTAAGTCATGGGGTTAACGTGCAAAAAAACAATTCTTGTTCACTTTTTTCAGTACAAAAAATTTTAGGCACACTATTTAACTATAAAAAAGCTATTGATAGAGAACAGCCGTGAGACGCATAGGTAAAATAACGGTCTAATCTCACTGTACCCTCGCCCCTTGCCATGCTAACATGCGCGCGCGCACCTCAGTCGTGTCCTGTACGTTCCGCTGTGTTCACGTTGTTTATCTGTGCAATATCGGCTTGTTTGCAGCTATTGCTGACCTCTGCTTGTTTATTGGGCCCTTTGATAGTAAATTAACAACAACAAAGAAATGTTTAAAAATACTAACCTAAAATGTTGTTTTTTTATCAAAAATATACATAATTACATAATACTCTTGAATATTTTTGCTATTGATAACTAAAATGTTAAGCTGAACCATTATGTGTTGTAATTAATAACTATAATTAGGTTATTTAAAAAAAATTAACACCCCATTCAAGTAAAATGTTTTTATTTTTTTTTCAATAACCCCATATCTTTAGGGGAAAAAATTGATATTTATCTTTTTATGGGACTTCATAATTATATTAAAACTAGTCCCAAGTCTGTTGGTTCTTGGGACAGCGCCCATACAATTTTTTGCATACTCCTTTGAATAAAAAGATGGGAAATCATGTTCACTGGTCTAAATAATACAGTCGTATAAAAGGAGAGTGAATATAAAAGATCAAAAAAACAAAATTATTTTTGAATTTCTAGCGTCTAGTTCTAAGTTTGAAAATTTAACAACTTAAAATTCATGATTATTTCCAGCCGATATCTACCAGGTACACTCCAATTTTAAATAATAACATTTATTTTTTTGAATTCGTTATTCAAACAATCATTTTGTATATATGGCATGCAGTATGTTTGTTCCACATTACGCAATGGCGACGCACGCGCATGGAATCACAATGTTATGAGTGCAATGAGTTATGATGTCATGTGCGAAATAAAAATACCAGCTTCGGCTGCCTTTGAATAATAAGTTAAATAAAGTGTGCCGTCCATGGCCCATGTGATTTTCATTCTTGCGGTTTGAAATAAACTTTAAAACTAGATTGCATTTAAAAAGCATTTATTTAATTGATAAAAGCAATTGAAAGTGGGAACATGTTTTAGCTCTTTTTTTTAATAAACCGTGATCCTAACAGCGACTTTCACAACAGAAAAAACGTCAATACTTTGACAGAAAACCACACAGACACAAAAAAA
Source organism: Chrysodeixis includens (assembly GCA_941860345.1). Taxonomy (NCBI): domain Eukaryota; kingdom Metazoa; phylum Arthropoda; class Insecta; order Lepidoptera; family Noctuidae; genus Chrysodeixis; species Chrysodeixis includens. Next base: position 219,377 of record CALNXA010000002.1, read on the forward strand.
AACACTTTTTTTTTTCAAAACTACAGCCCCATGATAATTGCTTAATATAAAAACAAAAAAGAACCATGATTCACCAGCTAAGCAAGTAGTGAAATAATTAATTTAACAGTAAAACTTTTTTAGCCTGTTAAAGTACAATTTAAAACCGCGATACGTCCGGCTGGTTAGTTTCAATCTTCAATAGCCATCGTTGTAAATCTTTGTACGAGTATCGGTTTAGAAAATTTATTTTTAAAAACGACTATTTCAATACTGTTAAATTGTTTCGTGCGTACGTATGCGTACTGGTTGTAAATGTGGAATAGTGAATTTTAAATAAGAAAAGGAGATCTGATAGACTAGGTACATCATTTGTCCTTACATTTGGGACAGTGTAATGTCGCGATATTTTAGTTACTGCATACCTATTGCAAAGTATTTTTTTCTATTTGAAATGAGATAGTTAAGGAGTTTCTTGGTTGGTTAGGTTCTTCTTCATACAAATGGTATTTTGGAAAGTTTGAAAACGCGCAACTAGAGTCAGTAACGTTTTGAGAGTACCTACTCGAAATAAAAATAAAAAAGTGGTTATTTTAAAAACTATGTTCTGTTAACTATATAAAATTACTGGAAATTCCATCCTATCCCTCTTTAAATTCGATGGAAAAATATTTTTTTAGAATTTACCTTTAAATAATAGGTATTTACATAAATCCGCAAAAAGAAAAGAAACTATTTTTCTACGTTCATAAACATATTTTTACAGTGATAACCAGAAGAAAAATCAACAACAGTATATTTACGGACGGGCCTGTTGGTCTAGCGGTTAGTGACCCTGACTGCTAAGCCAGAGGTCGTGGGTTCGATTCCCACCCAGGACAAATGTTTGTGTGATGAGCACGATCATTTGTTCTGTGTCTGGGTGTGATTTATCTATAATATGTATATATTTAGAAATATATAAGTATGTTTATCAGCTGTCTGATCACCATAACACAAGCTCTGCTTAGCTTGGGATCAGATGGCCGTGTGTGGATATTGTCCCAAGATATTATTATATATTATTATTATTATTATTTAACGTTCATTTATATTTTTACTTTTAACAATCTATTCCAATACTTACAAGTATTACTAACCAGCAGCTACAAACCAGTACACTTTTCCACATATCAAATAAGTTCTAAACATTTAACATTGAAATCTAAACAACCTTCTTAGTCCCCTTTCTTCGCCTTCACATGTCCCAGTCAATGAGATTGGGTGAGCTAATGGTGCATCACTAGACTCATTAAGGCCATTATTAGAATGTGGGGCAGTGGCTACCCCTCACGCATACGAAGGTTAAGCCAAACAGTCAGATGGATTGCTTCCCATCAACAGATATTGACGTGATTTTTTCTCTCCTTACTTGAGTGTAGTTAATGTATTATTTTAGTGATATTAAGGGTTATTTGAATTTGTGTGTGATAGGTTTAAAGTGCGATAATTCGAATCGTAAGATAGGAGACTTTTCGTGGATTTTTCGAATAAAATATAAATACACTATAACGACTTCTTATGCCACGTTACTTAATTTTTTTTTTTATTTGAATTTGGTAGGTTTAAAGTGCGTTAATTCGGATCGTTAGATAAGAAAGTTTTCGAATAAACTAAAAAGAGACTGTGATTTCTTATGCCATGTAACTTAAAATTTTGTGTTTGAGTCTAACTCTTACTTCACCGGTTATATATTTTTTAGTAAAACATCATCTCTGTCTAAAAGTAAACGTTATATTTTTTTTCTACTGTATTTTTGATAAGCTTTCATGTCTAAGTACGTACATGTTTTAACTCAACCACCATTACTGCTGCAATTAGTGGCACTTTAAGTGTCATTCCACATCCGCTTGTTATTCCCCGAATCTATTATTTATTTACAAACACCGAGTTAAAAGCGTCCACAAAATTATGAGACATAAAAATGGGGGGAATTATTCCACTACGTTATTCAGACGCGCGTTTGACAAATGACCACAGTAATTGTAGAAAACACTTCATATGATTAGAATAATGTCAATAATTCAAGATTATAGCTTTCGTTCGCGTTGTAATTGCTGTGTATTATATTAATGATACTGATTTATTTTTAAACTGGCTTTGAACCGCGGTGTCACCCGCTTTTTACTGTGTTTTTTTTTTTAATGAAAGTTAGGTTAAATTATTCGTTAACTGCAAATATAACTTTTATGAAAGTAATAGACTTACTACAGGTATCGAAAAAAGTAAGTATGAAAACTACAAACTTTCATTATCTGATGTTTTCTTTTTTATGAAAAACCGTCTTTATTTCAGCATTATTTCAATTATGACTAGACTCTCTTTAAAGACGATTTACAGAGAAAAAAATTGGCAAAGTCATCTAGTTTTTTTATACAAATTACGCTACACAATATACAAGAACATACATAAACTGTCTTCCTTTACTAAACATGCTCGTTACACACCAAGCCTACATTTTTAACATTCAATTCCACACCTATTCACGCACGGATTCACTGCAAAATGCAATTTACAATAAATTATGTAGATATTAATAAGCTAGAAGGTTAAGGGTTGGAATAATGGGTAGGCCATTCATCGTTCGATAAATTGCCATAGAGACACAGTGTAGCCAGATTACGTGCTTCAATATCCGGGTGGGGAACGAGGTATGGTATGTTTCTACAGTATCTGTGGATTTTTTAATGCAGTTTCAAATGGAATGCGTGGAAGTCGATGTGTGTTTGTTTATGTTTGCGGGTAGACAAAGGTTGGATTTGTTTCTATGTGTGTGTTAAATATACTTAGGTGTGTGTTTCTAGATAATGACAGTATACCTACGTAATATACAGTAGACATATTCAGTTGTATCTCTTTATTTTTTTCCAAAATTTAATTCTTAAACTGATTCATAATACCTACGACAGAAATGGCTACAAATATACCGCGTGCAATATGCTCGTATGTTGTTTAATTTCTTTATATTCTGTAGGTATAATTTTGTAAAAAATCATTTAAGCCTACATAACAACACATAATTTCTTAATAAACATACCTAAGTCTTAAACGAACACTTATATACAAAACGAACTCTTTTTATTATCTTTAAATCTTCACAATCGCTTCAATAACCTCTAAATTCGCAGGAAATGTAAAACGTGTAGAAGTTTGAGTGTATCAATTGTATTCAATTGCTTGGTCACTCGACCGTCTGATACGTGAAAAAAAATTCAATCGCATATCGTTCGCTTATGAACATTTCCTCTTCTAACGTAACTTATGAGGAAATGCGAAGCGATTTATGAATTTATATATGTACGTAGAAATTTTAGCCAGTATTTTTTCTTTTAGTGAGAAATTGAGTTAATGAAATATTAATTGAAAATTCTAGTCAAAATTAGGCGCACAAATGTTGTACAATAATATGTCAATTTTACAAAAATAATTTAATTTTATAGTACTTTTTACTTTTACGGTAAGAGGCTTTCTTATTAACAGGTTATCTGTGACTCTACAACGCTATGCAAAACGGATATTCAAATATCTAGCTCTTATCGATTCGACGTCTTATTTATTACTTACTTAGTTACTCACGGCTTACAGTTATACTAGGTATCTAAGATCTTTCCGAACAAGCAAAACTTACTGAATAACTTCATATTAAAATCACATTAAATATCGCATTACAGGGTTAATCTACTATAAAATAAATACAAATAAAGTGGGATCATAAGCAAACTAGTCTGTTTCTCTTGAGAAAATATTTGTTCGTGAGACAACCCTCTTTCATTAGTAAACGTCTCGATCTTTACCTTTAGCAAATAATCAAGAGACGTCAATATTCGTTCAACTTTCGTTTAATCGTTGATATCAATGTATAAAAATAAGACGAAAAATGGTGAATATGGAAAGGCTATTCAAGACAATCCAATCTAAATTGAATCTTAAATGTATGCGCTCAAGAGCAAATATACATCAGAACAATATTCACAGAAGCCAGGTAGTCAGAGAGTAAAGTGTCAACTTTCTCCGTCTGCGATCTATCTCGGAGCTAATAACACGTACCCAGTAATACCTTCTACGTCCAACTTCGAAATACAAATATCGGAGGAATCCGAATATCTGTTTAACGTTCCCTCCTCACGGCAGATTAACGCCAATATTATCCATAGCACGCGACCAAACTGCAGACTCCGGCCGAGTCAAGCCTTAACACTTAATCCTCACTAAACACTATTACAAAGACCACATAAATTTATTCAGTGTGGATCGCTAATAAAACGGATAAACTTTCATTGTCATGCACAACGACGTAAGTGATCGGACAATGCACGCGGATCACCACCCTAAATATATCACAATAGGTGTTATATTTGATAACGGTAGGCCCAAATCTGCGGTGTCGGTGCAAAATGAGATACGTAGTTGATTGACAGAAGTCACGCTGTACATTGTATTAGAGGGATTGGAAACTTAAACTGTCAGGCTCGTTACCAAGTTGAATGGGTCGGAGGCTTAGCACAGAGATCGCAAACTGGTGCGTCTTTGATCTTCATAACAGCTAATTAATTGGGTAAGGAAAGCTTAACCGAATGTATTGACGGGCCTAAGCCTCTAAGAAACGCTGTTCAAACAACTTAAGGGGCCGAGATTGTTTAATGATAACCTTTCATTGGGAATTTTCTCGGTAACGGGTCAATAACGGAAGTCGAACGGCCATTCATAAAGTTTATATTTTAAATTGTGTCTGAAATCGAAACATTGATTCTTTAAATTTTCCATTCATAATCTGGTTTCCAATTATTTTTATTATAATGGGAGCGACGGAGTCAGATAAAAGGCCTTTTTTATAATTGGAATTTACCTTATGTTTTGTTCACTATTATATTGTGGCTTGATTTGTTATAGCAAATACCTAGTGCGTATAAAATTACAGAAAGTATTCATTTTATTGTAGCCCTAGTGTGATATATTTGTAAAATTTTATGTCCTCTCAAATCAACAAGAGCCGATCTTTCAATCAAATCTATACTATCGTTGAAACAACTACAAATCAAGCAGAAAAAGCATCGAACATTTTTCAAATTGAAACAAAACAGAATCTCTGATAGTGATGTACCCAGTATAAAAGTGGTACAAATAATTTGGTACGCAGCACAGAGCGGTATTACAGACAGGTGTTCAGTTCAGAATGCGCTCGTAAAACCAACTCTATATAGATTTATTATTTAAAGTGCTCCACACCTATTGTTGGCACCGCGTGTTTATATTGGGGCAGGTCGTGAATAGGTTTTATTTTTATTTACCTTTGTTTTACAAGGCCGTGGGACAATCACCTTATTAACGAATGGAAGTGTATTCGGATTTCAAATTGTTGGTAAAAAGTTATAATATCACACGTATCAACCTTTTTGCATTACAACTGCATACGTCATCATTAATTGATAAAAACAAATGAAAATTTATAAGTTTTGTTTTTATTTAACTTTTCTTCCCCCATATTTAAGCCAATCTTACAACCATACCACCTATATGTTTTTTAATATAAAAAATCCGTTCATTTTCACACCAAGAAGTATTTATTACAATGTTTTTCTCTACAATACTTTGTCAGTTGTCACATTTAATAAACACGTTATGTTTATTGTCTCATCCGAGGGAATGTAAGATGTTTATCGACTGCCCACATGACTGAATCAACATAAGGAAATGAATGTGGCCGTCGTAGGCGTTCGATCAATCGTATCTGTCTCCAAACACGAGACGGTACCTCTGACTGGAACTGATACTAAACCTTTAAGTGTATACTCTTTATATCTTGGTATTAAATTGACAACATTTTAGAATAGGTGACTATAACCTAGCCTTCTTATAGTATTTTATTCTGGTACTAACATTTTAGAGATTTGATGTTTTTTTGTTTTAATACACTTTAATATGATTACGATCGATTAAACAAATACTAGCAATATACACAAGCAAAAACCCCAACGGTCTTCGCCAAGGTAAAGTTTTAAGACGGTCCCATAAGAAAGACAATACTCGAAGCAAGAGCTCAAACAAACAAAAGCGTGTTTGATCACAAACATTAACTCAAACGTGAAGCTTACACAAATTATTAAGATAATCGTTTGCGCGTGAAATTTAATAGGTAATTAACGTTTCTAAATGTAACCGTGTAATGTCTGCCGGGGTCCATTAAGCCCCTCTGCCGTCTATTACCTAACCAAACAATTGGCGGCAGCCGATAACTAAGTTGCAAGCATGCGAATAACCCGCAAAGAACTTACGATTAGTGTTAGGGTTAAGTACTTGTATCTCAACATTCTCGAAGCGATAGTACCGTAATCTTCGGTAAAGGATTGTTTATTGGTGTCAAGATAATCGATGGTTGGGTACACACATTTAAGTGTCTGGTCAGCTATCAAAGGCCTAACTAAGCTACTAATTTCGTCTGAATAACGCTTCAATTATTTTCAACTAACGTATTACATTTCAAACTAACAGAAAATTTACTCAAAGCAAAAATACAAGAACTCAATTCAAAATAATCTCTCTCTAGTTCCCAAATTGTATAGTATCATATTTGACGATCTTAAAATGTACGTTTACATTACGAAAATTAAATAGTGAGGGTACAAGTCCCACCTGCGTTCTGTGTTCTGCTTATTTTGTGGCACAGGTCGCTGGGATTTAAGTTTGTCGTGCTCACGTGTTTAAACAAAGCTTACTAGACACTATGTCTTGTACCTGCAACTTGTGTACCAATTTATGTACTTGCTACTTAATTCTTAGTGTTGTGAACACTTGGGTCTAAGTGAATATTATTTGTGTCACGTTCAAGTGTTGGTTTTACAGAGTTATAGAGTGCTAACGTCGTAAACAGTGGGCGCTGTGGACGGTGCTACGCTGTAGTTTATTTTACTTGTTTAGTATTGGATAATGTGGTCTTAGTACCTTTTATAGCTAAATTGAGAATTCTATTAAAATGTTTTGGTTTGGACTAACCTATACATTTAAGAAAAAAATACAGTTGGTTTAACATGGTTTTTAATGACAATGTATCCGGATCTTAGGATACGTGTATTAAATACAATTGTCGTCACAGATTAAAAAAAAAGACATAATATTTTTGTGTTCATTAAAACAAAGCTAACAGCAATTTTTTCGTGTCGTTACTAGAACTATAGACTATTTTTTGGTCGTATTAAAAGCGAAGCCAAATAGCTCTAACAGAGCACTACAGCTATTAATTAGCTAACCAACACGTACCATGAAGGTTTTATCTCTACAGCTGAAACATTAATCAATTGATAACAGCCGTACGAAAATATGTTAGTGAAAGCAAAATCAATAGTTTTATGTATTCGGTCACCGTTTATCAGTGGATTTTATCATCGCTGCCGCGGGCTTTCCGTCCTTTCTTGATAATGTTACTGATGAATAAATAAGGGAACATGCGTGTCAAATACTAGATAGAATTGATAATACTCGACACTAAATGTTTAGTGGGAAATAGTCTATTTTCCTTATGTAATAACGGAATCTACTAACTCAAACTAAAAGGGCTGCAACTGAGACGCTCAGACGTCACATAGACAATGAAAACTAAAACTAAAATACCTAAAATATATCTTCCCACTAAAATACATCATAGACAATGAAAAATATATTCTATTTAAACACTAAATAAGGAATAACTTAGTAATTCAACATGACAACTTTTGCTTAATTAAACAAACGAACATTCAAATATCGTAAACTTTGCATTAATAACCAGAATAATATAGGAAGGTTAATTTATTTCCCAAACATCTGTGGGCTGCATTGAGAGGGTTACTCTTAATAGTTGGTATTCAAAACACGCGATTGATCTCAAGGGTTAATTCTATTCATGATTTTAGTTAGCCGAAATATTTTGGACCAAATTGAAAAGGTATGAGTGACGTATTTGTTTACGAATAGGTAAATATTTTCGTCGTTTTCAGAGAAGCTGTCTTTTGAAAGCTTTTACTCAGTAAATGAATAATAAATGGCTGTCCTTTTTTATTTCAAGAATATTATGATAAATAAATTTTGATCTTGATAATTTAACTTTTACGAATATAAAGGTGAATTTTATTTAATATAAAATACTAACACGTTATCCTTAACTATAAAATTTTGTTTAGAAGGTTTCAAAAAATTAAAAAAAAAGTCACTTTTACAAAAAAGGTTTTAACAGCCGTCGTTAATGTGGAAACAAAATTAAATATATGTTTATTTTGCCTGTTTAGACGCGCATAGCTGCCTCTAAAAGCTTACAGGGAAATTTTGCCATTGCGAGGATTCTTAATGTATTTTTACCGACTGTATTCCCACCAAAATGAAAGTAAGGGTTAAAAGCAAAAGTAGGTAAGGGCAAACACAGATAAATTATATGATATTAACATTACTTACGAAAATGTGATTTGTCATCAAAATGTCGCGAGACTCTACAGCCTTTCTGTGTGTTTCGAATCACAAAATGAGAAATTAATATATATTCTATCTTCATTCTAAAAAAGCCGCAACAAAAATGGTATAAAACAAAAAACCATCAACAACTTTTTATTTAGACAAATGCCAGTTATAAATAAAAGCAAATCGTGCTCACAATAATTAAAAACGCAATACATTTGAAAAGCTATATTTATATTAACATGAGCATTGTCATGAAAACTTTAACGGGCAATCGTAAAACACTATCGATAGAAAAAGTATTGTGATCAACACCTGCGACAATTAATGGTAGGTTCAGAGCACCTACCACCATCGCTTAAAATAATATCATTGCAGGTGTGGGAGCGAGACAACGCTATATACAGTGTAGAGCAGTATCTCTCTTCCACACTCGCAAAAATATCACTTTTATTATTTTTATCGGTGGTGGTAACGGTTCAGCACTTTCATTACTCGCCCGATATACTCGCCTGATGTACTGGCCTGATATACTGGCCGATACACTCGCCTCTATGAATCGTATTCGTTTGTTTGTGTTCATGTTAAGTGATGGGGGTGCGACCCGTTCGGTGCCGTACCGCTGTTTGTAATTTATTTTATTTGCCCGGTGATAAGGGTAGTTGTTTGATTTTCGGTTATTTTTTATTTATATTCGATGATATTGATGCCAGAATCTGTAGCTAGAATTTTACAGATTGAGATGAGTTTTTGTTCATATATTTATTTATTAGTATTCATAATAACGTTATTACAGTTATATTGCGCCTCGTTTATTCTACTATATTATAGTCAAACGTACACTTGAAACATCGATTACCGTCGATTCTATGACATTCCTAAGAAGTCATGATTAGCACCTTTACTACACTATTATCGGTAACGACAGGTACGATCTGAAGTCAACACGAGTCACAATCGATTAGACATCGAGCAATTAGATCACTAAGTTTAGTTCCCTTGCGGGCTCACAGTAACAATGTGAATTGTAATTGAAGATCGTGCGATGTGCACAGGACTCGTGTTCATTATATCATAAAGAGATGGCGGCTTTTTAGCGTAACACGTTTTAGTGCCCAGTAAAACTGAGTCGGATTGTCTGTACTTAAATATTTGGGGAATCTTGAAACGTTGATATTATTTCATATGGGGAGTGTCATTTATATATATGTACACGTAACATAAAAGCTTTATTACACGTTTATTTTGAGTGAATAAAGCTGTAGTACCTGTGACAGTACACGATACGATAGCAGTGTCAAAATAAATTCCTATATTACATTTCAAAGGGCCATAAATAAATCATCGTGCAGCCCAAAACTCTCGTACGAGCCAGTTTTGTTGTCAATAAATCCATCCTCACTCACTCGTAACTTAACAGATAAAAACTTAGTTTGTTCAGTCAACTCCGGGGTTCGATTACGTAAGACGCAAACTTCCTCTATTACCCCCTACTTAAGGGTACAAATTTAAGCGCCCCCTATTTAAACACTGTTGCCAAATACCTACGTGTGTAATTTACGCCAAGTGCGGTTTACAACCGACGAACATTCTCGGTGTCGGATTTGGACGAGCGGGGGACTTATAAATCTCTGACAAGACGTACGATTTATAAGCAACCGCTGATTTGTAAGAATTCTACGGGGAATTCAATTTAAGTATACACGGAAAGAGGCTTCATATTTTCTGTACTAAAATTCCCTCGTCATAAAAATGTGTTCAGTATTTAAAGTCACTTAAAATTGGCTGTCAAGATTTTTTCCCGAAAAAACTGACAAGCAAAAGTGAACCTTATTGTTGCCCAAAAAGTAAACAAGTCATTAGTCTCGAAACAGATTTTCATAAGTAATCAGGAGTCCCATTTTTCAGCACCAAAAAGTGCGGTCCCTTCACAGGTGGGCCAGCGAAGTCCCACAACAGTGTCATCATTTAAGCCGCACATTAGTGAAACTTGCGTCGTTTGAACACCTGGGTACCGCGACACACTACTCGATATTTTACTACCGGAATAAACTGGCCGGCAAAATGTAAGGACCTACTTTAGGCAGCCTCGGTAATATTTCAATTTGGATTCTGGAGAGATTTTAAGTTTGCTGCGTAAATATTTGGGAAATAAGCGTATTAGTAACACTAATACTGCCGTAGTTAGAGTTTATGGAAAAGATCAGCTTCAAAATTCACTTTTTTGGCTCATAGTCAAAGATAACATTCCAAGATCCCTTTGATATTCAGGTATTCAGGACGAGAGAGGACTGGATATGTATGCTTCAAAGTATTATCAGAAATTTATTGTACAAGCTTAGGCATACCCCCTCTGAGTGTGAAATGCGTTCCACGAAGTTTCTTTGTCCTGGAACTCTGTTGTATATCCCGGACGGTTCGGACTAGTGCCACAAACACCAGTTTCGTTCGTACTAAAGGTACTATTAATACTTGCAGCGTGGGTGTAGGCCAACAATACAGCCTTTGAAGAATGTGTGATGGACGATGGACCAGACTTTGTTAGAACAATATTGCATAAACCGTTGAACTTGTGCATCGGGCAAGCTCGACTAGTTCCCGAATAGAATTATTTACTACCTGTACCAAGTCTTGAACCTGGATTATTCCACTGATAAAGATAGAGCTATAGGAATAGATAGCACCATGTCGTTTTAACTACGGATCGGTAAGCGCTCTATCGAGTTATGATAACCGGATCAACCAGGTGTTATTTTTATTTTACACACAAGTTATTTACGTCACAGAACTGTGTTAAATTGTTTAATTCTTGCAAGACATGACGAAACGATTAGGCATTTGTTTATTATTGGATATTGTTTTTTCTTGTTACTTTTGTATAACAAAGGCGCGATTAACGTTTGACTTTTTATATAAACCTCAAAAGAGTTAAAATTTGAGTATACGATGTTGAAAATCATTCTAAAAAGAAAATGGAACAAAGCATGTGTCGACGGCTTTCGTCTGAGCTTAGCCTAAGGCGAAGACATAACATATCTAGTGATGCGCATTATTCAAATCACTAGGTATCGATTCGCACTCTACCTGAGACCTAAAGGTTTCTAAAAGCCTTTCTGTTTGTACAACAGCTTCACAGCTCTCACGAATAATCACAACGATTCGAGACACTCCAATTCAAATGCAACGGATGACATTAAGTCTAGATCTTGAACTACAATATTAATGAACTACTTTACTTCTACTAAGATAATGTTGTTTCATAGACATTGAAAAATAGCTGTTTTAGTTTTTTGACGTCCCTCCGAAGTTAGCGCACTTATCTACTGAGGTGTGGTTCCCAGATAGTCATTAAGGTGTTCAACTTAGAGCGGTCTATTTATCAGACATCGAGAATTGCACCGCGCAGGTGCGAAGACTAATTCTAATGAGAGTAGCAGTGACGTCATTAGTATCTTAAAATGAAAACTCGGTTAGCAAAATAAAACAAATCTGCTACTTACGCAGTTGTAAATGAATGAAATCTACGTGTACTTTCTCTAACAACACCAACGTACCTGGAAACAAAATAAATTTGTTTATCAATACTGAGGAACGAATGTCAACTTATTTCGGAAAATTCTGTGTTTTCTTGATGGTTACAAAAAATGTTCAGCAAAAGCTCTATGCAATCTATATGCAAAAAAAGTTTAGGAACCAAATTTAATTAAAGTTATTCGAAAACCGAAACAACATTCCAAATTCAAACGTTAGCTACGTTCGGAAACAAACCAATAGCGGGGCGCTGGCGAACCACGAGCGCGCCAGTTAATCGCCGCCAACTAGGGGGTAATCCTTTCGAGTGGTGTGCATATAACGAGTGAATTCCAACCCGTGCCGCATTCCGAACGCACGGCATACAGTGAAATTGCGGCACTCGCCGACTCAAAGCGATGACGGGGCCGTATCATTGCATGATGTGCATCAGTACGCAAGTCGTTGTCGACGTGTGAGTGATATACAGTAACACGCGTGTTTGCAAACACTAGTTTCTTTCTAGAACATTCCCACAATGACATTGACAAATGATAATGAGCTGAAGAAGGACATTTTTATTTAACTCTACATAAAAGTTGGCTTTACCATTAGTTGTTACGACCAGTGATTTACCAACTGTCAATAATCCTACGCGACTTTCAACCAAGTTTGACTTGCAACCGAATCTAAAATTCACCAAAGCTCCTTGAACGAAATGTTGGAAAATTTTCACGAACTAAAAGCAGCGAGCATTTAAAAGTGACTCGCTTTGTTAGTCTGTACCCTTTTAAGGCTGGAAGTTAAGTTCGCGTTTAAGAAACCTTGACGTTGAGAATAGTAAATAAATGCAACATCAGTAAGATGTACTGAATGGGAGGCAGCGAGGTGCGCAGGCGCCGCGTGCATTGCCCTCGCGCAGCCCCGCACCCCTCCCCACGCGGTGGTACAAACGCGACTGACTGCATTCCGCCGCGCTTCCTGACCAGGGCAAGTGCAGCGGCATTACGCTGCAAGTACGTACCGAGTCCCCCCGCCCCCCCGCGACGCCGCGCCGCATGCCGCACCCCCGCGCTCGTCCGCCTAGCTTACCAACAAGAAATGAACACAAAGGAACTCCAAATCACCAACGTTTTGTGTACGCAATCACGTAATTCGATAAAGATGTCTGATCAATGGCATCATCTTTTGATGTTATGTAGCAAAAAGCCTCTGCCCCTTTTAAAATAATCATAAAATCTAATATTATGAAGAAAAATAAAAGGACTCCTCCCGCCCGTTACTCGCCTTCGTCGAGTAAGCCCTTTGTAATCTAATGCATTAAGATTATTAGGTTGTTCTGACATCATCTTATTTCTTTAAAATTTACCGGTCTTTTATGTACAGCGACTTTCTTGTGCTAACATTCAGTTTATGCTCGTTTCGTATTATATGACACGGGTGTGCGAAATTCAAGTTCGGTTTAAAAGTCGGTACATTTTATGATCGTATCGTGATAGGAATAGCGAAGTTTCAACTAAGAGTGGAATTAAAATTGAAGCGGGAGTTAACATACGTAGATTTTGATCGTGCACTCTAAACGGTCATACGTAGCGCTCGATATAAGATACTCAGCCCGGGCAGTTGGATTCAAAGCAAAAAGTATGGAAACACTCGGTAATAGTCCGCCTGCTGAAAGCGTAAGCGTTTTCCATGAGGCTTTTAAGCGCTTATCTTGGGAATGATAGCCGCGGCCGGACGCTGAAAGGCTGTGACGGCAATTTGCTTACATTAGGACATGCCCCGTTTCACCATTGGGCTACACGATGAAAGCCCAGAGAATTTTTCTCCTGCAATTCGTATTTCGTTTTGTATTATTATATCTCTCACGCATTTACAGTGTGGGCTATTGATTCGGGGCGCAGTCAGCTATGAATCGAAACTGATTCAGTTACAGTCCGGAATGTAGCAGTATTGTAGCAGTTCGTGCAGCTCAACTGAGTATTAAATTGTTTTTAGAAACAATCGCCCAACATAGTTCCGACTCTTTTCGTAACTATGTGTGAATTTTATTTTTAACGTCGTAACTGAAGCGAAAACTCGCAGTAAATTAGAGCGGGCGAAATAAAAAGAGTGTATGAGTAAACGTCTATTTCTTAACAAGCGGTTTTGTTACCTTTGGGGTTAGCGTCGTTAATTGTACAAAGTGTTTTGTAATTAATGGTTTTTATACAATGTCACGTTACGTTTTTGTTTTTAAACGCTACATGGGATTTGCTTTTCCATGTAGAATTTCGCCGGGTACTATAAACTGTGACGTCACCGTTGATTTTTTATCTATTAATATGTAAGTAAGTGAGATTATAATGTAATGTTAGTGGTGTAGGCAAGGAGTGCGGTGTCCGTAAGCCGTGTTTGTTTTCCGCGGCTATTTCTGGACAGCCGCGCGCCGCCATTGTTCCATGAGTTATGGCCGCTCACGAGAAGGTTAAACAACAAAACTATAGCTCCGCAAGAGAAAATGAAAGTAAAAATATTGCTTGAAACCAATATTTTATGTTTTCGACGATTTATATAAAAATTCTCGGGAAATTTTCAAAGTGTTACGCGCCGGTTGGCGTCTAAAAGCTGCGCTCAACTGTATTCTCAACACATAAATGTACGAATAAGTGTTTGACCGCGATTTTGCTAGATATTTAGATTTAATATTCGTATTTGATATGATAATGAAATAAAAAAATATATCTGATTTAAAATCTGTTACTCTAGCTCGTTCCCACGGTGTGGTCTATTTTAATCTTATTCATTCTTATCTACATGCTTATATTGCTTATCAAAAGGTTCTAGACAAAACACGCGCGTTTTCTTAAAAACCTGTTAAAAATAATTAACTAACACGTTAATTTAGCACAACCAATTGCATAAACAGTGACAAAAATGCTTTTTCTTATCTACGCATCTAAGTAAAATTTTCCCTTAAATAATTTCCCTTTAGAACGAAATAGAGCAACAAAAATCCGCCGCAACCCAATACAACCGAAATATTGGTAGCAATGCATACGCAAATTTTACTCAGTGAAGTTCTTGTGATTCAATAGCGACCGGTAGTTTCGATATCTAAATCGTTATTGCTGGAATGTAAACCAATATCGCCGTTAATGGTCGAATATTTGTAGATTTTTATTTTATTTTATTTGAACTGTAGGATCTACTGTTGAGGTTATGACTGTGAAATTTGGATTGAAGATGGCACTTAGTATTTAGATAGAAACGATTTTTAGTTGATTTAGATCTCTTTTATTTAAACTGGTGTTGATGGTTTTTGTTTTACATATCTACAACCAATTTTAGTTAGCTTTTAAAGCTATGTTAATGAGCGGAATGCAGAGCTGACGGCCAACCTCCAGTAGTGCAGTGGCACCAGAAGAAGAAGAAAGCTTAGCTAGAGACGGCTGCCAGTCTTACACATATCGTAAAATAACAGATCTATCCTATCGTATCGCTACACCATGTTACTAGGTAATACATAATCCCATAGTAAGATCACCAACTAATCTACGTCAAATAAAAACTTCAGATTTCAAAGACAAAACTACAGTAGCTAATTTACCTCAAACATTTTAATTTACCACTTTTCAAGGCTTTTAAGAACTAAATAACAAGATTATCAAATAAACAGACTTCTGTGTATAATATAAATTGATAATAAATGTATATTGTAGAAACTACAAACTATTGTTTTAGTAGTAGAGTGTTAAAAAGCTTTGGTCTCCCATCGGGCTGAACTTCCAATCCTTTATTATATGTTTAAGATACAGAGTTCAAACTATACGCCCTTAGGAATTATTTTTCCTTTAGTTATGGGATAGTTATTTTTAAGTTTGAAATATGTGAAAATGTTTCTTTAAATTGAATAAAAAAAAAATTAAAACGTTACTTAACTAGCGATCCGACTTAGTTTCGCACAAGTAATACTAAAGTCTAATATATATAAACCTTTTGAAACATTCAGTCTATTAATAAAAGCGCATTAAAATTCATTGCGTAGTTTTTAAGATCTAAGCATACATAGAGACAGACAGGCCGCGTGATGCGACCTTGTTTTACACTTTGTACTGTTAATAGTAAGTATTTTTAGTGTAAATTCAAATTTCCTTTACCCTGTATGTTATTAAAGAAAATAATACTTATTATATTTTCTCTTTACTTTACAATACAGAATATTATTAAATCAAATAACCTTTCAGAATTACTCATAGTTTTGGTAACGGCTCATCATTTTTCATTTTTAACGAGATTTATCAGTTTAGGAAGCAATATTTTCTTTAGTCTTTTCTAAAAGAAAAATCATTTTTTCATATTAAATATTCCGTAATTTTTCCTAACAATGAACCGAATAAACTCATTTCTATTGATTCCTCAACCAAGGAGGTTTAATTTTTTATTTTTTTCAAGACAATAGTAGACAGTGTAATATTTAGAAATTGTAAAGGAAGAGTTAATAGGCTTATGCACTGCCTTTTCCTCATGTTGGCTTCCCATTTCTTTTCATTAACGACTCCATAAAGAGAAGATATTTTGTAGCCGTACTTTTCTCGTCTAGTGACGTATTTTTTAATTTTAAAGACATAATGCTTCTAGCCTTTCTTTGTTTTCGTATCAGAAACAATTGTTAAATGAAAAAAGCTTTTTGTCTTGGAAAAGCAAGAACTTATTGTCTTCTTAAGCAGGGATTACTTTTTAAATTTGACGTGTCACTTTTTTAACTAGTATTTTTTTAAAGAAGTTTATAGAGTATGGACCACGATGCACCGTTTTTTGTTTCGAGCGAGTTAGATATATTGTCGCGGTGTTTGTTTGTTACAAGTTGTAAGATTCCTAGTTCGACAGCTCCAGTTTGGTCCCAGAAGACATTATATACAAATCCAGGAGTCGCGGCATCGAAACTAAAAGAATTCCGTCTCAGCATGGCGCCGAGCAAACTTTACACTACGTACGTATTTACGTAACGACGGTACGTAATGCCGCGTACGATTTTGACATATTGCTTGGCAAACAAAGTGTAAGCTTCAAAGCTTTGTTGCCGACTGTATTTCCTGGCATGAGGCATAAAGAACGCGGACAAAACAACGAACGCGATTGTATCACAGTATCTCAGTTCTCACGGCGAAACAAACAAATTATATATATTAACGCAGCGGGTTGAATATTGCCCGATATTAATATTTCCGCGGAGGACGAGGGTTTTATTCAGCGAAATTGCAGTTAGAAAGATCCTATTAATGAACGTCCCGGACTCCTTTGTCCGGCGCCGGGGCATTTCCTGCACAATCGCCCTGACACCAAGTAATTAGGGAGAAAAATTCGTTACTCTGACGTCTAGTACAGTGTTTCAGTTTCGCGGTGAAATATTTTTAAAAACTCGTCGGAGTTAGCGGCTGTAGTATTAATGCGATGTGATGCACTTTTTAATAAAGCTATTAGGACTGTTCTTGCCATTAGCGTCGAGTGTAAACTATGTTTTCATCTGTATTTAGTAAGTACTTGACCTCATGTTTTACAGTTGTAAATATTACAACAACAAAATAGTACTATTTAGTTATTTTGTGTTAACATCGACAACATTTATCTCATATATTAACATCAATCTTGCAGCAGATATATAGTACGACGTATCAAAGTTTAATTTAACTAAAATAGCATTACAAAAACGCAAGTACGTATGGATAATAATGACAAAAGAGTGTCTACAAATAGTCCGGAGACTAGTTTTTTAGCGTAGACACTTGAATCTACGGGCGTTCCGGTTTGTAAGTCGGCACGATGACCTTATATTATTTATGGTTTGGTTCACAACGTGGGCGGTAGCGATCATATGATTGTATGATGCGAGGAAACAACGGCTTGTGGAAATTATACTTACTTTGTTATAGATCTGATGACACGTACATAGAGTCGAAAGTACGAGTGTAATGTTACACGGAAATGCTTGTTCATTTGTTTTTTTTCATGGTCTTAGTTATGATTGGAAGTCTTTGATATTCGACGATTTTGGTCTTGAAGTAACGACAAACAGTACAAAGTTAGGGCTTCGAAAGTGCATATGCAAGCATAGCGTATGGCCTTGTATGCGAAGCTTAAATGTTAAGTTTCGTTTCGCGTCAAAATAATTGTGTTACAGTAAAATGGTTGTGACGTTTGTATAAAATTAATTGATTAAATAATTCAGATATACGATATACATCATACACCCTAATTGGTTAAGTAACAAAAAAATATTTCATAAATGAATTACTTAAACCGCTTTTACTAAATTAATTAATAATTTAATTTAAGCATAACATATCTTTGTAAGATACTAAACAGCAACCCACTAAACACAAATGTCTATCGTAATATAAGAAAAAGATTTTCATTTTTATTCTAGACTTACTTTATTTACTCCTAATCTTAAAAATACCTTTATTATATAATTTACTTGTGTCAAAAGGGTTCTTCAAGGTGGACTCTACGAGTAATACAATCACTTATTTTTAACGAGACGATCCCTAAACTCCCCTTTCTAAAAACCTTTTGTTTACCAGTAAGAAAAAGTATCCAATCTGCGTATTCTATCTCTGAAGAGAATTTAATTTGAATAAGCATATTATTATACGAATTAATTGTTTGTTTGTTGGTTTTTGAAACAGTTTTTTTATCTGAATAATGTCAGTGAAAATGTACACTGTCGATTTGCAAATTGCATAAATCACTACTTTGTAGTATCTTTTAAACGTTTTTAAAGATATCTTACTAAATTGGCAATAAAAAATTAAGCTAGTTAAATCGAGACCACACATATACGCATAGGGTTTTCAAACTCTATCGAACAACTTTAAACTCCATCATTTCATAAACTTGCATTATAAAAGAAACAAATGAATGACGCCTACTGACGAATAATTGCTAACAAAGCATTTTCTTAAGGTTTTGATCGGGAATAAAACTTCTTTACATTACTTTTATACAACGGTTATCACTGATCAGAATACTAAAATATGTAAGCGATAAGCCTAAGTTATAAAAATTAACCTATAAATTTGATTATCAGTTTCACAAATTAAAGCATATTTAATTATTGAAAAAAATATGTACTTTACTTGTCCAAAAAGATCGTATACGGGGTTTCAGTTCTTACTGATCTATAACAAAATAGTCAGCATATAGAATTGAATATGGACTAATTGCATTATAGTTAATCGCTCCTCGCTTTTAATCTAAGCTATGTGTAATCATTATACAAATTTTCCGTACACTCACGGTGAGGTAACAGGGCCCCTCGGAATACGTCTGTTTTTATGTGTGCCCATAAAATGAGGTGTCCGTGGACCCAGAAAGATATTATTTACTGTTAAAGATACGTTAGTACGCTCTACTTACGAATGTTCATTAATACGATTAGTGGTTTGAATGGAGTGTATTAAATCTTTAGATGGTATGGAACTTATTATTATATGTACGGCTATGGGCTTTTACAGTTTTTACGCCACAGTCTAGTTGTATACTTTTTGTATTTTTTTTTAATTGTTAGTTTACTCTTCAAATGTATTTGAGCAGTTCTTCAGTGTGTTCCATATGTATCGTAAAAATGTCTCAAAGGAAAACCTAGTGATACTTAGCTATTTTACTTGTACAAGACAGGTGAAGTGAATAACTATAATGTATGTTGTAAATTAATTAATTTTTATATTGTTTTTTTTTTCAAAATTCTCATAAGTTTTAAGACATCAGTAATGTCTTCTTTGGAAAAAAAAGCCGCCTGTTTTATGATCATAAATAACCATAGCGGTATTTGAGTAATTACACTCAAGATACCAGTTACCACATTCTTCATCAAGACTATTTGACGAACTAACATACCAGCCTACACACATTTAAGTACCAAACGGAACGTCTTCGGAACACATAACTTGAAAAATTTAATTAAAAAAATATGATTTATTAGCGTAAGAAATATGATTCTTAACCAAGAACTAATTCGACTAATTGGACGGCAAAATATAGTACGAGACCAGGTTAACCACCACAATTTAAAGCAATATTGTAGCAGTTGTGGAAGAGAGATGCCACTAAACACTATAGCGCGCTGTCACGTTTTAACAACTGCAATAAATTACCTTAAGACGGTGGTGGTAACTGTGGTAAGGCAATAATTTCCTCGTATTTAATTGGTAGCTGAAAAAATCGCGGTAGTAACAAAGTGGGTGAATGCAAAGTGCTGTAAACTAGTTTCATCGTTTTTAAAAAGTGTTTATGAAGGCTTAACGAACGCGGCGGCAC
Source organism: Chrysodeixis includens (assembly GCA_941860345.1). Taxonomy (NCBI): domain Eukaryota; kingdom Metazoa; phylum Arthropoda; class Insecta; order Lepidoptera; family Noctuidae; genus Chrysodeixis; species Chrysodeixis includens. The sequence goes on from CALNXA010000002.1 coordinate 239,624, forward strand.
GCACGCGCCGCGAAAGAATAACAAATACGCCCACGGAACCGCCCTAGCTGTTCACTGCCGCGATTGTTTAGTGCGTCTGCCTTATAAATACTTACTAATTTGAATATTATAATATTCGAATTTCGTGAAACACTGTTTTTTTTCTCCGAATTTTGAACTCTTTTTATTTTACAGCCAGTTTATGGTGAATTCTTTTATGCAAAGTAATGCGAAAGTAAGGTAAAATATTTACCTTCGGAACTACTCTTATGTTATAATACATCATTATCGCGAAAATTTCCGGAACATTGTGAAATCAGCGGTGAAAATCCGACAAGGCCGATACAATTGTTTCATTTTATTCTTGGTTAAAAGCAGTGCGTTACATATCAACCGACAGTCATATTATTACACCTATTCAAACTTTATGCATGATATAAACACGCAAAATGAGCCAAATGTGGAAATTCCATTATGACCATGATGATACCGTCGCTAGCCCAACACGAAGGTTTAATACCGGTTTTAAAAGAAAAGCCCGTCACGGATCGCGGGAGATATTTTGCTACACGACATTATTGCATTTTTGCTCACGAAACACCTGAAAATCATTAATTAATTTCATAGCTATTATCGCCACCGCTTCGGCGCGTCGTCCGACGGCATGCGAACTACTAATTTGTTATTGTAAAGCATCACGAGAAAATCGTAACGAAGAACAAATAGTGCGGGTGAAACTCGTTCTACCACAGCCGGTCACACAACGTTAAATCACAACGTATCACGTGACAGAATCCGTTCTTTGCATCACTAATTGATTGTTGAATTGGAATTAATACACTCATTAGATGTATGAATGCAATTAGGTGCATAGTTGTGTTGCGAATACCGTTTCGCGCGGTCGCACAGAGCTACAGACTTTCAAACGAAATTACGGAGAAACTGATATAATGGTGCGAGCAAACCACGCGATGCCGGGCGTACTATTAACATGATTTATTATTAACTCCAATATCCTGGTTATTGATGAATCATAATACGCTTTATCTCTGGCATTAACACATATTTTAACGTCTAAAATATAAGTATTTTACAGTTGAGCGAGTCTACTTTTAACTCTTATAATTGACTGGATCCAATCATTAAGTGGAGGATAATTTTACACAGCGGCTTGAACATAAGTATTACGGACGTGGAATGTGTTCTGTTTGCTTTCTCCTGCATTATGTTGTTTTCTATTTTAAGATAACGACATCGTAAACAATCACGGAACGTTTGAGAAGACGGATGAAAGAACTTTACATAAATGTTGAGTATTTCTGATTGTTATGAAGCAGTCATTTATGTGGTTGATTTGGATTATTAGTTTAATGTCCCTCGTTAGGTTTATTGAATGTTCAGTCAGTTATCGTGGGATTGCCTTCCCACGCTAGGTTTAAGAGGAATGCTAGTTTCTACCTTGTAGTTTATACTTTTGAGAATTATTGTCTTTACTCAAACGCTTGCAAAGTCATTTTAAGGATAAGTATGTCTCGTATGAAATGTTACAAAATAAAATACTTGAACGAAAAGTTTTTATAACACTGAACTTAAAATTAGTTACCCGTTTAGTTGCCATCACATATTTCTTGCAATAAAAATACTTTCAAGTAGAGTTAGGCATTCAGGTGTTCCGTTAGCTCTAGACCAGACTTCTTTGAAGAAATTTAGCATGGTAATGGCGACTGATTCTTCGGAAACATTCGCAGGCCGTTACTTATATAGTCCCAACTCCGAATATTTGCACACGTGATAAAAATTCAAACGATTTTATTCAAATGAATATTACTATCGATTTGACGACCCATATCCCGCAATTCAAATGTCACAGCGAGTACTAGGAAATTTACAGTTCATCGGTATAGCACTTTGAATTGTTTTAAACAAATTTTGTGCAGCGAACATTTGGTTAATTAAAATCGGCACTTTAGCGAGCTTGTAATTATTTTCACTTTAGTAAATTGTCGAAGCAAATATTATGATTGTGCGGCAATTATGCGCTATCGATACAGATTTAGGGGTACTCATAAATTGATATTCAAGGAAATTGGGGAGTTATTCGTCGCTGGAGTGAGCGAATCAGATTTGCGCACAAGTATTAAAATAACATAAACACACCTTTGACGGGTGGTCTTAATGAGAAAAGTTTGATACGACTTCCATTTAAGTCAAACTTCTGTCATCAGCGTTTACTTTCCTAGGCAGGGTGCGGCCAGCGGAGCCGGCGGTGCTCGGAAACGAGATAAGAAATCTCTATAGGAACGTAAACAAAACTTGATTTTGTTATTGACTGGAGACGACCGCTCTGTTCGATTTCCGCCTTTCCTAACTTCTGTTGAGATTGCATTTGAAATTGCGTTAAAAGTTTACATTGACGAAGTTCGGTGCCGACTAGAGTTAAAAAATGTTTTGGTTTCGAATAACAAACCTTGATCAACTAAAGGAAAATCGTGCTTCAAGGTTTTCAACTAACGGGTACACAAATTAAAAGAACATCAGTTTTTCAGCGTGTTTCAATGAAAACAACATTTTATCGAGTTATTCGCACCTACACTTTAAAAGTATATTTAACTCTGAAACTTCTGATACCGGGCTCTGTTGAAGATTTTATTACTATTCTTGTTTAATTTAGACTTCACACTCAAGGTGGGAAATAAAACATTGTGTAAAGTTTAAAAACTTATATTAAGAAAAACAGTTTGAAATGTCAAACTATCAATTAATTTCAATATTCTCGTAGGATTAATAGAACTAAAGTTGAACTCACAGCGGAGACGTTAATATGCCTAACTTATTATGCGTGCGAACTTTGACTCGCGTGTAGTTACGATCGAAGTTAAGTTGTAGTTAGTGCGCCTATCTGAGAGTGTCGCGCTAAGACAATGTTATGCAATAAATATAATTGTTATTTATTTGTCGTGTGTGAAGTTTTGATCAGTGCGATACTCGTGCCGCACTCATGGCATGAGGGCGCGATTGTATCGTTACACATTAGTCGGCGGCCCGAGAGAGTTATTATCAGATCCGTTTGTTCGCAACTTTGCCAGCGTTGTGCTCTCTACTCGTAGAAACTTATCGGTCGAGTGCTCACGGCGACGGTGACAGATAAGCGGCGGGAGAAGCGAGCGTGGACTTACCATGTTAGAGAGCAGCAGCCGTTGGTGTTTAGCGACTTGAGGATCGAGGGCTTGGAGCGGGAGAGCAAGGGGCAACGGGAGAGGCAACGGTAGCGGGAGTGGGTGCGGATGCGGAGCCGGCTGCAGGATGAGCGGCGGGCAGCAGGCGCACGGCGTCACGTAGGACACGCACCCGAGCTGCGGCGGGAACAGCGTGCCGGCGGCCTCCTCGAGGCCTCGCACTCGTCTCTCACGACCGCATCCGCGGCCGACCTCTGGCGATCGACGGCCACGCGCGCCGCCGACTTTCCGACACGAGTCGAGGTGCCCGACCTGCCGACAACTCCGAAGCGGTCGCTTCCGAATTTATTTTCAACTTAACGCGGGAACTCCACAAGTTCGTAACCGTGGCGCGAAGTGAGTTGGAAAGTGTCGAAACTCGAGTTGTATTAGTTAAGGAAGGACCGGGTCGCCGCGAGGGAGCGGGAAACTGAGTGTTCGGGAGAAGCGAGAAACGTCGCGCAGGGCTCGCGAGAGTATGGAGAGAGTGGCGTCGTGCACGGAGCACAAGTCGCCAGGCCGGCGTGTGGCGGTGGACTGAGCGGCGAGGCAGGTGCGCCGCGTCGCGCGGAGGGCGCTGGGGGCGGGCCCACCTGATTCACCTGGGCGCCTGCGCCGCGCTCGCTCAGCCTCCGCGGCCACACCGACACATCTAATACTCTCCAACACTAACATTGCACTATCAACCGTCATTAGTTGCAACTTTCCAATGTTATATGATAATTTTATTATGAGCTTTATTATATCGAAACAAATTAAATGTGTTAATAAATGAAGATTGAACTCTGAAATAAATTCCCGTCAGTTTGTAGCTTTGGTAACTTTTAAATTAAGTTGCAAAAAGTTTTTCAAGTAATTTACACGAAAACGATTATCTCTTGTTTTCGCGGTTTTAAAAATAAGTATGTAGATTTTGAATGCATTTTATTATGACAACATCTATACATATAATAAAATTCTAGAATTCTGTGTGTTTGTGCACGCTAATCTCAGTAACGGCTTATTCAATTGAAATGCGGTTTTTACTAATATGTTGTAGTAAGCTTCCCATCACATTTAGTGTTTATTTCATGTCAATCGGTTGATTAATAAAAAAGTTATGCCAATATAAAGAATCACCTCGAACATTTGTTACGATTCCAATATTCTATCATTCTATCAGATTACGTACTGACACGCCTCGCGCCTGCGCGTCCGTGGCTAAATAGTGCGGGTGACAGTTGCCTGTATGACGTTGACGTCTCTCAGAACCACATGACTAGGGATGGACATTCAAAAAAATATTTATATCGCTGTCGATACTTGCAGCATACATTTAATTCTCTTTCATTTTCTTATGACAATTTGTGTGTTATTTAGTTGTGCAGTGTAACTACGTGTATATACCTGTCAATATAAATATTTTATTACTACTTATCTTAACTCAGATATGAGTTTGGACGAATAAAATGTAAATATTTTCCTTAGCAACTTTTAACCAATGTTGTGTTGTTTCATCATTATAATTAGACGTTTTTTTTTAATTAAAATTAAACTACGCCCGATATACCTACATTTCTTATTCCAAAAAAACATCGTGCACCTATCCATCGTAGCAATACATCCCATCACTGAAGAAGTCTATCCCGTTACGTTATACGCATAACACTTTATTTTTCATTCCATTAGATTTGATTTGAAGATTAGAACATTCTGATTGGTTTTAATTTAATTTACTACAGTTATGAATCTTCTATACATATAATAAAATTATTTTTAAAGAACACGTAACTGGTTTAACTGAATGTTACCATAGCGACCAAAATACTGTAGCTATGGTTTTATGTTTTGACGTTAATATTAACTTGCTATATCGCTTACGATACAGAAATGAAAATAGCCGGGTCCGGGAAGTACGAGCTTTGTATTCTTTAAACTCTCTTTCATTTTACACACATTTTTTTAATGTGTTTTTTAATATTTTTTGAGTACGATTCGAAATTTCAGTCAAGTATAACATTTTTTTTTCTTCTTTCGTTTTTGGTGGTTCAAAAGTATTGTAAGAAGCGCTTGGATTTTTTTAACAGAAAATTGTCTTTTAAAATACTTTAAGGCTAAGAACTCACGGAGTGATTTCTTACCGCGCCCGCAGCGGTTGCGGAACCGCGAATTTATTTCCAAACTCACGAGACCGGTTATTCGCGCGCGCGCGCGCAGCCGCTGCGGTTGCGATCATCGCCCGCCACGTTTGCGGGCGACTATCGCAACCGCAGCGGCAGACGCAAGACCGGCCTCTGCGCCACTGCGATCGCCCGCCAATCGACCGCAGAGCGCGCGGGCGCAAACCGCAGAGCTTGCGGGCGACCGCGGCCCGCGCGATTCTACAAGTTGCCCGCCGGTGCCGCGGGAGCCGCAAACAATCGCACAGTCTGCGGGCGTAAGCCGCGTCGTGAGTTGTGCTTTTGTTTTTTACATGTAAATCTGCATTCTACAGAGTCTGCGGGCCCGCCACCGCGGCGGGCGCGGGAAAAAATCGCGCCGTGAGTTCTTAGCGTAATATGGTATCTACTTACTGCTAAGCTACGACAGTCTCATCCAATTTGAATGGATCTGTAGGAATGAAATAAAAGAAAACCCACTACACCAAAATAAAAAAAATAGTTTGTACGGTAAAAGATTTACTATACTTTATTAACTAGCTGTTGACTGCAATTTAGTTTTGTATAACGCGTGGCTTTAAAGACTTGATAGTGCGTATACACTACCACAATTGTGCACCAATTGCGATGGTATAGGGTAGTTGCATAGGTAAAGTATTATAAAGATAGGCTGTTATTATTAATGTGCCGCACGCGTACTCCCGCGAATGTTTTGTTATGTGTGCGTAACATTAACCTTCTTCAAGCTCAGTTGGCTCAGCTCAAACTACTAGAATCAGAAACTTGAAACTTTGGTAGTAATGTAAGTAAGCACTAAGACGGGATTTTGAAAATGCGTCCATCAAAGGGTAGAAAGAAAACGAAATAAAAGATCGGTGCCCGGAATAATTTGCTGCACATACATACATCCACCAAATGGGGAGCGGCGCCTGCCGTTACTGCCTGCCGATGTACACTGGCTACTATTGAAATTCCAACTCGAGCTCGGTGCAAGATCTGGGCAGATCGACATCTACCACCTACTACTTATGTCCTACCTCAGGAACATCTACCGCCCGGAGGTACCTTGAAGTGGTATTTTCGGAAAGCATTTAACTGTCTAAGAACCCAAGTAGGTAGGCAAATAAAATTTTGCAAATTTGGCTATACAGACCCCTCTCACATCCAGTGAGAATGCGACATCTCCGTACAGGCGATGTCACATCGCATAGAGTGGGCAAAGTGTCCGCGGTTAGTTGGTGCGCCGTCACCAAGTTCTACGAAGAAGTGATGACGCTCAAAGAAAAAGTGTAAAGAGCACGGCAGGCTTCATCTGACCACCTGATCCATGTTCGACGAGCAAGGGACAGAAGAAGGGCCTAATGGGCCTCCTCCAACCACCATAATTAGCCTACGGCAGTAGTTTCGGAGCAGTCTACTGTACTGGATAAAGGCAAAGACGGCGTGCGCGGTGTTTCCACGCGCCTCTTAATAAGGACTGGAGAAAGCTGGCTCCACATTAAAGAAAAAGAGCTCTCCTATCGGGGTTCGCAGTAGTTTGCTAAAGCGTTCCCGTGGCCCCTGTCAATAGGAAACGGAGGTTTAGCCAGTAAGAGTCCGGCACACTTCTTTGTCATCATACTTTTTCAAGTCCTTCAATCCAAATTGTCAAATAAGTGCAAGATAGCGGCCACAGCAAAAAACTAGCAGTGTTAACTAACAGTCAAATATGTTTGTAAGACTAGAGGTTATGATTAGGAAGTTAAGAAATTAGTTTTGAACAGAACAGGATTAGGGAGCTGGCATAAAACATTATTTAGCTTTACTTTTTGTACAGCACTACACATCTTCAATACCACGCAGACAAAGTCGCGGGCAGCAGCTAGTAATAAATAAAAAAAATAACTACAGGATAATTAGCAACAAAACAAAATTACCAACTACAAACAAATAAAAAAAAATCAAATCCTTGTTGCACTATAAAGTAAATGAGCGTAATAAAATAAATTGGCGACTCGACGACTCGCAAATAAGAAGGCATTATCTTGCGGAAATCTCTAGCGGGATAACGGGGATAAATCGCATTGATCTTAGAGGTCCGGCTTTCGTTAAAGGACATCTGAAGAGGTACGTACTACGTTGTAAGCCCGTTCTACATGCTTAGAGGAGATTAGGCACCTTTTAACGTCGAACACTATTTACTTTTCGGATCTTTCCGTTGGAGACAGATTACTCGTTAGTGGGCAATGAGTAAACAGAATGGGATTACGCACATGCTGTTGGCACGTGCGATATTCTTGGCTGTATGCTCCTTGAATACGTGATTCTTGATAAACTCTTCAACTGGCCGTGAACTTGTGTTTTGTTCCGCGGTTGGTTTTGTTGCCATCACTATACACGTAACTTCGTTTTAAACTTACGTTGACTCCACTTTAAATTAAATAAAACGAGGATATTTACGATAACATACGTTATATTATGTTTTTTTTTTATTTTATTTTTGTTTTTCTCGAAAGTCACTTTATGAGGTATTTAATAATTAAGTATTGTTGATTATTAAATAAATGACCTATACTTTAGTTTTTATTCCAACATCTATTTTTACGCATTGAGCTTTTTCCGAGCAGTTTTACGCACGAAACTATTCTACGGAATAGCGATAGTGCGCAACTTTAATATTTTCATAAAAATATCGTTATAACGTGATAAAATAATCCTAATTTGATTACAAAATATCACTTAAATAACATATTATTAATAAATTAGGTAAAATCAATTTTAATTAGTAGTAGGTAGGTAGGCCATGAAATACGTCGAGTATAATTAGAATAAGAAAATACCTAACATAATTCAAATTTGAATTCCAAATAATTGAATCAAATAGCAAGAATTCGCGACTCATTTCAAGAATACATGATTCCAATTTAGAACGCTAAACAGACACAAGTTTACATTTCTAAATTTAAAATTTCAACGGAATCAATACAATAACTTTGTAGAGCGTTCTAATTTTGATTATTTTGTGCGTCAACAGATTATTCGATTAGCAAATTCGACTACAAAGGCTGAATTACTACTTCAAAGTTTCTTGTCAAACATATCTACGTTAATATTAATTCTGATAATCGACTTATCAAGTAAAGGTAATTAGAGAATGTATTGACACGTCTCTGAAGATTCTGTTCACTGTTTGTGTCGGCCCGTGGAAGCCTACCGCTACGTCTTAAAGTACCTAATATTACTGCGGGTGTGAGAAAGGGACGTAGCTATACGCTTGTAGTACGCTGTCTTGCTTTCACACCCACAGTAATATAATTGTAAGAAGTGATGGTAGACCCCAGATCTTTACTTACAACTAATGAGATTAACGTATCTAGGATGAAAGATAGCGGTTGTGTGTCAAGATTAATACAAAATACAGTACTGTGTGGTACTGTGTAGCTTCGATGTAATTTAGTGTTGGGAATATTTGAATTAGTGTTCCGATAAAGAAATGACTGACATTAGTTGATGATATTTTTCGCTCTACCTAATCGTTTGGGCAAGAGTCGTTGCAATAAGATGAAAAGAGCAAAGTTTTTTTTTTGTGACCATATTTAAACGAACATTTATATATTTTTTTATCGACAAGAAAACACTAGTCGCTTCCTTAAAAAACAAGAGTCAAAAGTCCACCTGATCTATAGTTTCAGAACGCATGAAGATACCGACACTCATTTTTAAATTATTCTCAATTATTCTCAAATATTTTTTACAAATCATAAATCTTCATTACAACAAAACAAGGAAACTTCAAGCCATCAATAACTATATACATTATAGCTATTAACACTACTTACCACATCATAATGTAAGTATTAGCGGGTTATAATTTCCGCGTCCAACATGCAACACGTTTCTAACAGCCTAAATATTTATCCCCACTCGTATGACTCATTGTATGTGTATGACTCCCTATGTATGTGTGTATGAAGACTTAGGGCTGGCAAAACGATAAAAATTAAACAGGTCTAGTCTAAATTTAGATTTCCATTTCATTTTAGGTAAGTGTCCCATCTGATTTTAAGAAGTTGATTTTGAGAGATTAATTTATTTTAGTGATGCAAAAAAAGATCGATTTATCCGATTGAAATACCTATAGTAACCAATCAAAGTATTTTCATATTTCTACATGCTATTACAAACCATTTGAAAAATCACTAACTAAATTCTAATAGTAACATTAGCAACCCTAATTGAAGGCATGTGAGTGCGAATTCCGCAGTTCAAAGTTAGGCTGTGCGCCCGAGCCGGGCCCCGGTCGTTGACCCTGCGCGCGCGCCGCCAAGCCGTCTACTCGTTATGTAACGTAACCTTAACATTGGGCCAGATTGGAACCTTATACAGAAAGTGTTGATTGTTATCCGTGTTAAGGCTTATGTAGGTTATGATAGCAGGTGAGAGAAAAAATGAGGTTTTAGTGGTAGCGTGGGAGTTGTGTGGCTAAAGGCAGCTTTATAGAGGACTGTGTCAACTGTGTGTGCCTGTAGTGGCCTGTACTGCGTGAGTGTCTTAGCATTTGTGCAAGTTTAGCTTTTGTTTCTGTTAATTAGTTTAATTAAATAGTACTAAAATGTAATAAGTTTTAAAAGACCTTTAAAAATATTAAGTAATTAATTACTTAGTCATTACTTGTTACCCGGTAGTTTTATTACCGAAATCGCCTGGAACTTTGATACTTTTTTGAAACCGTAGTAAAGTCCAGCATAGATTTGCATAACCAGAGCAGCGTGTGAGCTCTCAAAATAAGTTTCTGTAGAGTACACACATCACAGCAACTTTAAAATCATATCAAAAATATTTTTACTAAACAGGTATTTGAAATTTTACCTAAACTTAATTATCTCATGAAGTAGATTGCTTTAATATCAAAGTTTACTATTCATCATTAAAATTAGTGACCGGTATAAAATTAGTATAATTAGTTATCCAACAAAGCTTAGAGCACCGCCGCATTCAATTACTATAATACCTAATCATGATGTTGATATGAATTAACTATTAATTAATTGAAATGTACTGTGAAAGGGCAAAGGTTAGAGCTAAAATTAGTACTACTAGTATAATAAGGCTTTGTAGATAGATTCTCGTGTCACAATGTTCGTTCCCGTAGGTAATCGTCCGATACGGCTTGACCGTTTCCTTAAAATTTTGTATACGCATGCAGTAGATCTGAGTATCGGCAAACATCTATTTTTTTTCGTGAACGATATCGCGGGTAACAGCTAGTATATATATAATGGTGATATTGACGGGCATATACGAGAAGTTAGTTACTACTCGATGCCAACCTGGACGAGATATACACGGACCGCAAAAAGTGGACAAATTCACGTTGAAGAAAATGTATATCATGATCATGCATTTTAATTCCAATATTATATTATACTCTAAACGCTTAAAGGACATAGAATTATATCTTACGGGTCCTTAAAAAAAAGCTGCCTTTCTACCATCACAGTAATTCGCAACGCGTTCCCGTGGTCCCTGGTATGAGAGAAAAGTAAAGCACTTCGGTTGGTTCAGCCAGTAAGATACCACCCCATCGCCTTTTCAAGAGCGGAGAAAGTCCTCGAAGAAAACAAGGCTAAAAACTAGGTAAAATAGAGATCAGTGTTTAACTCCAATATGTATTAGGTAATCTATCGAACGTCAAGGAATAATAACCGAATTGTTCATTAGACTGAATAGCTTTATACCGCTTCGACTGTCATTTGTTAATTTCGTTATAAAGAGAATAACATTTTTAATGCGCTTAAAAAATATTGAAGTAATTTGAGAGTCTAATCGGATATAGAAAAAACACGAATTAATATTTCTATCATACACATTCATGTATAATCATCATTATAAGTGAGCCAGCCCACATTGATAAATGGTAACTATAAATATATTGCGATATCCGGCTGTAACCAGTCTAAAGAACATAAATTAAGTGAATTTTTTATCCATTTATGTACGTGTTTTTATTACTAAAGGGTTGTTGATAACATAAACTTAATGCTCAAAGTGAATGAGCGGTTGACAACTCGATAGTTAAGTAGTAGTAAAAATACTCGTCTTGGTATCAAGATCACATAAAGATAAAATATATTTTTTAATATAGTAGTGTCTGGAACTCATGTAAATATAGACATGTTCACTATCGCAATCGATAACACATAATCCACTAATCGATTCAAGTATACCGAGCACCGAAACACGTCATCGATACGCGCAAAAAATTCAAAATAACGGACGGAGAAAAGAAAACATACGCCAAGCGCATCGTAATGCAAGTAAATCGTCCGTGGAATCCGAGAACAAAACCGAATAAATTGTTTTAATAAGGCATAAATTACGAGAAAAAAAATCGGTCCGATCACGCCGTTACGATGGTTGGCCATGGCATTTACGCTTTGTTGGCGACCGTACATGGTGCGCATGAAATGCACTTTTTGTAGCTGTGAGCTGGTTTTTGCCGCGGCGTGCATCGCATACACAGTAATTTGCTATTAGTGCAGTTATGGGTACAACGGGATGGTTACGCTTAGCTAAACAGCTAAACCTCTTAGATTCAAAGTTCAGGCGTCGTAACGACGCAGGTGTGACGTGTAGTTATAACGATCATATGGTAGGTTAATTAGAACGCATGGGGTTCTGCCTCAATGAAAGCGCTCGCAACTTTGTTTCACTCACTTTAAATGTAACGAGGTGTTTATTTAATTTGTTTAAGGAGTTTGAATATCATAATCTCTTTAAACTCTGTTAGTATGAATGAATGAACTCAATTTGCATAAAACAGCGGATAAATTAAAAATACTTTTTTAAATTTTACCATAATTTATGTACCTACTACTAACTGACATTCACCTAATTCATTTTGGGTACTTTACAGATTGCATAGAAAATATATCACAAAAAGTATAAAAAAGCATCGAGTGTTTTCTCTCGAATAACTCCTTGTACGAGCACTATCTCTTTAGGGAGTCGTACAGTGAAAATAAACGAGTGAACGACCTTAGTAAGGTTACTGGTAGACACAGAAATAGCCCGGTGCAACCACTCAAGGATTACAACAAATTCACAATGACACACGCTACAGAATAAATCATTGTTCCAACTGAATTGTTCACATTTTGATTCGAAACAAGATCCGATAAAATAGAGTGTCGTGTGTCTGAACGAAATATTTGTAAGGGCGCATAACAACAAAGTAAAATTCTGTAACAGACAAAGCGAAGTTAATGATGGTCTACGTTTTAAAGCTTCCGAGTTACTAACAAGAATGACATTTAAATTTAACCGAGATATGTAAAGATATTGTTGTATACTTCACGTTTAAATTCACAATGTTAGTTCGAACGATGCTCAAGCCGTATAACGGATAGAGCAATGTTATGCCATCGACGAACACAGGTATTATCGCATTGTTTGATATTAAAGCGCGTTCAAATTAGAACAGAATTTTGATGATGCTTCGGACAAAATCATTATAATTAATGAAAGCACAGCAACTGTGCGTTAATCCACTTCCCATTATGTGGACTCCATTAGAGCATGTAATGCGAAATACTAAAGCGAAAACAAAATTTCAACTGAATAAACCGAACGGTGTTTCTAATTATTAATTCTGAAACTGGTATTCTTGATAATTGTCAGTTCATTTTGAAATGTAGAGTCGGTACGCAGCGTATGTACCGAACGTAACGTACGTGATGATAAATGATTTGGCTGTATTTTCTTCGTGTTGATGCCTGACGTATGCACTGCATTTCGTACGCCATTAGCAAATAGCGTTCGTATTTCTCGATATTTACTCGTTAGTGCTCATTCTGTGTGTAACATTTGATTTAATCCGAACGCAAATTCCGAAATGCGCAACAAGGAATTTTGGAACATGTTAACGTTGCTTAGTAATCTTATTCACAATCAATTAAATATTTTCTCATGTATGAGAATGATATCCGTTGAAATTGAAAAAAAAAACATTTAACAACTCTGTGATTTTTTCATTGAAACGTAAGGCTCTCACAACGTGTTACAAATTATGCATTTACAATACACAAAAGGATGTATCTTATTCAATGTATATTTTACTGTAATAAAATGCAATTAAAATTAACTTCGCCGCGTACAGACGTGGGTTAATTAAGGCATACGATTGTATGAAAACATGTGAGAGCACTGATTAGATTTTTCACTCTCATTAAAATGGTGTGGTCGTTTTCCATTGCATAATTAAATAAAGTGTGTTTTAAGTACATAATGAGTTTAGCTGATGCATTATTGTAGCGTGGGTTTCATTCATTTGGCGGCACTCGGCAGTCGGTAGGCTTAAAATATTCTTTGTGGAGCGTCGCCGCGTCGCCGGGTCGTCGTTGCGAAAGGGCTGGCCAGTTTCTAGTGATGTCACTTTGGGCTTTTAATAAAATGAATTTGATTTTTTTTAAGAACTCTGAAAAAATATTACTAATTAATAAAGTATTTATGTACCTATTAGAAAACAATATGATACTGGATACACATCTAAATTCAGTATTTTTTAGAAAGAACAACGAGTGATCTGCTCATAACATTTGGCAAATGAAACCAAGTAGTTTGTAGTTCGTGTTGAATAGTTAAAATTTCCCCTAGTAAATACGATAGAGCGTACTGCGACTAACAAAAATTAATTAGATATTAAACCCATCAACACAGAACCATCGATACCGATAAAACGTAACCCACACCTAGCTCTTACAACTCACTCTGTCAGCTCCAGATCAAATTAAAAACAGAATTTATTATAAGTATCATTAATTATTTAACGCAATACTGTGTTCGCTGGCTGGGCGGGACGGCTTGACCGCACACCGTGTTTTTGCTACCAAATTTACAGGTAACAAACAGAATACGATATTAAGATTAACACTGTAGGGATGAATACTGGGATAGTCAACGTAGAAAGGATAATTAGTTTCGCGCGTAAAACATCACAATTAACTTTGCCTTGTAGGTTTACTCATTTGCATATTTAGACGCTTCGTTTTAATTCGTACGATACATTTTGTTGTAAATTTGTTGGGACTGTTCTAATTTATGTGTCACGAACTTCTGATATACGATAGGTTCATAATATATTCAATTTGTATTGTGAGGACTGATTAATGGTTTTAATTCTTTCGCGGGTTTTAATGTTCAAATTATAGCGACCTTTTTTAATGTGCTCACACCTTCAATTGTATTTGTCTACCTTTAGGAGTGTTGTGAATATACCTCCTTAATTAGTGGTATTAGTTTTAAAACAAAACACGTAATGCATTTTGATTGACGCATGAATCGAACTCGAAGCCTTAGATAGTTCCACGCACAACAAAGCTGACAACACGTCAGTATCAATTTGTACTTTTATTTGTTTAAAACTGAAAAAGCACGAGTACCTACGTAAAATATTTTTATTTTACTATGCTTTTAGCAAAGGGGTTAGCGAAATACGGATAAAACAATATTCAAGTAATGTTCTCGTACAAATAAAATCCATACCAAATTTGGTATCGACGAAAAAAAAATGTCCGCGTATCATGTATTGCAGAATACGTTTTTAGTTGAAAATACGAAATGAATTTCATATTAGAAGATACTGAATCCGTGTGGATTTCAAAACGATGGCAATTGATAGTTCGGGTAGAACGGGGACCGAGATGTAACAAACTTTATGAAAGTTCCCCCTAACATCGTAGTCGAGCGAACGATATTCACGTAGACCCCAAAAACTTGTCCAAATATTTTATTTTTAATGTGCAATTAGTTATTCAGGTCTACATGTAAATAACTAAGTATATTACGAAGATAAACGTACACATACAACGTGGTATTCGGGTGTTTAAAGACGAAATGTCAGATGTCAAAGCAAATAAGGGTTAAAATAAAAGTGAGAGCAGACATATTTGAACGCCACGCTCTCGCTACTAAAGCTAAAGATCTTGTACGAGACATCGCAAGTTTGCAATACCAGACGACTTTATTTAGTTTATAAGAAATATTTAGACTTGGTATGGCGGTAATCGCCTAAACTAAAAAGGTCGGGATCGTAGAGTTATGATACGCCGCCTACGTTGGGTTACTTACTCAATACTCGCCCCTGCATGTAGTCACGTTTACAGAAACGGAGCAGTTCCCTAGCTGGAGGCCAAAACATTTGATCTTTAAATGTAAAATTAGTTCTTCGAATGTCTATTCAATATTAGAGGCAAAGCAGAAGGAATTAAATATGAATATTTGTCTGGCCAACAGTGTTCGGGTAACGGTTCTTTGTGACTTTGTAGCGGTTGCTAAGTATCAAGAGTAGGTTTACTTAGGCCCTATCCCCGGGCCTGTTTTGGTCGGCATACTTGTAGAATGAATATGAAAACGTATTTGCGTTGTGACTTGGAAATGCCCCGCGGCGGAATGAGGACATTGTTAATAAATTACTCGTAAGTCTTGTGTGTATCTTAAAAAGTTTCCGTGCTCGTGTAAAATACTCTAATATACTGAGGATGTAGTATACTATACTCGGAAAAGTTGGATAATTTGGTATTAAGGAATTCAACGTAAAATTCACCGGAAAAACAACTTGTTTAAACTAATTAATAAAAGTTACTTTAATACTGGTTGTTTTTCAGAGAACTACAGTTTCACGACTTTTGGTACGAATTCAAAGAATCAATCAACACAGACGCATACCGTTGCAAATTAAACAAAACCTTCGAACTACCAATTCGACTGTGCAAACTAAACCACCTTTGATTCAACACCAAACGAAGCTTGAACTTGGACACCAATAGGAAACAGACCAGAGGACCTCTAAAAGTAAGATTGCGGGTGTGGGAAACAGACGTCGCTATACAAAATATAGTGCTGTCACACTCCCACAACTGCAACAACACTAGTCTAAAAGGTAGTGGTAGGCCGGCAGTTACATTTTGACACGAGGTGGATTAATGGCAGTATGTTTGTTCCCAGTTAAGTGCAGATAAGACTCTCACAATCGCGTCTCTCATTAAACAGAGGGGAAGTGTTTGTAATAATTGATTAAACCTATGTATGTCGACTGTTGATTAATTGTCACTGTGTGTGCACGGGCTTAAAGGAGGCTAGAATGTGCCAAGTTTTGACACATCGATGGTAGCGAGTGTTTTATTACACTTGTTGTAAGTTTACTGATGAATAAGTGCGTTTTATACTAAGGAACTGTTTAGTATATGATGCCAGAATGGACTTGTCTGAAAGATTATAAGTTTTATGTTGCCTTAAGTTGCATACTGTTACTTCACAGTGCAATGTACCTTTTTATAAAAGCGACAGATATACACTTGAATGGGTTTTAACTTAATTATTTTCTTTTTTTTTTGGGATACTTCAATTACGCACTATTACAAGAAAAAAACTTGTTTCCAAGGAACTTCCCGCTCAAAAAAACTAAATTTATTTTTATACAAATACACTTTTAAACAAATGATATTATGTGTTCAGTTTACTTTAAAAGTAAATGTTCATGTGGTATTCTTAAAACAGCGTCACTTAGTACGGCGACTTAAGTATTAGTTTTGACCCCAAACAACTTCGGTAAAGCGACTTTGTTCATTTGTTACGAGCCCCATGTGTTTTTTAAACCCCATCGTTGAAAGCTTTAAACTTTGCTTAGTTCAGGCATACTCGAAGCCGACTAATAAGCTAAAAACTGTGTGGTGCAAATCAGGATCAAAGTGTTACTGTATCGAACTAATAAGTACGTTATTAGTTTGTAAAATTTTGAGCCAGTATTTATTTTCTATTTTTTTTTTGTAACTTAAAATTTTACCAACTAATAAAGAACCTATTGTAATTTATAAGAGCCTTTTTAATTTCTTTTTACTTAAAGAAATGTTTTACATGTTTGATTTGTAGTTTTTTTTTAAGATTTGCACTTTTTTTCTAGCGTAGGTATTTTAATCTCAGCTTAATAGAATACACACATTACGTTTACAATTTACATCAAAAAGATGAAAACTGCAGTAAAAAAAATTTCGCCATGAAAATAATTTTAAATTACTAACTAAAATTTAACTCTTACACCATTATATTTAACAGTAAGTTTACCCACAAACCGACAACATAAGGAAGAGGGAATGGTTCGCTAACAGCCAATAACCGTGTAATGTTCGTGATAGAGACGCGTTCTATGTCCAGCGGAGTAAAATATACTGTGAAATGTATAGGTTATACGAATTAAATAGCAATCAGTTCTTTGTATCAGAAGTAAAAATATTTCAAAATGTGCCATTTTAATTTCATTTGTTTATGTGTATTTTTTATAATATTTCGTTAAGTCGGAGACGTCAATGTTTATTAGAAACAATTGACTGTGACACTCATTCAGACAGAAACAAGTCACAAAGTTAGTATTTAAAGGCAATAAACTAAGTCAGCAAAATTGATAAATTTCATTAAAATTACAAAAAAACATCGTTAAAACCAATCCTATTCTCATTTGACACGCACGTCAGAAAACAAGCAACATCTCTGTAATATTCACTTTGCTCCCCCCCCCCCCCCTGCCCCCCCCCCCGCCCTTCGCCACAGTCCCTTCCGAAAGCTCTTAATGCCAAGTCGGCCTGACCTCATGGCAGCTACATTAAGCCGTTTATACATTATGTATGAATTTGTTATGCCGTTTGATGTAAAGAAGCTTTAACTCAGGTAGTGCTAAGGTTTTAAGTAAATTTTCTATTAATAATGGATAGTGTAATTTGTCGATTTGTAAGTGAAGCTTAATTTTTTCTAGAAACTTATAAAATAATATATTTATTAAGCGTCAAAAAATATGTCGTCATCTCCATCGTTACGAAAATTGGGTACTTGACTGACTTGCGTATTAAACAAAAAACTAATTAGTCCGTCAGATAGATTTCCAAAAAATATTGGACACGTATTGTTTCTTTCATCAAATCATTTTTTTTTTCATTACTCTAGTGGACTAATATTTTATTTTTGATCCGATCCTGAATAAAAGACATTGTTGCTCCTGATTTCTTAAAGTTATCGATTGGTTGACAACAAAAACCAAATCACATGCATGGAATTAACCAAATAGCTATAGGTAAACAATTTATTGTATTGATGAGCACGTTTTAAATAAACTCCAGCCAAATAAGATGTACAATTTCTTCAATTACCTACTATAAATTAATTTAGCAAAATAACTTAGCGTATCTGAAGTAAGTCTAAAGAGTTTACTGGGAGCGCATACCGGTCAAAAGGCTAACATTTTCATTCGACAACAAAGTTTAGATTGTCGCCGAAGTCGTAAAACATTAATTAGCCTAATGAAACGTCCGTCCACTTTCCTATCAGAGGACCGACTAGTCCGACTACCCCATAGAGCAATAACATTGCAGTTGTGAGAACGAGACAGGGCGTTACACAGCGTAGAGTGGCGTCTCGTTTCCGCATTCAAAAACTCACACTGCGAGAAGTTGTAGTCCCTCAGAAGCTAATTAATTAAAAACACTTGCGTAAACAATACCGAACATCATATTCATTAAAATATTCAAATACATTTTTATTTATAAATTTCACAGTATTTTAATTAAGGTAATGACATGTACACGGAGTTTGGAATGTACCATACCTCTTTCGTGAAATCGATAGTGTAACTTTTTGGTTGACCGAAATATTTGGATTTTCGGCGGAGTGTGTAAGTCCTTTGCAGGCCTGGTTTTTAGCCCGGAGGTTTATCGAAAATGTGAAATGTACGTAAGCTTACTGTGCAACGTATTTTCACGGTACGAGTATTAAATAACTGTTAAAATAATTGAATGGTCGTCCAGAGATGGATTTAGTCGAGTAGTTACGTAAAAATCGGAATGGATCTGAATTTTCGTCCATTAAGTAAACCATCGAGGTTTTATTATAAAACGAATATAACTTTATCCTGCCTGTTTACATAACTGACTTTTATGGGTAATATCTATTATCTTATAAAAAATCTCGTGACACAGTGTTAGTTTCCATACTCCTTTGAAAAGGCTGGACCGTTTCTTTTAATTTTGTTTGAATATCGGTTTGGCTTGAGAATCAGCAACATCTATTTATAATCCCCGATTTCTTATTACTAATGCATACAAAGTTGCGGGCAACAGCTAGTTACATATATAAAAACAAGTGACTATCGATGCTTTTAAGTTAAAAGCCCGGAATGTCTTTGATGCGTGGGATGCGTCGTATCCTTTGTATTTGACGAGTATATTTACCTTTACCATAATTGGGAGGCATAATTAGGTTTGTACTCATAATACAGATCATAGAAACATACAGAGACCCCTTGTTTCCTTCTCCGTAGAGCCTCCGGCGAAATCAAATGGATTGCCCCTTGCTACGGTTTTGAACTTACATTTATTTTACCCATATATACCTACAGAATATGTATATGTAATTTATCCATCTGACATATTAATATGGAAATATTTTTTATATAAAATCATTTAAAAACCAATTAATAAGTTACTAAGTCCGTGCCAATACATAAATACATTCGGCAGCAAAATTACAAATATTAACGAAAAATATATAAATAACCTTTTAAATTCGCAACGAATTTAATAAAAGCTCACATAATAAATACCATTTGTAGTCGGTAAAAAGTTTTCTCGCTTCCCTTTTGTAAATCATTATTACCGCGCCGACGAACACGAATGGGGGTAAATAGGGCTTATCTCCCACACTGACATATTTTTACATCAATAAATTACTTGTTTATTTAATAGGAAAGTTTTGACGGTATAAACAAGACTAGTTTGAGTAAAACCGGTAGCTGTATACATTATATTTTGCCCGCGACTTCGTCCGCGTAGAACTCGAAATTACTATCCGAAACTATCTGGTAAAAATATTATTTTTTAATTTGTCATTTAAATCTTACCACTTTCACGTGGTAAAATTATTTTAAGAAGTTGAAAAACGTAACTATTATTTAGTTATTTAAGACTGAACTCGAAATTTAAAATCTGTACCTTAAAAAACAGTCAATTTCATACAAATTGTCAAACCCTATTTTAAACCCCTAGGGGTGTGAGTTTCAAAAAATATTTTCTAAGAAAGCGTTTACATTATAATACAGCCTAATGCAAAATTACGAAACTAGGGCTTACAATCATTTTACATTCAAATGCCCTCATCATGATGTAAAAATAAAACTTGTACCTAAAGCTGATTTGGAAGTAAATTGTTTTATAGGTTAAATTATTTTACAAAATATCAGCTGATTCGTGAACGATGAATGTACGGATACAGAAATTTAAAGATAATTTATAATTTTAATGTATTGGGATTTTAGCAAAAAGCAAATACAATTTTCTAATAAAATTTGTTTGTATTACTGGATAATAGAAAGAAGAAAATATTTATTACAATTTGATTTATTTCCTACAAAAAAACTATATTTGTTTTGTAATGAAAGCGCACTATAAGAAATAATATTTTTTAGAATGGTACGTTCTCAGTATCAGTACCTAAGTATCATTCCCAGTATTGGATAATGAAGTATAATTTACATTAATATTTCCAATTATGCAGATACAATATCATAAAATCTAAAGTTTACAACTAATTGAAATACTCAATTCAACCGCTCAAAACATCGATTGAACTTTAAAACTCTCGAATGATAAATTGTACAGAATTTTGAATTGGAAAAGTAACATTAATAATAAGTTTAAAAACGTATTTATCATAGCGCCTGTAAGGCAGGGCATGTCCGTTCTAACGAGGTACACTTCTCCAAATGTTTTGAAAACTGGACGAGTAATATCGTAAGCGGAGCGAGGTTTTAAAAACCGACATCTTCCAACCTACATGTACCTTATAAAAATACCTGTGTAAAGTTCCCAGGGTGAGCTAAGCGGGGTCATCTCTCGCTCCGCTTAGCATCCCGCTATCTGTATAACCTGACCCTAAATGGAGGAATAATCGCAATGCATCCCACGACACTAAAACGTACCACTGCAACGCATTAGACGCTGTCATATTTCAGGCGTCTTGATTTCTTTTCTGTTTAGAATACTAATATAAAAAGCTTAATACATTTGAAATGACCCTCCTTGCTAGTTTACTGTTCATCGATTTAATTTTATTAGCACGCCTTTGTATAGCTTTCATTGGTGAATTGAAAGTGGAGCTAAAGTTCGGCCAGCGTAAGCCGTTGGGACCACTTTGAGAGAATTTGGTGTGATTTACTTTTAGCGCAGTAACTTGAATTAAAGGTTCAAAATACTCTTAGTTAGGTAATGAAAAAGTGAAGTTTCAATTTAAGGAATCGAAAAGATATACCACTAATTAAAAATATAGTTAACGTGACAAATAGATCCTCGAAATTTTGGCAGAAACAGATGATATTAATTTGTTAAGTTACGAATGATGAATGTTTGCCATTAAAATGTCTACGCAACTATTAGTGTAATCTCAATCTAAATATAAACTAAAAAGTTCTCTATCAGTGTTCTAGTCAAGATCATTTCATACATTTTAACCAAAAAACCTAAAAGCAACATAGTATTTCTCTAAAAAAATTCAATTCCACCGCGGTCTAATTTTCCCCAAGACGGATGATTTTACGAAAACGTTGAAGATAAAGAGCCGCCGTCACTTGTTGCTCGAATTTGGTATGCGTCACACGCGCGCGACGTCTCGACTCCTTCGCAATGTTTAGCCGTCTGTCGTACGGGTCGTGCGGTGCGCACCGTTTCTACGCGACGATTTAAATTTTGACTGGACTTTTGTAAGTCACGTAGTCAATGTTTACGCTTTATTTAATATTTTAATTGTAATTTAAATTGATTTGGTTTTTTCAATAGTCTTTCTGTGTCTTCTCCTTAAACAATAATTATGTTAATTAAGTCTCCATTTCTTCGCAACTGTGTTTTTTTTGTGTCGTATGAGTCGTGCGGTGCGCACCGTTTCTACGCGACGATTTAAATTTTGACTCGACTTTTGTAAGTCACGTGTTTCGCTTTATTTAATATTTTAATTGTAATTAAAATTGATTTTAAAAATGTGGTTTTGATTTTTTATTGTCTTTCTTTGTCTTAAACAACATGTCGATTCGTCGTACGAGCCGTGCGGTGCGCAACGTTTTTATCCGAGATTGTTTCATTTTCAAACTCGTAGTATTCATGGTTTATTGGATTTTCACTGTAAGATATTAATCATTTAAAAGCGTACACTGTTTTTATAAAAGAAACATGATAGTTCTCTGAATAACCTACATAATTATAAAAGTATATGAAGTCATCAAAATAAGTTGATATGTGTAACGTAATATTATTATGTAAATATTAGGTACCAAAGTAGGTTGGCATGTTTTCGGTTATCATACAATCATAATCATAGGATATAATTTCGTTTGAAATACACAGAATTAATTAATTAATAGGTAAATAGACAGTAACATGCAACCGTAGACCACATTCGACCGCTAACCAATCCAGTCGAGGCAATTATGGTTTTAATCATTCCAAAAATATTTGTTATTACCAAGCGATGGACTGTCAGTAGCAATATTCAATTCGACCACTATATTACGATCAACGGTAAAATTTTGTTCTATCAGCAGTTCTATTTGTACAATCAGCCACAAAACTCGTAGTATTTTTCAATGTCACTTTGGAGATTGGTGTTAAGTAAGTTTTAACAAAACTTAAGTTGACAGATTTATTTTGTTACCTATAGCGTAACACCTATTAGTTAAATAAGATGTGTTACTGGCTATAATTTCAATAAAGAACGATTGTTATTCTCGAGTAAAACTATATAGTAAAACCTCTTTTGATATCGTCCCTAAAAGTTGTATCGTATTTTTGTGGATATTAATAATATGAAAAAAACTGATGATTGATTATTATTAAGTATTGTAACTAACAAAATGCGCTGTTCTGTTTAAATTTTAAAGTGACGTTTCAAGGTTTACGTATCAACCTGTAACTTATGCCGACGGCCTTAGCGAAGACTGCGTTTCCCCCTATTATAGAGAAAATCTTGACTGGAAAGGCCATACCCATAAATATTTCTATTTTAATTAATAATTAAAGTTTAATTGGGTAAATAAGGTTAATAATCCTAAGAATTATAAAATCATTTTCCTAATACATACCGTGTAACGCTCATCCCTTTATGCATTAATATGTGATTTTTATAAGGACAATATTATTGACCAAAAAAGATTTGAAAAGAAAGCATCAATAATAAAAATAAAATTTTAATCACGTAATTTCTACATAAATGTCAAAAGTTACAAAAGTATTTTAATTTTGGGTCGGTTGTTCCATGTGCGTACTCAAAAAAAGATACCTACAAGATTATTTTTATAAGTTTACAATTTACGTAATAGTTAAAGGGTACCTACAAATTAAAAGGCACACAATGTAAGGTAATCCCAAAATGCAGGTCTCTAATAAAACGTTGTCCTGTAGTGTCTACGTCAATATAGGATGGTTGACGTCACGCGCGAAATAAACGCTGACCACAGAGCTTTTAAACTAATAGACAGGCACCATTAAATATATTGACACTAGTAGTTCCCATCCGCGTGAATGTTATTTTTTTCTGAGTTATGAAACTGTGATAGCCTAGTGGTAAGACCGTAGGACTGCTAAGTCACAGGTCTCGAATTCGATACCCACGGCGCGCACCGACTTCTTGAATGTCGTGTGCGTTTTAAAAATAAATTTCACAGCTTCCGTGTTTCGGAAGGTACGTAAAAATGTGGGTCCTGCGCTTAATCTCTCTCCGTTCGTGTCGGATTGCCGTCCCATTGGGCTATGAGAGTAAAGGAACAGAGAGTGCACCTGTGTTTGCGCACGCGCTTGTGCACTATAATATGTCCCGCGTAGCCGTCGTGGCAGTCAGGAGACATTGATTTTTTTCTATTGTGTATCGCATGGATGTTATACTTACATTGCTAATAGTATGTACACAATATTTAAAAAGCCTCACATTCATTACCTGAACAAATATAACTCGAGCTTACCTGAAACAAATGTAATACACAATTTAGATGTTTGAAATTTTGGAAACAGTTGTTTTGTTTATTTGCATAGAATACATAAATTTTGCTGCAGGAAATAAATAAATAAAAATAAAATAAATATTCCACGACTTTCACACAATGCCATCAAGTCTCAAATCAACTATACAAGTGTAACTTGTGCTATGGGTACTAGATAACTGATAAACATACTAATGTATTTCTAAATACACACATATAATAAATAAATTACCAGACACAGAACAAATGTTCGTGCACACCACACAAAAAAAATCTGGGATCCAGGGTGAGAATCAAACCCAGGTATAACAGCCAGGGCCACTAACCACTAGACCAACAGGCTTGTCTAAATAAGAATTGCTTATGTCGTGTTTAAACTTTGCTCGATACCAAATTCCAGATAAATCGGTGTATTTGGCTTAATCGTGAAAGCAATAGCATGTTTTCAATGTCTATTTTTTGTCAGTTTTATCAAATTAAATTAATTTGTCATATAAGTTCTGTTGTCACCACGATTATCGATATATTTTATTTTCAAATCTTCAGATTTTATTTTAGTATTGTTTGTAATATTATTAATTTAATTACATGTTTCTTTAAGTAAAACAACTTTTACATACACCTATTAAGTAAACATAATTTTGTAGAAAGCTATTTAAAACTAGCAGAGAGAACTGTTTAAAAATTCGTAACTCTACGTCGAATTAGCTAAAATGTATTCACGTAGTAAATTATTCCACATGAATTCTAATTTCATACATCTGTCCATTAAAAAGTTGTATTGTATGTTATTAATAAATTAGGAATGTATTATTAATTTACTAAACCATTACTTAGCATTTAAGTTAATGCAAAAACTAGGTAAGGTTGAGAGGCTAAATGTTTGTATTTTTAATGTAAGCAACCTTATCTGCTTTCATTAAAATCTTTTGACTCTGGTTTAAAAAAAGTAAAAAATATAACTGTTTATTAAACAAAGTTTTGTATTAGAGTGAATTATTTTATGTATTTCGGGTTAGATTTCTTGGAATGGTAAAAAACATTTAAGTTTTTGTTATAATTAAATGGATGGCTTAACTTACGAAGCTTAGAAATATACAAAGAAACACATTTATTTATATAGTTCGAAATCAACGACTTACTATAAAATAAAATTGTTGACAATAACACAAGTATCAATAGAAATAGAAGTTGTTACATTCCCTAGTTTTTATCCTGCGTTAAGTTTCATTCACAGTTCAAATCGCGTATTACAAACCAGTTGCGCGTTGCGAGTTCAGTCCCGATCAGAAATTGAGCGCAAAATGAGCATTGAGCGCAAACATTGAAGCATAATACAGTTCTATGTATGTTCTATGTACTTATATTAGTTTAGATGTATCGATTCCAGTTCAAATTACGTATGGTGTAGACTGGTATTGAAGCTGATTTGATCAAACGTTCAGTTCGAATTAAATTAGTGATCGTATTCTGTGATTTTCTGGATTATTTTGGTGCGACGTGTGTTGAAAGTTCTTTTTGTGAGTAGAATTAGTTGGTAGATTGTTCGATTGAAAGTAGTTGAAAGTAATAGTGAATTGACACTTAAAAATAATATAAAGTTTTTAAACTTAAACAGTTTCTTATTGATTAAACCCTATACGTAGGTAGGTTAAATAAAAACCATTGTGGGAGGAAATTTGGTGTTCTCATGAGATTCGATATTAATTATATAATGAGTTACACAAGGTTTATTTCGACATGAAAGTATCCATAAATTATATGAATTAAAAGTAAATAAACTGGAAGGCCTTTGAAATAAAATAAAAGCAAAACCAAGAGGCCTCGTTTTCGCGCACATCTCGTGCGATTTAAGGACCGCGTTAATAAATAATCCATTTCGTAAAAGATTAAAGGCTGGTAACATTTCTACATTGCACACAAAACACTTTCAGTATCTCCCATCAAAATGCAAGCGAGTGAAAGCTTTGAGGTAACAGAGGCAAGTTGGACCTTGATTGCGGATCGCAAATGTTTGCTAGAGCTCACGAGAACCGCATCAATTATTCAAATAACTACGTACAGAGACTGACTAGACGAGTAATTTTGCGAATATTACCCGTGGAGGGGCACGAAATGTAAGCTGCTTACAAGTTTCGCGCCAAATAACTTGGGGATACCCGAGAATGGCTCTTATGTACGGTAAGTGTGCAAGTCCGGGCCGCCCCGACTCTAGTTAGTTAAATGACGTTATTAATCTGATGAAAAGACCTAATGATCGTGTGTGCTCTCCGCCGCTAAGACTCCTTGATACGACACGTCACCCTGTACAATTAACGCGAGGACGTCATGTGGAAACGTCGATAAAGTACTAAACACACACGAACCGCTAAGCCGGATCCTAAGAACCACTCGCAGTTATCCAAACAGGCCAAAAATCTCAACTTAAATATAGGAAAAATGTTCAATCTGAATAAAGTGTGCCACGCTAGCTTGGGCTTTGCCAAAAAGGGGAAGAAGGATTAAAGAGGTCGCGAAGCTGACATAGTAGGATTAACTGAACGGTGCCGTGTCAGCAAATAAATGACGATTCTCAGAACGGATACATTATTCACTGGAAGACGTTTTTTTTATCAATTTTCTTTTAAGGCCTTTTTAAACCTGCCAGCCGATCCGACTGATAATAGCTTGCTAAACCTCGCAGTTACAAACTTTTTGCTGTCAGATATGGTGTTTTGGTGTCCTACACTAGAAGTTATGGATGAATTAAATACACATAAAGCCTCCTTTGTGTCAGTTGAATTTAATAGCGGTGTAAGTACATACATTTTACGAATACAATATTCTCAAATCTATAAATAATCAATTACTTACCTTTTGACCAATCTTGACCGTAACTTTTAGTAGTGGTTTGTAGATGTGTGTAGGAAAAGATATTCTTAACATCAAAGGAAAAGTGAAGGAGATGGAACGGCTTATTTCCAGGCAGGTCTTACATTTATATTAGATACAGAAGCTTTTACCTTTAAACTACTTTAACCGCAAGGCTTACTTCAGATTTACAGCAATCCGACTTCGGATGTCCATTTATTCAAATATTTCTGTAGCAAGAACTGGTAACATTAATAATTCCGTTTGCGAGTCGCTTCCAGTCGTCAGTTCATTTTCGTGGGCCAGGCTTAGTTGGTGGCAACACGTCAATAAAATCTGACACTTGTCAACGGCAAAAATGCTTACATTTTCAGTAGTTACAGTTTTGATTGTAACCGTGACGGGAATGTTGTTTTATGAAGTTTTCCAAAACTATTTAGATGCAACGAGGCAGGAGAGAAACGACGCGAATAAAATTCATACACAAAACGGTGCTCGGAAAATATTGCGTTGTGAACTGTAAATAAACACAATATAAAACCTTTGTTTATTAAAAGGATGTTTTGAAAGTGCTTTGAAACGATTTGGACAAACATTTAGTTGTTGCGGGCGTTGTTTTCATTTTTTTTGTTGGTTCTTTTTTAATGGTGAGCGTCTCCGTCTCTATATTATTTGTGTTGACATAAATTCAAGGAAAAAATGAACAAAAGGATGGGTAAAAATACAGTTTTTTACTGCGCTGTTTTTTGACAACACCGTTTGTTTAATAAGTTGCATCCTAACAGTTTTAATGGTCCAATTTCCATCTAAATTGTCGTATAAATACAGTATTAGAACGAGCACAATAAAGCTACACACATTGTAACCCGAGCATCAAGCAGCGTTAATACATCCCAAGCCTTATTAAAATTTACCACAAAAGTTGCATCGCGGGTATTACACAGCATCGCATTTACAGCGTGCCTATAATTTTGCTATCGCTATTACGCCGGAATCCTTAATTAATATCCTCAACGTTCGTTTAATATTAGATCATTAAAACCGCAATGTTCTAAAACTTACCTGCTTTCGAAACTCGAAGTTGTATAAACAATGAGAAGTTTATGGTTGAACTTTGAACCGGTACCTATGTCAGGTTTACAAGTTATAACTTCCGATTCTAATTAAAAATTTAACAAACCGGATAATGGCGGTTGCTTTAAGCTAAATCATGAATATAATTTTGTATTGAACGAAGCTCTAAAACAAAGGATGGACGAGTTTTTAAATGGAAAATTTCGTTTCAAATAATCTCGTCGAAACTTTTTACTTACGATTCGTGTTAACTCGTTCCTTGAAACAGGTTTGGGGAGGCTGTTGAGTACTCTTAATCTGCTTTTAGATTATTTTCTTAATAATAAAACTAACATTTCCTAGCCTTAGATAATCTCTATCAACAGATTATGTTTAAAAAACTTCGAACTTTTTACCAAGAAAAGTTACCACAAGCTTCAGAACTGAACACGAGAATTAATAATTCTTGCTCTAACAACCATGTAGGTAGGTACTATGGCTCAAATACATAAGTGAGAGTCTCAACAGTTACAGAGGACTTAACAAAGACCAAGTTTGTCTAAGTAATATTGTCAGCTAAGCCGTACTACTAAGGTAACATAAGACATCACGTAGTTCAACTTCACAGTATCATTAACTATAAATTGATAAATGGTGTGTGTAGTTTATTTTTAAATTTAACTTTTAAATATTTTGCAGATAAAATCTATAAAATATTTTTGTTTTTTTTTAACTCATATTATTAACGTTTTAGGTTATCTTAAAAAATCGGTCAAGTGCGAGTATGGCGCTGGAAGAAAAAAAATCTGCATAAGTAGACAAATGGACGGACAACAAAATGATTGTATGGGTTCCGTTTCGGGGCACGGAATCCTAATCCAAAATTTAATAGGTGTTAAATGTGTATTCTTTTTTTAAAAATCCAAAATCCAAGCTTTAACTAACCGTAACGCATCACATTTTTTCTCTAACCTATCGTGTGCTTTATATAGTTGAAAAAGCAAGCGAGCATCAATAATTCACGCTTCAATAAACATGTATTATTATTTCAGTTGGGAGCCACAACAGCTTGTTTCACAGTAACCAACATTACAACCACATCTTAAAACAGTTGCAATTGTGAGAAAGAGATAGACTATAAGACGTAGAACGCTGTCTCGCTTCCACACCTGCAATAGTTTCACTTTGTAGTGGTGGTATCCCCTTGGAGACTTGCCTAAGACTGAGACTGCCTTCGTGACGTCATTGTGAGGTACTTAGTTAACTTCCACGGCTCCTAGCTTTTACAAATAAAAAGAAAATTAAATATATTCCTGACTCGGACCGAGTTGTAGTTTATAAAATGTTGCTTGTTTGGGATAAATTCGTGTTCATTTGTTGGTACTTTTCTATAAATACTTTAGTATGAAGAAGAAACATATTATAGACTTGTATTTTTTTTTTATAAATATCAATCGTAATTTGTTTTATTTTTAGACAATGATAAACTCGATAGACTAAATGATAGATACATTAAATAAATTTGAACAAGTAGGTATGACTCTTTACATATTGCATCTGTTTTCTTAGTTGGATACTTTTTTAAACCCATGTCAGGTGTAAGTATTTTCAAAAAAGTTCCACAAAAGCCACAGAACAGTACGTAATATTTTCATCTTACATAAAACTTGTTGATTTTTACATTCTAACATATTCGCACAAGATAAAGCGGGCAAATAGAAAACAGAGAATCCAATTACGTTTGTCACGTTAAGTTATTATGCAAAATTGGTTCCGAGGCTTTTCGTCTGAAACAAGCAGTACAGTACAGTGGCCGACATTACTTTGTAATGTAATCAAGCAGAAATATTGTTTTCTTTGTATCTTAACTGGGTTTGTGAATTGTTTTTTTTTCTTGTTTTATGGCTGCACTTCTTTATTTGATTTACATTTTGGTAGAAGTCGTTTGTGGTCTGTGGTTGAGGTTCTTGTTTATTAAATTTTAAATTTGTTTTGTTTCTGGAATTTTGTATTTCACTATAAAAATATAAGTAGTCCGTCACACAAATTTCTAAAATTATTGATATAAAATGTAAAGCATCAAAGATGACAAATCGTATGGAAGTGGGGGCTAGTAACGTCACTTGTCAGAAAAAAGTGTACAGAGATGTGAGGTCACACGAGATTTTAACTTCACATTAAATTTTTTTTACGCGATGAAACAAAAAATGCATGTCCAATATTTTTTAAATCCTTTCTGAGGAACTAATTTGTTTTTTTTTCAGTCAAATACCCAATTGTGAAGGAAACACTGTACAGATAGAGTCGTAACGTTCGCAAACAAATGATTCTAGAATAAAGTAGAACTAGATAGAGGTTATCAAATGGACTGTATATGACATGTATTTTCACATTACTCGCCACGGGATAACACCAATCAAAATCACAAAAGGACTTCTCAACGAAATTATCCAATTCGTTACGTAATAAAATGGAGCGGTCTCACCCTGACTCCAATGGGGCATACCAGTAGAATAGCTTCTATCAATATGCTTGGGTCTTTCTTACAACCACATACGTCTTTATGGTTCGTTGGTTCACCAATACGTCTCTTTAGAATTAAATTAAGGATGAAACCGATATGAGATAGGCAGTCGATTTTGCGGCATGAGAATTACGCGCATGCCTTCTTATGCGAGTTTCGGTAGGATAGATGGAGGGATTTTGGTTACCTTCGTGATTAACTCGGGTTATAACGAACTTGATGACGCGGGGGTTTGTTTTAGATGATACAAGGAGGGTGTGTTTGTATCTCTTTGGCTTTGCTATGGACGAATTATTTGAAGAAACATATTCCACGTAGTAATATAGAAGGATAAATTATCAATACATAGTATAAAATAAAATCGTTTCCCTCTGTCTGTATGTCTGTATATGATATTTTTTTAAAACTTTTTCATAGATTGAATATTTTACGAGGAAAGATTATATGTATAATACATCAGTATAGCACCTGTGCAAAGCTGGGACGGTTCCTTACTCATAAAATTAAATGAAAAAAAAAAAAACATTTGCAGATCAAAAAATGTTTTATAAAAAGATAACGTGAAACACAAAAAAGTCCATATTTGTATTAAATTCATGCCTAATTTACTTGATAAACCTCAAAAAGCTTTGCACAAAGGAAAAAGATTATTCATGAAAATTTAAGCATATTAAAAAGCGTTTTAATAACAAAACGAATGAAAACTTCATAAGACAACCTCTTTTCTAAATGTTTTATCTTCACAAGTCGCCGTATTGCAAAGAATAAAAAAAACGCTCAAACTAATCTCGGTGTATAGACAAGAGTTTAATAAGTTTAATATAAATTATGCTTTGGTAATATTTACATGAAAGACGTGGTGCCTTTTAGTGAAATAACATGCAAGCTTCATCTCCACGTTTAATTAATTTACCTTTAGAAGTTTGCTGGTCTTTTGTCTTTATTAAAAGACCACCCACTTGCGCTTCTTTATGTGAATATTTTAGATGGACGGGGTGCCGTGATGGCGTTTATTTGTTTGGCATTGTTAGACTATGTTCTGACTTATTGACTTACTGTGAGCTGATTAATATTGTCAAGTTTTAGTATTTTAGGTTACGATTTTTAGATTAATGGAATTACAAACATATATCTACACAGTGCATTTTGGTTAATTTGCAGATGAGTTTTTAAAAAGTAGTTTAAAAATTAAGAACATTTTTTTTTCTTAGCCTGTAGTGTCCCACAATTTTGCGCCGCTTCGAACCAGTCCTCGCAGTAAATAAGAGTATAAATGAGATTATGTAAAGTTACCTCAATATTTATAATAAGCAGATTATTCAACAAACACACATGACTAAAGCGTTTCTTTAAACAATTACAATTTCTCAAGTAATTTAACAACCTTCAAAATCTACTCTCACTACACTAGTAACTAAAAAGAACAGTTTGATTACTTTTGACAACTAAACGTCGAGTGTTTGTTACACTTAGTAGTTTAATAGAGTGGCCCCACGGACAAACGTTTGTTATCTTAGAAACTATTCAATTAAATGTTGCTACAAAGCATTTCTGCTTTACGTTGTTAATTAGAGATGGCCAGAACATTCTGGTCGAATGCATAGTTTACGTGAAATTTGGAACGATAGTATGAAGACTGGTAAGTATTTTAAGTATTTTCTGTAGGTATTTAATATTCACGTCCATTTCAGAACTCTAATATTTGTATTAATTGAATGATTGTCGTCTATGAGGTATTTTCAGCGTATTTTAATTAATATATTGTGTATCTATTACAGTGACACAATCTGTTAATATTATAAACGGAAATGTTTGTGTTTCTTTCACGCTCAAACAGCTGATGCAATTTTAATAAAATTTGGTATGGACGTAGCTGTCACCCTGGATAAACTTAGGCAGCGTAACAGAATGCGTCAGTGCCAGCTTTATCAGTCAGAGTCAAGTAGAGCATACGCAAACAATCCCGTGACTTTGGCTTAGGTAGTAGAAGGGACCCAGGGTGATTTTAGTCGGTGAGAGTCCGACATATCTCACGCCGTGCTTTCGACGTGCGAATCGAGCTGGGTTCGACTCGCGACCCCGCCGTCGCGTCAGCTCTTGATTAAAGACTCCGGTTGGGTTCGAAACTAGTCGGGCTATCCCGATAAATACGCGTAAGTAAACCGTTACATCATTTAATTATGAATCATCCTCACGAAAGTTGCTATAAAAAAAGTAGTTATGTTATTGCAGCTATAACCGACATCCACGCAGGCAAAGTCTTAAGCAACAGCTGATCAATAGACAAAGATGTAAATGAAATGGTGTCAGCATTTTACAACGTCAATCTGATAATAGTTAAGGATAATATCATAATTGAGACATTAACTGCCGTATATAGGTTACATCGACTACACGACCACAGGTCATTTGTTAACTATCCTGTAATCAATTAAAACCAATCGTTCAAATTAATTGTTTGACAAAATTAATTATAGCATAGTAATTAACGCTAGATTTCACTTGAATTTTCAATAATTGCTTTTTATCGAATAACAGTGGGCCGACTGTTTAATTGCGGTGAAGCTTATATTCGTTCGATGCTCTTTCGGTACACAGAGCCCGAATGAACTTTATTTACAATATGTAACCGTAAAAAGTCAATAAAGCGGAAAACTATCGAACCTAATTGTTTTAATTAAAATATAGCTCGAACAATGTTCGTACACTGGCCGGAGTTGTAAAATTCATGTCGTTTAATGTTAATTTTTCAACAAAAGACTATCGCCGATGGATTTTAGCGTATCCTAACAATGGAATAAATTAATTGTTCACGACTTCATATTTTATTCGAGAGCTTTGTACTTAAATATTATATGAATCACGTTAAAAACGTCAGACTCCGGGAAATGTCACAAAATTGTTAGGTAAAGTGAAATTATACTTGAAGTGGGTATCAAACTAAGTTTCTCTAACTCTAGGCATAATGTAAGGTCATTACTCTCATAATACTAGCTCCTGCTTATCGAAACAGAAAAAAATACCCTTGCATCTTCTTATGGTTCACTAGATGTTACCCGTGACTACACCCGCGCAAATGTCAGTTATTTGTTGCAAAAAAACAACCCCCTCTGACGCTGTCGGTTAAGAAGTTGCCTATGTGTAAATCCAGGGTGTCACAATACTTCATACAAAATTCCTTTAAAAACCGGCCGTTTGAGCGTGAAAGAGTTACAAACATCCATCCAGACTCACAAACTTTCGTGTTTATAATATTAGTAGGATATCTACTTATTCTGTCCCAAATTGGATCTTTGAGTCGTAAAATCATAACAACAAATGTTACTATGATATTTATATTTCATTATACTAGGGTAAAGGTTTTCAACTTTTGAGATTTTATAACTTTGTATTTATAACACTCAAAGAAAATAGATAGATACTTAATTTATTTGCCCATCAGTAAATCGCGCAAAGGAAATGAAATGCATAATTGCACAGAAACTATTTCCTCTACATCCCATTTGTTTACTTTAAATAATACCTGAAACATTTGCGTTTATTTATTTAATACGTATATTTCCGATTCACTTGATGTTCGATTTAATAGTAAATACCAATGATGTATGTTATTTCTGGCATTTTGGTGGAGTTATGTTATGTACCTATTATGTTGATAATTGTGTAAATTCAGATACAATTACTTGTTCAGGAATAAATGCCTAAGGATTAATGATGCAATGGATTTTTTTTAAACTTGTTGTTTTTGTATTGTATTTTGCCGTCCCTTTTTCGATCTTAAGACAACTGAAAACTATAATAATTTCATTTCCAATAAGAGTGCGTGTTGACAACACTCACTCGCTCGAAATTAAATTAACGGACTTCAATACATTTTTCAAATTAGTTTTACGACGGAACTTTTGCTGTGGAATCGAGACGCAAAACCAAATAATATGCTGTTCGATATATTACTTCCGCAACAGATGTTGTTTTAAAATTTTACCGTCCATACGGTCTACCAGTCTTCTTAAGTAAGACTATAGCAGCTTTACAACCAAAATGGCAAGCTACATTGCATAGAGTGGCGTCTCTCTTCGACAAGCAATACTTATTTTAAAAGGTGATTATTCACTTGTTTTATTTGACACACAACTGTAAAAGATTTATTTTAAACGGTGGTGTACCTACCTATATGTAGGTATATACCTTTTCCACCCGAGTGTTCCCTGTTCCCTGTTCAAAGGCATATGCAACAACCACTAAATGTAAATTTTACTTTGCCATC
The DNA here is from genome assembly GCA_941860345.1 of Chrysodeixis includens. Classification (NCBI taxonomy): domain Eukaryota; kingdom Metazoa; phylum Arthropoda; class Insecta; order Lepidoptera; family Noctuidae; genus Chrysodeixis; species Chrysodeixis includens. The sequence continues at coordinate 274,689 of CALNXA010000002.1, forward strand.
TTCGTAAAGGACTTACTAGAAACCTCTCAATGTTTTTCTAACACCGTTCCGTATTATTTAAGTTGTACTAAATTAACATGAAATGGGTGTGGGTTTTTAGTGTGTATTTCCTATTTTAATGAACCCGAAAAGGGTAAGATAATAGTACTTAACTACCTGCCTACTAATATATAATATCGTCCATTACATATCAAATTGTTGGGGATATTACTTGAGAAGGAATGATGTTTAAAATCATGTTATAGTATCCGTATAACAACATTCTAACGATACACATAAAAATCAGTTGAAATTCCCAAAAGACATAATATAATTATTAATTAAAATACTACCACCATTACATATTAGGAAGCAAAACCGCCTCCCGCTGACATCTCACAATTACATCCAGATACAGAACAAATTTTAATGATCGTGCTCATCACGCAAAGATTTGTCCTAGGTGGCGATCGAACCCACGATTTTTGGTATAGCAGTCAGCGTCACTAATCACTAGACTAACAGGCCATTCAAAATTCATATGTGTATCAGTATTGCACCCGCTTAAAGTCGAGCGGGTGGCTAGTGCCTCCATAATATTATAATATCGCTTCACCCCAAAAATATGTACCTACCTTCTTTTTGCAACATTCAGATGCTAACTACTATTGCATCTCTTAAAAGTAAACAAAACGAATATTACGTATTAACAGACCAATGCATTGTTTAAGCTTCGTGCAGAAGTATTCATTTAATACAGAAATAACGGTGGTTTAAGCATAACATTGTTGAGTGCAATTCACTCGTAAGCGTATAATTGAAAATGGTTTACGGATTTTATTAATTAGGTTAAACATAATTAAACAATGAAGCAATTATCCAACGGTATTGTAAAACAAAAGAGTAAGATTATAAACTACTCGTAGCTGTTATTTTTTATTTAGTACTACATCTGTTTAAGAATGCTTGTGTTTCAATTGTTTTTCTTTTTACTTTAAAAGGTTATTCGGTGTATGGTTGAATGGAATTTGAGACAGTTATTTTTATTCAATTATTTAGTGCACCAACAATTGAGTTACATCTACTGTTAATGCTTAACTAAAACGCATTGAAAAACATTTAAAACACATGATTCTTTATGTCCGTTGATTCCATGGCAATAATTTAAAATTTTACTATAAAAATCACAATAGGAGAGGTGAGTGGTATGAAAAAAACATCAGGCACATATTTGCTTGTGGACGATACGACCTTTGCCTGTCGCAGAGATAAAGGCGTCAATGAAAACGGGAAAACCGAAACAAAAGAAAAATCCAACGCGCCCAGAGACAAAGCATCAATACTGAAATATTAATTAAAGGCGTATGAATATACAGGGTGTATTTAATGCAGTACATTTTTAATATGCGGTACTACGCTCAGCGGCCGCGTCCAGTCATTTGCCAGGCAAGCATTCCTTTTCTTGGCCCCTAGCACAAAGGAGATGTGCTCTTGAAAGTTAATTAAATTTAAATATGTGTAAGCGAACGCGATAGAGCGTTGGCTTTGTATTTATCTGGCTCGGTGCGCCCGGATTAAAATAAAATTCTAGATTTTTCTTAGCTTAGCGCGTGCTTGAGATTTTATGTAAATATTCCGTAATATGTTTGTTGATTTTGAAGAGTGTAGATTTTGTGAACATGCTGTAAATGTTTGGATTGTGAGCGTACCTTTAACTTGAATAGGAATGTAGAGGAAACTATTTATTTGAGAATGATTTTGTCTCTTTTATGAAATATTTTATTTCGACGAATTGAAGTATTTATTTTTATTATATGACTAGCCTGCTGTTCAACTTTGTCTACGTGTAATTTTTTTTTAAAAGTTGGTTAGTTTTTTATATATAGCCTAAGTTACTCCTTTTTTCTCTAACCACACAGACAGACAAAACTGTAAATACGATATTATAGTGTATGTAGATACCTACTGTACATTGTATTCATAATAATATGAATGTAGTAAAGATGTTTATATAATTGTTGTATTTAAATAACATGATAGGCAAATAGTAGCTAAGAGAAACAATACCGAATTATACAATGTGCAAGTAAAAAAAAAACTTTAAAGACAACGAATTGAGAACTTCCTCCTCCTCTTTTAAGTCGGTTGAAAAGCAGCTTAAAGAATACATTTTCCACTATATTAATTGTTAAAATGAATCGAGAATTTATTAAAAGGTTTTTGGTAGTTATTCGAAAGTTAAAAAGAAAATATGAATATTTACATAACATTCGTTCGAATGTTTTTATTTCAGAAATGTGGTACTTTTTTAACATTTTTGTTTGTATGATTTCGCTAGTTATTAAGTCAATATTTCATATTTGGTTTATATGTATTTTTACTACCGTTGTTAATACAATGCTGAAAAATAAAGGTACCAACTAAAGTGTAAATTAATTCGCAAATAACAGATTTTATCTCAATACTTTTTGTATTCAAAGGAGAAAACTCAAACTTAAGAACACTTAAATAATGTTTCTCTTTTCATTTAATCTTTTCCTTTTCTTAATTCCTCTTCTAGGAAAATATCAGCCCATATCACTTTAAATTAGTCAAAAACATTTGACTGAATTACATCGTTCCAATAATATTCTTACTTAAATTCCAAACCAACATTCTATAAAACAAAAACAACAGAAAAAGCATCTCTATTTCTTACACAATAAGTACTAATGTCGAATGTTTGCTAATCAACATAATGTTTTGTTCCCCTTGTGTTGTATTGATCATTGTCCGCATACATTGTTACTGGATGAAGGCTTAAGGCTTTAAGTGCAGTACTCATCACGGCCCTAGTTAGTACTCAGTACTTAACTAGAGAAAAACTATAGGACAGCTTGTAAAGTATACAAAGTAGGTTATGTTATTCGGTGTTATAATTTCGCTTGACTACAGATCGAGTTAATTTTTTGGATGAATAAAGAATTCTTTAATAAAACTCTCATTTTTTTTTAACGACTTCCACACTAAGGAATTTGGTCCTTGTATCGCGGGGGATTTCATAGACATTCAATTGACATGCACAAACACACCCAGACTCAAATCAATCATTAGTGAAATGTACAAATTCGTGTCATACGCGCGGATCGAACCCGCGACACGTCGCGTGCAGTTGTGATTGGCGTGGTGACCTGTACCACTCGGTTATCCATGCAGTCAAATGGCATTGCTTATCTGTGTATAATTTTAATTCGTTTTACCTAAAGTTCATTTTTTTACACATAAATGTAGGAAAATAGCATTAATCGACTCTTAGCCTAAAATTAAGAACAATAATTCAATCAAATAGACAAAGATCCAGTGATTATTCAAAAATTACGGTAGACAAACTAAATAATTCAGGTGCCTAATTGCAGTAAGTATAACATAATCCAAAAGTACAAACAAATTAGTACAAGAACAAATGTAAAACAAGTATTTTTAAGTTACAATGTAACATAATCCGTTGTCGGCGTTAGGCTCTCGGACTACGAAAGACTCATTGAACACCAATTACCTCGGAGGCCTCTAAAAGGTCTTTAATTAAATCCCTCTCCGATGACGTCATAATTATAGCGTAACGTTTGAGACACCCTCTTGTTTTGTTAATTGTAAGTAGAAAATTTTGTTTCAGAACTTTTGTGAGGTATTCATTTGTCAAATAATGCATTTTAAATAATTTAATAAAGTACAAAAATATTTAACTTATTCGCTAGAAAAATAATGCGGTCCTCTTCTTCGAAAACAAACACTTAAAAACTCACATTTATATTTACAAAAACATTTTAAAACCTTAACTTTGTTATCAAACTAGACTGCAAGCTTTGAGGAGAAACTAAAAAAAAACAATAAAAAATCAACGTACAATTCCGTCCACAGTATTTAGTGATGGCAAAGCGAACAAAGAAAACTTATAAACAAACATTAAATAAAAAAACAAGTACAGTCAAACAGTAAAGACAGAATAGGGAATTTCAGCTTATTTACGGGTACTTTGTTTCCTTACCTGTGCTAACAAAGACTCGGTTTCAAAGTAAAATTTAATTCTCGGAAAGAGCATTTTTCCGACGCAAGTCCTCATGTAATGTTGTATTGTACGCTTATTTCCTAAGGATGCATTTGATGCCCGGTCTAAAGGATAAAATAAAATGCCAGCATTGAAAAATTTGTAGTTGTTCAATTCGTTCGAGATTATTGAGTTTTTGGTTCGCTTTTGTGTCAATTTTCCAAGTGTTTTCGTTTATTTTTGAGTAGAACGGGGCGAATGTAAGTAGTATTTTTGCTGCACAATGGGTGTATGATCAAATCCATTTGATTTATGAAATTTATCATCTATGTATGTACACCATACCTATTTCTTTCGCTTCTAGTAAGATTTTACATTCAGAACCTTTTCAATCTAAAAGTAGGTACTATTAGTAATGCTAAATAGGGTCTAATGGACTGTCATTTTTTGGACGAACTAAGAAGAAATATAACAATATTTATCAACCTCTTTTACGTCTCCAGCGAACTCCTAAAACATCAGTTTTATTTAAAGAAAGCAGTACCTATTGCATGGTCACTTTAATGTACATAAGACATTTTCAACCTTAAGTCTAATGTCACTTAGTAAAGATTAAGGTTTCAGTTTATAGTAGGTACTGTGACCTATATTTCAATTAGCAGTAGACTTGAAAATCAAAATCAGACAATTATTTTCATCTCGATATTCGGAAGAAACTAATGGTCCGCGTTATTCGATTCATCATCATTCCCCTGCCCTTATCCCAATTTTTACTTGGGGTCGGCGCAACACGTCTTTTAGACATGTTGCTTAAAGTTTTGGCTATGGTTTTATAGTCGGCCGCCCGCCTGACACTAACCCTCTTTGGGAATGCGATTGTTGGTTGTTTACCCGCCACCATTCGGGTGACCCAAGGTGCTTGGTACAGTGCACTGGGTCTTAAGATCCATTAGTATCCGTCCGTCCGTTAGTATCCGTTAGGTCCGCGTTATTCGATTACGATTCTATTTTAGTTTGACACCTTTGACAAATAAACGACAAGCTTCTATTAAATCGAAAGAAACAAAAAATATCTCATTGTTTATGTAGATTCGACTTATGAAATAAATTTTCTGAGCTTATTCAGTAATGCTAATTTAGTTTTATCTTTTATTGGAATATAACACAGTATAGAGCTACAAGGATCTTTTGGCACGTCGATGATATTAACGTAATGGCGCTGGTGTGAGTATTCGCAACAAAAATCAACTCAACTGTCAGCCAAAGTATTGCTTTTTTATATAATATCGTACGCGTACAAATCCTTATACCACTAAATTTTATTACAATGAAAAAAGCATTCCAAAAATATTTCAAACCAGTCGTACTAATTTTTGAGCGTTTTTCATTAATTTAGAACATCAAATATTTTCTGGCTCTTGCCAATATTACTTATCAGGACTTATGTAGTTATTTATTTTATTCTAGTTTAGGATAAGCATTGCCATCCAACGTGGCAATGCCGCCAGCCTTTTGGGCACACTCCCGGCCGGCAATGATGCGGACGAATTTTTTGATGCGATTTTTTAAGCCTTGTATATAATATCTTTGTATATATATGTTTGTAAATATTTTAATTTTAGTTTTATAAGTTTGTAAATATTGTGCATTTAATTTGAAATAAACCTTCTAGTTTTGCTTTTCCCTAATGAAACCTTAATTAAGAGGCATTGAAATTACGAAGACTGAACTATGTTCTCTACACTAATAATTATGGAGTTTCCATACAAGAAGTTTGAGCTTCCATGCTGTAGAATCAAAAAGACTATTACCTTGCTACCGATACCTTTACATAACCAACGTAAATTAAATTAATAATAACAACAATTAATACACAAAGTTCCTGTTTACCTCAACATCTTGCCAGATTTAAACCGGTGTAATTGGTAACAATAGCCGTTCTCGTGTATTCCGCAAATGGGCTATTTTAAACCCTGCGTACGAATTTGATACGTACACAATTACTGTTTGTGGTTTATGTAACTTTATCTTAAGTGGACTGTGGAGTAGTTTCTCGTATGTTAGACGTGGATCCATGGAGGTAAGGTTTGTTTTAAACTCTTGTGTAGTGTAGTAGATTATTAATAACATGACAGAAAGATGAAACGTGGGAGTATGGCGGAGGCCTTTACTTAGCAGCAGGGATACTGTAAGCTTAGAAAAAAGTATAAGGTTGACGTTTGTCAAAAGTATCACTACATACTATAAAACAAAGTCACTGGCGCTGTCTGTCTGTCAGTTCGCTGAAGTCTATGTTACGCAACGGATTTTGAAGCGGTTTTTTAATAGATAGAGTGACTCAAGAGTAAGGTTTTTATGTTTAATACATCAGTATTTTATCCGTGCGAAGCTGGGCAGATTTTTAGTTACATATAAAAAGTTTGCTTGATTGCGACAGTTTTATCAAAAAAACTTAAGCATTTTCTCGTGAATTGGTCTTCGATCGGTCGCGTATAAAAATAGGTTGACTTTAAAACACCTTGACATGAATATCGATGTTTTCGAACCTCACTGAGGTTGTCAATCATGAGTCCATGTATTCGTAATAAGTACTTTTAATCCTGCAAATTTTATACTAAAATCTATTTCCTAATTTAATAATGAAGCTTTTATATAGAGAAATTTATTGGTCACCACACTTTTTCACTGCGCCGAATTAACTTATCTTTAAATAAAATTTGAAACATTTTTTATTGCCACCATAATAGGGTACCTAGTATAAAACCAGGTTAACTTGAGATACGTTAGAGGCATCTATTCCTGTGTGTTACCACAGGTCTCGAGCCTTTAAATAATGCCGTAGATGTCTGCGGACATAAGCCTATGAGAAACGTATATACCAGTACCACGATACTTAAAAATAAAACTATTCTCACCGTGAGAGTGAGACAACGCTACACTAGATAGAGCGCTGTCTCACCTCCTCACCACCAACAGCCCTTAGTATGTCTAAGTAGATGTTCTCGTAGTAGAAGTTCTGGGTATAAGGTTGACTTTCCAACGGACATAAGGTTGATTTTCCCGTGCACAATAGAAACGGTCCCAGGATATTATAAGGTCCACTCTACAGTAAATGGTACACTTTCCGGTTTGCGGTTGTTTGTGTATCATTTAACAGCTGAGATTAAAATGAGGTGTGCTTAGTTTCGGTCAAAGGTCAATTTCGTGGTAAGTACCTCAGTTCTTAGGTCTTAGGACTAAATTGAATATTATACCCACTTTGCGCATGCTCCAATTTTTTTCGTAAAACGTGATGGTAGAGACACAATCCTTTTTGATGCAAACCTAATTGAATTACCTAATGTTCAGCACAGTAATTAAATTTAACAGCCAAATAGATGTTAAAAATGCCATTTCATATCGATTAGACTCTTGACTTGCACATATAGCACAGTTTAATATTCAATGATACAATGGAACTCTAAGCTTCAACGAATCACACAGAGCAAAACAAATGAGCATCAAAAATCCTCGATACACGAAAAGCTATCCATGAATTTGTTTGTTCTGTGGTTACCAAAAAAAACACTAGACCGGATAATAAAATGGCGTCCGGCCGCACATTACCGGTGAATATTCATTTAGCCTGGACACGTAAAACAATTTGCCAGTCAAATGAGTTTTCTAAAAAGCCGATTAAGCGAAAACTAAAATTGGTTAATTATTTATCGGACGCAACGGGAACTAGTACAGTCTATTCAATGAGCTAATTTTCAAAGAATAATTTATTGATGCAGCTAATATTTAATTAGGTGGGTTAGCCATTATAGGAAAATATATGATTTATGCTGCACATTTGCTAACAGTACATTTTTTTATACCATACTTTCTGTATTTCTATTTAGCGAACCGTGAATGATAGTTTTGTATTCGCAATATAAAACTTAGCTTAACTTTAGCACATGTTTAACAGCCGAATACATTATCAGCAGATTTGTCAATATCAAATCTATATTGTAACATTGTGAATAAGGGTTACAAAGAAAACAATAACTGGAAAAAACGAGCAAACAAAAAAAATATAAACATACGAATCGAAAATCTCTTCCACTTTTGAATTCGATAAAAAATAAGAACATTTCTCAACTCATTAATATTTTTCAAGTATTTTGTACTTCATTACCAGAATCATAATAACACACTTAAAATTTCATTATAAACAAATATGTAAATTAAAATACCAGAAGCACATTTACAGAAAATTCATACGTCCCGAATCAAAGGCGAACTAGCGTAACAGCGAGAAACTTTCATACTGATGCAATGCAATATTTACACAGTTAATAGTACGCAATATTTAAATAGCCCCACATTCATTACCTGAACAAATATAACTCGAGCTTACCTGAAACAAATGTAATATACAATTTAGATGTTTGAAATTTTCGAAATAGTTGTGTTTTGTTTATTTTTTGGTAATTTGCATAGGATACATGAATAAAAATAAATTAATGTTCTACGACTTTCACACAATGCTATTTAGTCTCAAACTAAGTACAACTTGTATTACGACTACCTACTAAACAACTGATAGGTATACATACTTATATACTTCCAAATACATACATATTATAGATAGATTACAACCAGATACAAAATCAATATTCGTGCTCATCACACAAACAATTGTCGTGGGTGGGAATCGAACCCACACCTTTTGGTTTAGCAGGCTTGGCCACTAACCACTAGACCAACAGGCCAGTCAAATACTCAAATACGAGTCCATTAAAATCACATTCTCTCGCATTATTATTGTAGAATTAATATTACTGAGAATCTATCTCAACTCTTAAAGAAAGACTTGTAGTCGTGGAAGCGTAACGCCCCTCAACGGCGTGTAATGCTCTGTCTCATTTCCACAACGTTATTAGTTAAAGCGGTGGTAAGCCTCGTGGGTTGGTCAAATTAAGGACATGTAAAATTCATTTGATTAGTAAAAAATAATTAATCTGTCAGATAGATTTTAGTCACGATTCTTTCATTTTCATTTCATTTTTTGTGATGTCAAAAATGAAAACATACTTTCTGTATTGATGTTAAAAATGAATATAGTAGGAAGATACAGAGGATAAAGTGAGTTGAAATCAATAGAATGTAAATCTATCTGAAGGACTAATTCGATTTATTAAAAGAGAAGACATACTATTACAGCTACTCAATACAATTTATTGCGAAGTCTCAAAACTAAAATACGTTTTAACAGTTAACGTTTCTTACAAAGTTAAAGGAAGACAAACACACAGGACATAGTGCAGATAAATACTGACAGTATGTTTAATAGTGATACAACATGACAAAGTACACAACAAGAAACAAATATTAATTTAGGTATTAGTGCACAAGAAACAACAAATATTTAAAGTACTAAAAGTACACCATATTAGACCAGTGACTGTGATATGAGTTGTTAAAAAAGACATTAATGTATAATGTAAAAAAGATAATATTAAAGTCAGGAGAGAACGCCACTGAAACTAAGGTGAACAAAAAAGTATTAAATTCTGAAAATCGTTCGTAAATAATTTCGGCTGCATGGACCGAGTGCTATAGGTCACCACGCCAATTACCACTATGCGCGACGTGTCGCGGGTTCGATTCCGAGAATATGTGCTCCATAAATGCTTTTTTTAAGCCGGGTGTCTCTGTGCATATTTGAATGTGAACCTCCCGCGATACAAGGATTAAATTCCTCAGTGCGAGAGACTTAAAAAAAAATATTCACCTGGTACCTTTTAGTTTATAAACCTTTGCTTTTAGTCAGTCAGATTTAAAGGATAAGATTGTTTGCTAATTAATCTTGTCAAGACCTAGTGAAAACAAATGACAACTCCCAGAACAAAACCAATCGAATGTCTGGTTTACGCAAAACGATTGCGTCATACCCCTTGACGTTTAATCTAAAAAGAAAAACAACGCCTACACATCGCGTCACTAGGCTCAGATTTTAACGCTAAAGAAATCCGTGACGATACATACGAAGTGTAATCTATATGGATAAATAAAATTGGACTGTCAGTTTGTAATAAAGAAAAAAAACCGTTTTTTACAACTTGCATGTGAGTTTATATACGAGACATACATGAAAATAACATACTTTTTAAATTTTTGTCTGTCAGTTTGTCCGGGCTAATCTCTGAAATAGCTAACGAGATTTTGACGGGACAATTAGTGTCAGATAGCTAATGTAATAAAAAGTAACTTAGGCTACTTTTAATTCAGAAAAAAAAATCTTTTAAACAGAAAATTTTGAAAACTAACTTTTTTGTGAAATTTCGATAAATGCGAACAAAACCGTGGGAAACGTTAGTATATGTATAAGAAAAAAAACAATCCTTATCTCGGCAAACGAGTCACCGTCAATATTCGGCGTAGCACACACTGTTTGCGCTGCGGCAGGAGGCAACAGCCAGGCTTTTATACCAACATTTAAACAAGAGATCCCGCTCGGGGGGAAGATTAAGGCTTTGTCTTCACGTAATGCAAAACACGACGTTTGAGACAGAATTTGATTTTCTACAAATTATCGTTTTGGTGTCTGTCGGGCGATTTCAACTGAGTTATATAAGCTTTGTCTTGTTTGTAAGTGAAATTATATTTGATGTTGCTCTCTTAGGTATTGTGTTATGAGATTCAAATACTATATTATTTTCTACGACGACATTTGTTATTATTTTTTCATTAATACGGAAAAACACCAAAAGATTCGCTGTCTAAGTATTACCATGGAATAAATGATTTGATTTAACTAAACAAATAACTTTATGCCACGTATATAAAATGTAAAACGCTTAATAGAAACCATAAAACTGTTACGATTTAAACATCTCTTGAATCTAACAAAATAGCTAGACAGATTTACAAAAGGAACTTAGTTGAATTTACGAAAAATATTCTTTAGTTTTTCGAGGCAAGTATGACCGAACCCTTAGAGCAACGAATTTATTTGATTACCCACTAACTGAAATGTACTGAGTAAACGTTTAACAGAATATTGTCCACAAATAAAACTGAACAGATTTTGTTCAAGTATCATCATTGTGTGTGTTTGTTCGCACGAGTATCTAAACTAAACCTAACGTGTGATTTGTGGAAGTTTAGTTACTATTTAGTTCCAGGTTACAGGTTATTTGGATAGTTATTCTACTAATATTGTAAATGCAATATTATTTCAGTCGTGGAAAAGAAACGCTGTGTTGAGCGCTGTCACGTTTCCACAACTACTGCGCTAGCAATAGCTAGCGATAGGTAGGTATACTAACTAACTATAAAATTTTAAAATAATTTTATGAATAGAAAACCGCATTATTCATGAGTATCATCGGCAATAAATTAACACAAAAATACCGCCGAACAAACTGAGCACGTGTTAGTTAGTTTTACATTAAAATTGCAATCATTTTACGTTACTAAATAGTTTACTCTGAAATTTAAACACACAAAAGGCTATACCTCCATAATGAAATCAATATTCAAACTAACATTTTCTATGCCAGTATTTTTTATTTAAATTCTAACCCTCTTTCCATTATAGTTTGGTATAAAACAAAATTTGTAATACGGATAACTAAAAAAATAAAACAAATAGTTGCGTCCTATTTTCATATACACAGAAAACAACGGAATAATACCGTCTATTTTTCAGAATTCAATACCACGTAGAAATATTTTATTACAATTATGGAATCTATTGTTTTATATGAAAAATACAAAGGTATTGGGTGCGTTTTTTTATGAATAAAAATACAAAAGTCAGGTATTGTTAATCTTTCCGTATTTACGTGTGGTTTTTGTCTATTTCGAATTATTTGACCTGCCCCAGATTTGCACGGATGCAATGTTGATTTAATATACATTTCGGAGTATTAAAACCTTTTTATTGTACAAAGAATTAAAAAAAAAGTTATCAGAACCCAGTGACATATTGACAATAGCAAGTTGACAAGCTTTGATGAATACAGAGTTGCAACTGAGCGGTCAGATAGAGAAATGGCGGGATCGTTCAAAAGTAGAGACAACAAATGAAGAGACACTTAGAATATGGAGAATGGTTTTGTATCTGATAAAAGATTGGATAAAAAAAGGGCAAGTCTGCGATTCTGAGATTATCACGGATATGTGTTGGTGAAAAGTGTGAGTTGGTGTATCAACATTGATTGTATTACAAAATCTTTTGAACCGATGAGTTATAATTACGAGTGAGCTAACAAAAATAACGCTGTTCGTTTATCTATGAGTTGCAAAAGACAGAACTAACATAGATGATAAAAAAGCTTAGAAATAAATAAAAATCCGAAAACATTGAAATAAAATAGCATATTACTCAAAATTTTGCAAGGACTTGAAAAGTTACAGACTAATTTATTGCTCAGAAAAAGAACCAGTCATATACACCGTGTAACATAATTAACGCACATCCTGAAACTACTTTGTTCAGAATCGATAACAGAATCCATTTCATTAATAAAAATAAATGTTTTTTTTTACCAAAAAATTATTTAGAAATAATTAAATTGTAGACACTATTTTCATAAAGCACTCGAAGTAAACGAAAATGATCCTTAAGTCGATGCAATAAGGCTATAAGGCTATAGGCTATAAGTAACGTATTGAGCAATAGGGCGCCCACGCGTTTTGCCAATTATTTGTACAAATTATTCTGACAATATGTAATAAAAACAAATATCTGAGAAAATGATAAAAATGTTTCAATACATTAATTGTGGATAAAAAAGGATATTCTTTTTGGGGTGTCTGTGGATGTGCGTTATTTCCGTTACACGTTGTATAACTGTATCGTCTTTTTCCAAGATAAAAATTTATGTACATATGGTCGAAGATCAACATAACGTTGTTAGGTTAGGATTGAGCTTAGGACTCAAAATCTTATATTTGCTTTACCAATATTGGTTTAGGATCAGAACATGTACTATGAGACCTTAGAGAAAAACAATTACCGCTGTGCAAAGAAGACACCGCTATGGAAATTGTAGAGCGCTATCTCGTTTCCACAACGACAATAGTCGTGATTTAGAATATCATGGTACAAGGAAAGAACTCCTATTTGCTCTATAATTGTGATTACGTATGGAACAATGATCCTGGAGGATAATGTGCTTAGCTAATTGTATATTAATAAAATCTTGTATTACAATTTAATATGGGCAGTCGTATTTTTAGTATAGGTAGTTGTATTTTAAGAGACTTCTACTTTTATGTATGTATTTATTATGTTGTCTGTATGTTTATGTTTAACATGATCTATTTCCGTATGAAGATGTACAAAAGACAAATTCAAATTAATTATGTATTTGAATATAATAAGCCAGCCTAGATAGGTGCAGTTGTTAGGTACAGTTCTCTTCAAACAAAGGGAAGGTTTGAGCATTGATGACCATATAGATTTTTATTGAATGAAAAATTTGGCCAAGTAAATAATAAGTACGTACGTAGTATTTTTACAGATCAATGGTGTTAGCTTAAGCGCAGGTTTTGATTGTTTTTCCGGGAAATAAAAAAGGTTAGTCCATGAACTGTTGTAGTCTTAATTAATAGAAAGACCCTAACCATTCAAAACAAAAAATACTACTGGCAACTAATAAAAATAGTCAAAATAATTATAATTCATCAGAAGCAACCGCCACAAAGATTACAGATCATCTCCCAAGACTTTACCGTCGAAGCCAGCAACTTAAGATGCAGCCTCCCAAGATAAGACCACCAGATGTCACGCTGATGTAATTGCGCCTGCCTTTGTGCTACTAATGAAAGGTACAAAACTGATATAGCTATCTTTAATCAACGCTAACTTGTTCGCATAACGATGCGGGTACTTGATGGTAGCAGTCGATGTAAAGTTTACGACAGAAGTTATTGTGACTGTAAATATGGAATTAGTAGGATAATATGAAGACAGTATACAACAATATGTCGTATAGCAAAAGATAGGATAGTCGAAATCCTTAAAGGTCGCCTATGTTGAAAGACAAGCTGCAGCGAAGAAACGACCGTTTACCGAGAAGTCATTAATTTAAGTAAAAAAATCAATTTATAACTTAGCAAACATATTTATATGAAATTTGTAATTACAAGTCCAGCAATAAGCAATAAAGGCTATTTTTTTTTTTTTTTTTTTTATGGAACAATAATGCTGGACTAATGTGGATGGATGGATAAGTGTGTAAAGTAATATGGCTGCAAAGAGTGTTACTTCCGAGATAACGTCAGATAGGAACGTGTGGAAGAAGAAGACATGCTGCGGCGACGATTGATGAGTACGAGTATAAAACAATAATTTGGAATTTGATTTTTTTACGGGAAAACAAATGAATTTAAAGATTTTATAGTGAGGCTTCGCATACACGAATTTCAACCGAACTTGATATGATAGTGGATAGTACGAATACATCTTCCATACGTTGGTTGTAATTCGAACTAGTTGAGTACACACGGTTTTCTGCGTTATTTTCAACGAAATTTATTTTCGTATGTAGTTTTTATTTCTTTTTAAAACCCGACCGTCAATTTTTCGATCTACGTATAGTCGAGGTTATATCAATTACGGATCCAAACAGTTTTTGAAAAAAATACTTAAGATTTTTAAGTAGGTAACGAAACTTTACTTCAAATAATATACAACCATAATGAATACAACAATGCAAATTAAATGAACCCAGACGGATCATAAACATCAGATTTCAAACAGTGCCAACAACACAAAACGTAAGGAAACTAATCTCTTTGAGACAATACTCGGGCAATATCTTTGGTTTACGACGGCCGGCTGACTACATCTACAAATATTTGAACAATCCCCTCACTGTGCCACCATTGTCTAGGTCAAACTAATTTCGGGATCTTCTCAGTAATAATTTAATTTTGCGTTAAGACCATCACCCGGAATTTATCTGGTTAACCTTTTAATTAAAGTTGTTTATTAATGAAAACAAACGTCAAATTGACGGGTTTTACTTTGGAACAATGTTTTGACTTAATGGAGTTTAACATATAGGTAAATCGTTGATTACATGATACAGAACTTTACGAAAAAAGTGATCCAAAAGGGTATGGGCTTTTCCTTCCGAAGTATAGAATCGTAAAAATGGCCATACATAAAAATCCTTACACTTATTATTAGACCCCAAAAAGTGTCTTACTTCCTACTACTTGATCCTCGCAAAAACAATCCTACAGCTTTTTTTTCACCAAGTAACTAAACAAATAAATCATTAACAAGTACGACAATCTTTTTATACGAAACGTAAAGTTAAATCAGTAGCAACAACAATGTGGGGAGGTAACGATGATCTTATTATGCAACGATAGACGGATACGCGCAAAACTTGGTGAAAAAACTGTGTAAACGCACAATGCGAGTGTGAAATTATGTTAAGTGTATATAAAAGTATATAAAAGTCTTGCTTGAGTATGAACAACATAAATTCCGTGTGTACAACCCTATTCACAATGTACAGTCAGCAGAACAGGTCGGAACACAATCCGATTTACGAAGTAACACATTTTTTTCAGACGTTGGTGTTTAGTAAGATTTTACTAGACTAGTGAGGCATAACAGATATTCTTTGAATTTAGTTGTTCTAACCGGCTTTTGTTGCTGACCGTTTCTTTTACCGTCGCGCACTAATAACCACTTAATATTATCTAGAATGCAGACTAGATTTTTTTGAATACTCTATGGTTAGGTACATAATTGGAAAATATTGTCGGCTTTTTTTAAATGTGTTTTACGTAGTTACGCAAGTTGTATTAGGTGTTTTGGTAAGTAATCGCAGTAATTCAGTGATAGATAGTAATATCCTTGTTTATCAAACCTCAGACCTGCCCTATATAGGAAGAGGCCTGTGCCCAGCAATGGGAAGTATATAGGTTTGTTTATTTTATACATAAACTGGTTTCAAGCGTACTTAGTTTACTTGACTACGGTACAATAACTAGAGTAGGTACAGTAAATACACAATCTGTACCACAAAGTCCAAATCTAATTTCTGTAGAGACATTATTTACAATGCAATCGCAAGCTTCTTGCATACATATAGAGACATCTAAATTGTCTTACACCAGTATTAGATTACATGTCAATCTGTACAAAGCATTGCTCCGGCAGTGTGCAATCTGCTTTACAACTAGTTGAAAACGTTAGAAGCACCTGTTACATTCCTATCAAAATGATTATGTAGATTTTGTCATTAATTTTATGTTTCTTAATGGTAAAGGTTGAAATGGGTTTCAGTATCGATTTTAGCTAACTATTTATTAAACTAGGTGTTACTCTGACGGATTCGCATCTGACACAGTCAGTAAAAAATAGCCTATGTATTAATCCAGAGTGTCAGCTTACTCCATACCAAATTTCATCAAAATTGATCCATCCGTCCATGGATTACAAACCTGTCTATTTTTAATATTAGTAGGTTTTGTAAAATTCTGATTTTTATTTTAGTCTCCGCACCTCAAGCTAAAAATGGAACGTGAAAAAATATGAAACGCCCTTCTGTCTGTCTATCAAGATACTTTTATGAGGAACACGTAGAAATCAAGTTGAAATCAATATCTACCAAATACTGAGCCTGAAGTCTTTTAGAACTTAATCAATGCTCGAAGTCAAAGCAATCCAATGATATGGCTGTTTAAGCTTTTCATTTCCAAAATGTATATCATTTTTAAAAGGAATTTGGCACGAAGCTAAGTATTGTCACACAAGTAAATACGAAAACCGTTAGTTGGGTAATAGATAATAAGTTTTTTTTTTATAAGCCTATAGTGTCCTACAGCTGGCCAAAGGCCTCCTTCAAATCCGTCCACATATTTAGATGTAAAAAATCTGGAAAAATCTTTCAGTATTCTTTAACAGTACGAAAGCTTTGCACTCAAACTCTCACTATCCCATTCCCAATATCACTAACGAACAATAACCCTTTACATAAAAATGACAAGCTAACCTAAGTAAAAGTAGGATTTATTCGCGGCTTTCGTTACGCTCCGGCGCATAGCCAGGTAGGTACCCCCGGTAGGTAGGTCTGGCCCGCAGCAGGCACCCCGGGCCCATACATCACGTAGTCACCCGAGACGCCGCGCGCGCATGCGTAGTTAAATGTAAACTTTAAACCCAAGGGTATTGGGGTAATTTAACGTAAGTTTTTTTTGGAATATTTTTAAGTTTGTTTTTTGAGGAAGTAGTGGGGAAATAGACTCGTTTTTGTTTTGTTGTTTTGGGGTGTGAAGAATGAAGCTTTTTATTTGTGAATGTACTCGTAAGGGTGTGTAAATAAGTTTTATGTTTGATTGATAAGGGGTTAAGCCTTTTTTTTGAAAAAAAAATTGTTATTTTCTTTTGGTCGATTAAATTTGCACGCTTCGTTGTCGATGTCAGCGCGAAAAACAGGTAATGCTTATTGCTTTATTTTCGAATTTCTAAACGTTAATTTCTAAGTAACAATCTTCAAGAAAATTCTTGAAAAGCTAAACCTTTGCATTTTTTTTATTACCTAGGATTATGAATTTTCTGAAAAAAATATCCATAAGACAACATTCGAATATTTTCCTAAATTCAATAGAAACTTTCTCTAATAACTTAAGACGAGATTTGCTTCGTCAAATCTTACTCAACACTGAACTACTGAAAGTTATTCTTAAGCCAAGTTGCACCGTTAAACACACAGTTTCATACAAAACTTTAGAATTTAACGATTCATCATAATCTTCACCTGGGATATAATTTATTCTTATAGATCATTTTATGTTGGGAACTGATCTTTAGCAAATTACAATTGAGTTTGCTTTCAGCCCTAAAACCATACTGCCAATACTACTATTGTAGAAGCGAAATGCAGCTATGCTACGTATAAGGTGTCATCTCGTTTATAACAGTAAAAAACAAAACACTATCAAGTTACCATTGCGTAATATTTTTATACTGAGAGTTTTGACAACATATTACGTTTTTTTTTCGTAGGCTGTAGTGTTCCACTGCTGGGCGAAGACCTCCGCAAGTCCTACCATGCTTCTCTTTTCTGCACCACTTGCTCTGTGCAATAATAATTGATTATTTTAAAACGGCAAAACCAAGCAACGCACTTATTTTAATGCAAATTGATTAAACAATACGTTTGATTAACGCCTCGGACATTCGGACACCTCTCTTAATGACATTCAAAAAAATTCGTCATTAAAAGTCAATTGAATTTACTTGTTGGGCAACGGGACGGCAATCAACTTCGCCAATTACACGTGACTGGGGGACACAAAAATAATTTCCTTTACGTACCTACACTTACTGGCGGAATATGTAAAGTTACTGTGTGATAAGTGTTAATAAAATGATATTTTTTGAGTATTTTTTTAATTGTCACATAAGTAGGTACTACATACGATCTCCATTTATAATGCCTTATAGATAAAAGTTCAATCTTCAAAATAAAGGTGAACTTCATGAACAAGACCCTAAAAAAATCTCGCATTTTTCGTTAACTATGTGAATACCAGGAAAGCTCATTGCTTGGCTTACGGTTGTATACTAAATGCATGTTCAATTTAAATCCGGGACGCTCTTTAAATACGAAAAATAGCGCAAAATGTTCTCCCGTACTTAAACCGCACCTAATTGCCGGATCCCACAAAATGTATAAACGCTAGTGTAGAAAGTAATCCCCGGTAGTCGGGTAATAAACATAAACGTTTCCCCAATAAGACTCGATGCAAATTGAGTCCCGGAGGGTACGGAGTATTTACCTATCGTAGGAACCCGATCAGGCAACAAGCCACTAACTAGTTGACGTCGTTCAAAATATTGCTGATTCGAATAAAAAACCGATTGCTATCTCACTTTGATGTTGTCGGAGGAAATGGGATCTGCTTCCGATCCACGAGGAAAGGGAGAAAATCTCCTTCCCGTTTCTGGGTACCGCGGCCAGTGTGCCGGAACCCTATTAATCTTGCCCCAATATTTACCTGTCGGTCGGAGCTGGGCCCCTCACAAACAAAACAAATTGATAAAATGTTACACATTATCTTCACTGCAGCTAGCGTAAAGGAAACTGTAATAGTTTCGAAATTGAATAAGTAATGTGATTTCTTGAGATGGGTTACACAAAAAACAGCTTTATCTCAGGGTAACCAAATCAAAACGTTGATTTTGTTTAGCGACTTTAGAAAAAAATATTTAACCTATTAATTTGTATAATGCGAGCGCAAATAACCAAATTTAAGTTAAGGGACCGTTCCCGCTGTATAAACACCGTCAATCTTAATACCAGTGGAGTACTGAACCAGCGCGAACAAACAGATTACTCTTGGCTTGCTTTTTAAATTTCCCCGCGATTGTAAAGGACGGATAGCTTCATATCATCGTCGAGGGCTCGGTGTCGACTTTTGACCGTTTCGAGTGCCGATCTAATTTGCCGAATCGCGGAAGCATATTAAATTTAATCGATTCGCTTCACCGGAGATGCTTTTCAATAATAGTGTGAATTTTCTGAGACATTACGACTTTGTTGTGGACAAAATTGTTACGCGATTTGGAATGAACATTTTGGGGAATAGGGGTGCTCACGTAAATTGGTTCGCATTCACATAAATACATCGCACTAATTAAAAGAATGGAAAGTAAACAAAATATATTTCGACGTATCCGAATAATTTAAATTTTTCATTCATTTTCAAATATATCAAAAAGCTTTTCAGCTCCAATTAACAAGCACTCACAATAAATGCGAAATGAAATATTTGTTGGGGCATTGATTAGTTAGAGTAGCAGGTGGCGGGTACATCCTACATTGTATAATAACAATAGTGATATGACAGGGTAATGTATGCAGACTGAGCCCCTATGTGGAGTCTTACCAGACGTGACTTATACGTATTTTACACGAACCGCTTTCACAAACTCTCCAGCGTCTTACTAGGTAGATAAGTAATGAGCTAGAACTTAAGAAATACTAACGGGTACTCGTTTCAACGTTGTCTTAAGAACTTTTTCTTTAGTGGATGTAAGTTTAGCATGTGTTGCGAAACTAATTATTTCAGAGATAAGTAATGAATTTGGAGATTTATGCGAAACGGAACTTAAGAATAAGATTTATTTTTTAGATTATAGCGCTGTTTAATCGACAATAAGCAACTAGACATGATGTGGATTTCGCCATAAAGTGTTAAACATTTATAAGTATAATTACCCATATAAACAATGTTTATAATAAAAATAGGCAAATTAATCCTTTTAACCTCTAAATTGTTTCGCCACAACGCGACTACCATCTTCGTTGCCTCTTAAAGGTAAAGAAAGGAATTATAATTAAAGTAGGCAACCCCATGCAGTAGGCAACACTTGACAAAGACTCAATGATGAAGGGTTGTCGTCAAAATTGTCAATGAAAAACGATCTGCTCATAAACTAAAGCAGAAGGTATTGCTCAGCTGATTAATGAGTAATTACTTGGGTCATCATTCACATTTTGCATCCCTTATTACTGTTTACACTTGAATATCGATCTGAAATTTATATAAAGTGGTGATTAGTGAAAGTATTTTAGGTATGAAAATAATGTTGATGTTTGTTATTAATGGATTGGTGGTTATTTTGTTAATAAAACTGATACATTTGAGGTAAGTCATATATTGTGTTATGAATCTTTTTACAGTCATACTTTTTGTTAATACCACAGGCGGCATCAAGCATAAAAAACAAAACAGTAACGTCTTGTCACGTCACCCATACGTCAACACCACTTTACAAACAAAAGCGCATCACCACGAAAACGTCCACGTAATGATAATTAAATTCATAACAAAAGATTTAACAAACGAAACGTGACATGCCCGAAGTCGAGCATCGGGGAAAAAAGCTTGGATTTGTAAAAATATAACTTTCCCTAACACAACGTTTTCCTACGTTATTTCCTTTGCAGTCGCAGGTGAGATTTATCTTCGGATAATTGGATAAAGAACGCCTTTGCGAGAAGTGATACGAGGTGGAAGAAGGGTGTGGGGTAAGAGAAAAAACATTGTAACAGCCAATGATGTGTTACTTTTGAATAAATCTTTTGTTATTTCACTTATCTATAAATAATACAGGATACATTGTATAGCAATTAATGTGTTAAATATTAAGGTTATTGTATTTTTGTTTTGTATTTTAGAATAATTTGAAATAATGCGATGTGACAGTATGGGGGAAATGAAACGTGAATATCCCATTCCATTTTACTTGCGTGTTAGTCTGACATTGTCACCCTTAAAGCTAAAAGTTAAGCTTTTTATTTAGCATTTTAATGTGAAATACATCTATTTTGATATGTTAAAATTTTAATCAGTAATCAGGTATGTCAGAATGTCATTTATATTTTAGTTTGTAATTAAATTTCAGACAGACCATCAAATCCACTAACCTAGTACAAATTACGAATCATCAGCCAAAAATATGAAGTTACAGTTACTAATATTATTTACCGACCACAGTAAATTAAACCTGTCAAACACAGCGGATTAAAATAAGACACAAAACACACCGCACGTCGACCGACCTCATTTGTAATGGGCTTTTACATAGTGCAGAATTAATATCGGAGCGGATAACAATACTCACCACAAATTGTTCATTTAATATGAAAACGTCCAGTATGTACATGCCTACCGTACACCCGTACGCTACCGTAACCACCCAAATATTTAATACCGACGAAAATATTTCCCTGTTAATAACAATGATTGAAATTCTGCGATTCGAACGTACGTACATTTATATTAAAATCACCACTACGTACATACGAAAGCTTCGAATTAAATTATTTATATAACAGTAAACAATACGGACGCATATTTGTTCCGTTGAAAATAAACTGTAACAAAAACTGTTTTAATTCAGTATTCATTCAATAGGAAGTCAAACACAGCTATCACAACAGAAACAGGAACAGGATACACAATATTAGAGCAACACTAGTAAAATACAGAAGTTAATTAGTGCCTTGTATTAACATTCCGTATTCGACAACGAGGTAACAAAAGGGAAAAATGAAAGCTAATGTTCTAGAGTTGGCAAATACCGGAGCAGAACAATCAGAGAATTGAAATATTTACTCAAACTTGAACAAAACTAGGCAGAACACTGTGTGTTATGTGAAATGTTAAACATCGGGGAACCTACACAGTGAAGCAAGCGTAGCGTGAGCGAGAGAATGCTCTACCTACAACTTATTTTCATGAGCAAAAGTATTTTTTGACACTGTAGTAACTTCGGTCAAAGAATTTTCATTAAGATTTAGTAATGTATACTATTTGAAGAAGATTAAAGCATAGTTTATGTTAAGAATAAAATTCAATTTTTATTTTGTTATATAATTTACTTTTTATGACAAAAAATAGCGTAGCTGTTTCATGAACAAGAATTACGGTGTGTTTTGCAAAAATATGTTTTAGTATAATGTCCAAATGTAAATCTCAAAAAAAAACTTTAAAGTGATTAAATACATAAACAAGGCATTCAAGTGGCTTACGCTACGCTTAGTAAAGGAAAGCTAACCTAAAGAGTGAGTAAAAAAAAGTGCGACACACAATTTGAAATTCTAAACAAAAATTCATACATTCTACGCGTAAACCGTAGGTATATTTGATTTTGTTTTGCGGGCAGTGAGTGAGTGATTTAGAAATGTATTTACAAAGTGAAGTCCCAAACACACGAGAGGGTTAGCGTGGCGTAAATTGAGAGCAGTGAATAATTCATATATCTACCTTGACCATTTCACGAAATGTCGTCAGTCGCGAGGCCAGCAGACGCCGCGTACGACCGACTATACTTTATTCACTTTAATTCTATTTACACTACTATCAAAGTTTCTTTTTATTGTCTTCTGCGCAGTTCAGGATAATAGCGGGTCCTGGAAATTAATTCGAAACGTTAGTATATTTATTGTTTAAATAGAGTAATGAAAACAAAATGCTTGTCCCAGCTGTCACAATACTGAGTGAATTCGTTTTATGAGAACCTCGAATATAGTACACGGAGTTTATTTCAGTGTTTTAGTAATAAACTTTTTGTGTGCGAGTGTATCTTAAGATGTTGACTTTAAATTAAAAATGGAGATTTACATTCGTGATATTAAAGTGTCTAAGCTATTAATGTCTCCTTTTATTACACACTATATAGGATTTTAAACTTAAACATTTTATAGTTACAAAAAGTCCCCGATGAATCATTTTTTTAAGCCGTGTACGTCACATTTACTTAAGATTTTGTCTGCACTGACACCCGAGTGGAAAAAGTCACCAAGCCAACCATAGCGCGCGACATGTCGCGGGTTCGATCCCCGCAAAGGACATAAAGTTGTGTTATTCACAACTGCTTGATCTGAGTTAGGGTGTCTTTATGCATGTGAATGAAATGTCTATGAATCCCCCATGATATCATGATTCGATTTATAAGTGAAGGATTCAATAAAAAAAATAAATGAAATGCCTCTACATTTTCTTACACTTAACGACCAGAAAACTAATTCGCAGCCGGTGACCGATAAACTAAAGTACCTACTACATGTAACTTATAGAATAATGCTCTTGCGAGTTTAAAGTCGCGACGCTAAATCGACAGTGTAATGGGTAACCAATTTAGTTGCCCAGTGGATGTTGGCGAACCTACTTTTTTCTTTTTAAACGAGTTTTGAGTTTGCTCATCGGAATTAGTTTACATCGACGTTTGATCGGATATTCCTTTAAAGAAGTTAAGCAACGGTTGCGAATAATTTTTTTACATTTTTTTTTCTCATTTTTTCGTTTTCTCGTTCCTGGTTTATTTGGATCGGTGTCGTGGTAAAGATTACTTTTAAATTAATTGGATAACTGAGTTGTTTGTTTGTTGGTTTGATTTCCTTCAAGTGTTGTCCAATTGGTTTGCGTTGGTACTAATAGATGCATTAACAAGATATATAATTTATAGCACCTCTGTCTGACAAATTAAATCAGATCTATCTTGCTACTCGTATTTATGAATAAAAGTCATTTTTTTCATTTCTAATTGTGATGATTTGTTAATTGCACTTTATCCTCATTATTATTTGGGGTCGGCGCAGCATAATTATCTTTTTCTTCAACACGTTCCTATCTGTCGTCATCTCGCAAGCAACACTCTTTGCAGCCATAGATGCGCAATAAATGTTAGGTTTTTATATCTTTTACCTATACCAACCAATTTTGATATCAAAATATGTTATATCAGGAAAACAAACGTTTAAATCGTCAAGAGAACAGTCAGTCAAAAAATTCAGAACGTGCGCTCATAACTGTATTACACCGCGGATAAACCATTTAGCCCCATACGAGGCGGTTCCATTTATGCCCAAATATAGATCAAAGCTTGTATCTACGACCTATGTTTGACTATCTGTACGTATTTGAGTTTTACTGTTCGTGTATTATGCCCGTTTTAGTTCTAATTTTAGTTTTAGATTACACGGCATTTGTATTGAAATTTTAGTAGTTGTACTATTGTGAAACTTGCGTTGAGTAGTGTACACTGAGTAACGTATATCTCGAAAGCTGAAAGGTTTTAGAATATAAAGGATTTTTTTTAAACTGACTTATTGTGAAACTTCTGTTGCCTTGTGTATACAAAGCTATGCAAGTTTTAGATAGATATGTGAGAATAAATAGAAATATTTGATGACCTTGACACAACGCCTTCTAGTCTCAAATTAAATATACTAGAGTAACTTGTGTTACGTAGTAGTAACAAAGTAAATACTAAACATAAATTACACCCAGACACAGGTCAAAGGATCGTGCTCAAACGTTTGTCCTGGGTGGGAATCGAATCTTCGGTAGGTATAGCATTCAGGGCCATTAACCACTAGACCAACAGGCTCGTCTACTCGTACTAATTTAGTTCATTCATTTAATTATCAACGTCACCTTACATTTTGCACTCATTTACTTTGTTATTAAATTAATAATTTCACTACACGTGTAAATAAATAATGTAACTTAAAAGCGAACGCTGACGTGAGTACGTATTAATAAATATGTTTTATTAATATACTGAATGTATTAAAGGAACATCAAATTTAGTAGTTTCGAACATGCTTAAGTCACTAAACTATTTATGAAAATCTGAGAGGCTCCGCTTTTCTCGGTAGTCATCAAACCTTTTTCGTCAAGCATATTTTATCCATAGATTTTGTATGGGATTAACCTGAAATTCAAATCTCCCTAATACTATAAACGCAAAAGTTTGTGAGTGTGGATGGATGGATGTAGCTGTTCCGTCTATAAGGAGTACTACACAATAAGCTAATCGCTAACATTCACTAGGCGGAGAGGCACCGCTAGAAGAAGAATGGATGGATGGACATTTGTTATGCTAGAGTAGAGGGTATGGAGTGAGTTGATACACTGGATAACACAGGTTACTTTTTAACCGACAGCGTCAGATAGCGGTAATGTTTTTGCAGCTATAACCGACATTCGAGCGGTCTAAGTCGCGAGCAACTGTACAATATGATCCCGACGTAAAACAAAATATTTGTTGCATAAGTTTTTTTTAGTTGGAACTTTACGAAAACTAAAAGTTTTAAGGGTGAAAGCATCAGTTTTTAATACTAAGTTATTTGTTCTATGAGGCTGAAAACTGAATAAAAATGGTGTCATGCCTCCATACAAACTCGAATGAGCCGTGAGTGTGAATGGAAAGTTCTTTTTGTTTCACATTGTAACACTGACTGAGTTTTGCTATTGAATTTATCTATTTACTTGCAATACAAATTTATTTGACTAGTATTTTCAGATCTTAGTAAGTAACCTTCAATTTCAAGTTTATTTATTTAACATTTACAGTTCACAGGAAGTTTCGTAAAAATATTCGACTGGTCCGTTGTGTGGTTAGTGGCCTTGCCTGCTATACCAAAGGTTGTGGGTTCTATTCCCACACAGGACAAATGTTTGTGTTTAAAATTAGATGACGTTGTGCGAAATATTAATTATTTATTTAATAATTGACTTACCTACATTAAAAATGCCTAAACTTAAAACGTAAACGTAAACGTAATAGCATTTAAAAGTGGTTCGAGCACTAATGTGTGTCCCATGCAGGGATCGAACTCATAAAACGTCGCGTACATTGGTTACAGGCGTGGGTAACCTACACTTTTACTCGCTCCATACTTGACCAAATCACTTTTAAAATGAACAGCAGATCGCTGCCAAAACAAAAACCTATAGAAGCTTAAAGAGATACAACGTAAAATAAAAACAAGGCAACGTTTAAAAGCAAAATAATAGTATTTGTTTAAGACTGAGCGTATTTCTTTGAAAGCTAATCCTTCAGTTTAAATAATAATGTATCTTGGCCTTTGCGCTTTGTACATCATTACGGCATTTCTAATATTCCGTTGTAACATGAGACCAGTAATTACTCCCATTTGATCCAACTGCAGTCTCCTTAGGGAGTTGCCTCTTGCATTTTTTAAATGTTTTTATTTGCGATTTTTTACGGATTTGTATTTTGAAGGGAGATTTATAAGTATGGATGATTGTGTTAGAAACATCAAGCGGATTAGTGCCTAGGTATTATTTAATAAATACAATTAAGCCAAATAAAAAGGAATGAATAAATTGTAAAAAAACGCAATGCAACGGGAACAAGACTTTTTAGATAGGAAATATTTTCAGATTAATAAGTTACATAAAACATTTTTTTTTTGTAAACAAAACATGTAAGTAATGAAAATAAAATAAACCTTTAGAATTTCAAATAACATTACATTCTATTGCGTGTGAATTAAAAAAAAATCACCTATACCTAAAAATGACATCACTTTCCACTCCTATACGAAAAAAAAAACGCCGAAAAGAATTTGAATTAACTAAACAAGGGTGGTAAGAAAATATATAATTTTAGCAGAAGCGTATCATGGATACGTCAACACAATTTTCGCGCTAGGGAAAGTTTAGAGGAAGTTGTTACATTAAAAATGTAAACTTGGATGTGGGGACGAGAACTGTTTAGTTACGTAAGTCAAGAACATGGATATATGGAACATGGTATAAGAATAGAAGAGACTTGAGAATCAATTAGGAGTATTTTATGTGGAGATGTAATGGAATTTGGACTTTAATTAATTGGCACGTATTAGGTTTTTTTTTGTCTTGGTATTGTTTAGCGCAGTGGTGTAAGTATGCCTTGTAAACGATTTCCGTTGTTGTCTGTTTTTTTTTACCTAAACTAGTATTGAAATAGTTAACGGTTTCAGTATTAAAAAATGTGTTAGTACCAGGTAATTTCCAAGCCATCCCACCTTAAACCCAGTTTATGACGTATTATTATTTATCAAGTAGGATGCGATTTAGTTAGATTTTTGCCACTGTGTAGCAAAAACCTCTCTAATTTCTACAAATGAATGATTTTTTTTGAGACATTATTTTCAAAATCTAGAATAAAATAACAATTCTTCAGCAACGACTAGCACGTACAGTTCATGCATCATATAAAGTCGACAGCACCTTTATCTGAAAGCAGTGGTTGTCTTTCGCAATCCTTCATTTCTACATCAATTGATCGATCGGATAACTATGGCTTTTTTTCTGCAGTTTTAGTTCTTTCAATGCAATGTAAAAAGGGTATTTCGTGACAGTGATTTATTTGAATTACAATATTCAATTGTTTTTTAAAGTCCTCGTGATTTTATAAAAGTTGGAAACGTTGTAGTTCTCAAATCGCGACGCCTCTCAGTCGCGCTTTAGCCTACTAGCAATATAAGTGCGAAAGATTGTAAAAATAGATAGATGAGTAAGAGGAATATAGAATGTTACTCTTTCACGCTCAAACGGCAATTCTGAGTTCGACTCGCGCCCCACCGCGTCAGCTCCTGATCAAGGACTCCGGTTAGGTCCAAAACTAGTCGGGCAATCCCGATAAATACGTGTTAGTAAAACCTTAAGCAATTATGCATGCGTCTCACGATAGTTATAACAGTAAAATTGATCAAAGTTGGCAAACACCTGGTATTAACACATAGGCTACTTTTTAGGATTATATTTTTGCAGCTATAACTGACATTCGCGCGAGCGAAGTCGCGGGCAGCAGTTAGAGAGTCCATTATTTAAGGCACTTTAACCTGTCTTATTGGGATCTTCGCAATGTCTTTAACCTTTTTCTGCAATTTGATTATTACAATAATTATAACTATGAAAGTGCACAAAAAGGTTTTATCTACTAATTATTAGCGGTTCTAGTATCCCTAATTCAGCGGCCAAGGTATGGCAACACTCGCACGGAATGTGCGAGACTTTCCTCTTGATTGTTAGGGATTTGAAATATTAAAAGATGTTTGAAGTTTCTTTGTGTTTTTCTTCCTACCATGTCGTCATACGGTACCGCAGTAGCACTTCTGCAGTTATAATCGTTAAACAACATTATTAATGGCGGAGCTACAGCAAAGGTAATGTTTGTAAGAGAATTTTCAACGCGGAAAATTAGTTCATTTATTTTTGAATGGTTAAGTTTTGCATACTTGCCTTTACCCTAAATAATATATGATCTAAGACAGACCTGTTGGTGTAGTGGTTAATAGCTCTAACTGCTATACAATGGTTTGATCTCCACCCAGGACAAATGAATGTATTTAGAATTATATAAGTATGATCATCAGTTAACAAGTACTCATAATGCAAGCTCTGCTTTGAGACTAGATGGCATTGTGTAAAAATTGTGGAATATATTTATTTATTTATGTGCCTTCTGGTTTTGCATTTGCATTATGGTTACCGAATATGTTTACCTTCACAACTAAGAGCAAAAAGTACTTTTCTCTGACGACTTTTTGGACTAAACTGGACATACCAGACAATTTTGACAACAACCTTTTTCTTTATCAAACATTTCCCTGTTAGGACTCAAAACGCAAGTAATACATTGTTCTACTGATAAGAGGCTAACATTTATATCGGAGCCAATCTACGTAGTTAAACAGAAGGCATTAAGTCGTTCCGGTTGCCGGAAACGTGCCGTCCGCGCTGGTCCTAGTCAGAATTGCCGGATGTCTTGCCGCCGAGCCGCTTCCGAACCTGAACGCCGCACGTGATCAAACATCAGGCTTTTACCATAGTTTGTTATTGATTGTAAGTAATTAAGTTGTTGTTTTAGTTGAAAGAAAAGTGGTTAATATAGTTGTTAACACAAACGAGTCGATTTTAAAACAGGATATTATTCCCTTTTGAGTAATACCTTTGACGATAATTTTTCTGGTGAATACGCAGAAAAAAGTTAAATATTAATTTGGAGAACGTCATAAATTAGTAAAAAGACAAAACATACACTCAAACTTTACCATTAACAGCCGCTATAGAAAACAAATTATAATCTTTATCGCAGTGACACAAACTCCCTAAACAAAAGTTTTAATTGTCTTATGGGGTCGCGTGATTAAATTATCGCCATGGGGTCTGAGGTTCACATAACGTATTGTAAAACTTTTACGATACAATATTGGTACAGTAATATTCGTACAGTAAAACATTTTCCACGACGGGTGTTGACAAAAAACGAAAATTTTAATTGGCCCCGGCAGTAATACAGCGCGGTGGGTTCATTTGTTTTGTCCCAATTCACAACAGCGGGCCTCGAAGCACCGAAGTACCCGGACCACGAATAGGCGTACAAATTGTGCGTGAAGAGTAACACGCGAACCAACAATTACAGGGCGCGTGGTGTTAAAAATTAATTTATATATTACCTCGCCCTTTTAACTAACGATAACACCAAACGTTATATATTGCGCTTTTTACCCGCAGCGTTACCCAACTATTAGAATCAAAGCAGAAATGGATTACCGCCATTTATAAAATGACGAGCGTGGATTGGGTAGTTTTGATTTATGTCATGTATTCAGAAGTTTAACTAATGCGGCTATCACGTTGCGTCAGTGTAGTGAGCGTTGTTTCAGCGAGTTCAAATTGAACGGACAGAAGTAATTAGGCGCCCATCAAAGGATTTAGATATGAAACAAAATTCGCAATGCCATAATGTCAGTTGGATGTTTTATCAATGCTGGACATGACAAGCTCGCGCTGTGTTTAATGCAGTAATATTATTGTACAGATTATTTTATCTCTTAACTGTTTAAAACTAAAAATATAAAGTCGCTGTTTTGTTCGCCTTAATCTTTAAAACTACGCAACGGATTTTAAAGCGGTTTTTTTTTTTTAAATAGATATAGTGATTCAAGAGGAAGGTTTATATGTATAACACATCAGTATTTCACCCGTGCCAAGCTGGGAGAAGCTAGTTATAATAATAAATAAGTAAAACAATAGTGGGTACCTACAGCCATAATCAATGACTATCATACATCTTCCAAAGTGGGCACAACTTCAATAATAATATCGCAACATTTTCTCGTTAAGTGTTGTTCTATAGAAAAAAAACTTTCACGACGAAGTCAGTTAAAAAGAGCTATCACCATCAATTGTCACCTGTAGGCAATAAGAGCGAACGACACAAACTTACCTATTGGGAGAGCCCTTTATTAGAAAACTTTTATCCGTTATACAAGGCATGGAAAAATAAAGCTAGTGTACGTGGTGCAAATAAGACATAACGGCTGAACAAACAAGAGGATTAAAGTTAACGATAGGTCACTATGAGCAGAGCTTAGCGGCGATTGGCATAAACTGTAGTTTGTGCGCCTCTGTTAGCTTCGATTCGAATGTTTTGTCTCGCTGTAAAAAGTTTCATTGTGTGTCGGTTCGAGTTGAAAGAACTTGAAATGCGAAAGTTTTTTTTTAAATATGTATTCAAGAAATAAATGATGGTCATGTGAAATTCTTAATTGTGTCATTTTATAATGTCATTAAAATATTTTATTTCTATTATATCAAAACACTGAGTCCGTCGGGATAAAAATATAGAAATATATCGCTGTTTTACATTGTTAAATCACGAAACTGAAAGACAGTCGGTTGACGGATAAATAGTAAATGTAGGATCTTTTACTATTTCATCTATCATGAAATCTGATAGAATCTCAATAAAAATAAACACATGTAAAAAAAATGTTATTAATACAATGCACGTCAAAAAATTGGCAGAACAAAAATTACCTACAAAAAATGCACGTAATTTTCGACGCCACATAACCTGTCATAAAAATGCGGATTTGCCATCACAACTAATTTGCTCACACAAAATAGAAATTTCAATTTCACATCGTCCATCAAAAAAACAACAACATTGTTCCGGAAAATCTGTAATTGAGATGTTCATAATAAAATAACTATTCGAAAACAAGCGAGTTCCGTTCGTTGGCCGACGTGGAAATTATTTGAAAAATCACGAACACATGATACTATCGTTTTACAGTTTTTCGCGTATTCCGTGCAGCGAAAAGCGAGTGTGTATTTAAAATATGGATACCCGGTATTAAAATGCCGCACGTGCAAATATGTTATTTACTCTTCGCTCTTTGATTAATCAATCGCAGTGATTGGTAAAGGGAAGCCAACTATAATATTTGAGTAACAAAATGGTAAGATACACTATATATTAATATATAATATTTATTTATCACTGGTTTTGATATCCATGTTTATTTTGCAGTTTATTTAAACTAGTGTTTGATTTCGGATTTGATGGCGTATATTTTGATTATTGCAGCATGTAAAAAACCGATGTCCTGTTTTGCACATATTTTGTTTAGTTATATTTTGTTTGTGTAGTTTAAAGCTAAATGTATAGCGGGTTTCTAATATATCACACATGACTTCAAAATTCGTAAACATAAGAAAACAGAAACACGTGTCTAGTCTAGACTTTCAGACAATTCGCTTCAAGCGAGAAAATATTAGAAATAGGATTAATTTCTATGGTGACTCGGGAAATAAAATATAAAGCATATTGTACTGTGAGTTGTGAGGGGTTGAAAAGAAAAGGATTGTTTTCATTTCACACTGAGGGAGGAGCTAAGTTTAACTCGATATTTATTTTTACTCTTTCAAAAATATTTAAAAACTACTAAATTAGTCGAATGTTAAAATTAAACGACGATTTTAGTTAAACCATTGATTGCGGAATCAACGATTTTATCCACGGAAAACTACTTACAAAAAAAAATGAATACGTAATCATTATTTTTTTTTCAAAAAAAACTAAACTTTGGTACTAACAATTTGTAAATGCAGATCAACTGGCACATGCACGCCAGTAGAGAGTCGAAGCGATCGCCATTACCGAAATCTTAGTTAATTCGAGGATTATTATTATTATTGTTCTACAGGACAAGTAATCCATATGGAAAGAACACAGATTAAAATAATACGTTTATAAGGATCAATCATTTATCCATAAAGAAATCTAACTAGTGACGAATTCTTAGAATCACGCATAATGATAAAACAAAGAAAATGCTTCTCAGAATTCATTAGATTTGAGTAACAGATAATAAAATGCTAATGTCGTTTTTGGCGTTTCTCAATTGGCATTAGGTACTAGAGAGCATCTTCAACATAAAATGTATACCTGTACCATGATATTATAAAGCAGTACCATAGTGCAAGGGAGATGACGCCATACATTGTGTATAGCAACGTCTCACTTACACAATGACAACAGTTACAGACCTGCCCTGACTTAAAAGTTATTTAGATATATAAAAGATATTTTTAAATAATTATTTTACTACCTACAACTATTATTACAGGACCATACCTAATACAATAGTGTAGTTACAATGACTTGACTTAATTCTAAATATTTTTTTAGGATATTAACAGTTAAACTTACACGTCTCTCTAACTTATATTATAGGTACAGATACAATTAGCTGTTTTTTTGTAAAATCATTCAGATTAAAGTAAAATCAAGTCTTCAGTCGTCAGCCGATCTCAAATTCATCTTTGCACTTTACAAAAAACTTCACAAGCAGTGCATACAATATCGATAAAATCACAGTTACTCGATAAATATAACATCGATATCGGTGTCGACAAAGGCGAGGCCTTTAAGATGATGGACGGGCGGCCATTAAACAGTGAACGCTTATTGCGTTGCCCGCGACGTTTATATTGTTCCTTAGATAATGCAGTGTTATTTAACAAACCAACTAATATTCGCCGGCAGATGTTTTTTGTTCGAAGACCTTTCTTGTTAGTGACGGGAATTTAATGTACAGTTGATCTCATGACAATGGGAAGAAATGGTGTTTATATCAGACTAAAATTCAAAGCGGTAAGGTTGGTTTTTGTCCGATTTTTAAATCAGTGATGTGCGTGTGATAGTACCTGTCTACTGCTGTATCATTTACATTGAAACGATCTCCCCTTTTTATAATTTTTGAGGTTATGAAACTCACTCTTTAACGTTCTTTCTCTGGTTAAGGTGCAATACGGGTTTTATTTAAATATCTATTGTAGAGGCCTTCGGTGTTTCGTTATTATGTGTTTTAAGTTATTAAATTTGCTTTACAGAATATTTCAGCGGGTATAAAACGGAGTTTAATAAATTTTACTTTTTTATGGAACCGTTGTGCGTTCTTTAGTGCCTAATTATAAGGCGCAAAGGTCGACTGGTATTACTGTAACCCGGTTGTTCTAAAACTGTAAACAAGCTATATTTTTAACAAAAGTTTTTTAGAAGTCTCTCTACTTTTTGCCATGACTGAGTATTTGACTAAATAAAACTAATTAGTCCCTCAGATAGATTATCAAAAAACATTTTTCTTCTTGTATAATATCAACAACAAATACGAAAATAGGTCTGTCAGTGAAAAGTGCACTGGGACGAGACGCCACACGTGATAAAAAACATACGTGTCTAATACTTTTTTTTAATCTGTCGGAGTGATGAAATATCAAAAATAGTAAAATACCTAATTGGATCACAAACCTTTGACTTGGCAATCCAATGGCCCTACGACTAGGCTCTCACTATTTTTTTTATATAATACAAAAATACATCTACAAAAGTAGCCAGATCATACAACAAATAAGATTAAAAAGTTCCAATAACCGATACTTCATTTATCGATAAGTATTACATCATTATTTATAACGAACATCACTACTGGAAACTGGATACAAAACGTACTTATATGTAAAAAGAAAATGCAATAAGTACAAAAGCCTTCAATAATACTAAAGCCTCTTAGTTTTCTATGTAACTGAAGAGAATGATTGCTCGAACGATGCCGGTATCGCAAAAGAAAGAAGCCTTATTTGCCAATTATAGTTAGTAGTTATTGAGTCCTATTCTAACAATATCTCAGATTCTGAAGAGTATTGGTTTATTTTTCTTAGATGCAATGTTAAGAATACTTACTATTACTAACCTAGTACGTTTTCTACAACTTTATGAAGTATTATGGTAAACAAAAACAGTTCTTATTGGATTGGAGCGTTTGTTTTAGAGCATATTCAGAGCAATGGTTTTTTTTTTAATTTCGCAAATGACATTAGACATAGCTATTTTTATTTATATTTTGTAATTTTACAATTGATGACGGATTGTGTAAGGAACGAAATGAATTAAAAAGGAGTAAATGATAGTGAGAATGGAAGAAAAAAAAGGTGTTGCGCTGACCCCTAGTAAACTAGGATAAGGGCAGGTAAATGATGATGATGATGACAATGTTGTCCGATTTAATCTTAAGATATTGGATTTGTATTAATATTTCTGTATATAAATTATGCGCCGATGTTGGTTATATAATCTAATTTACGATACACGTAATTGACTTGACCATTAGTAGAACGACGTACTAGGTATAGTATGATCAATTCAGATGAGCTTTAAACGCTTTAGAGCTTACAGCAATATTACTAGTAGACGTGAGATAGTATGGATGGATGGATGGGTTTAATATTAAATTAAATATTATTTGATAAGACTTATGAAGTTTTTGTCAGTAATTGAGGTTTTTATTGTTTTTAAACTGGCTGTTACAGGTGTTTTTTTAATTTGTTGCAACAACATAAACTGCACGTACTTAGTCTGATAGTAATTTAATAATAGGTAAAATCATTTTTTTTACTACTTATTTTCACAAAAACCTTATTATTATTTATTTTTTTCATCTTCTCTGTCTATAACTGTCTATCAATAACTTTTATCAATTTAAACAAAAATAAATTAATTGATAATCTATTAAGAATGCTTTATAACATTTTACTTAAAAGATGGCATAACACACACATCCCTTGAAACTGAACCTCACCGACTCGCCCAGCACATTTTAACGTACAGTTTTTCCGATGGCTTTGCACACTATATTTCCCTGTCTGGTCCAATATCTTAGCATTGAAAAATTTACATTGCATACAAGTTTTAGAGGTGTTCGCTAGTCAAGTCGGCTTCTAGTCTAGGAAAATATGGCTGTGTCAGCTCGATTTTATAGTACATGTTATTTTTGAGAGATATCAATTACTTGCTCCCGCATTGCATAATACGGCGGTTTGAAAGTGGGGGGTTTTTGGGTAGAGTTTAAAGAAGTTGTTGGAGTTTCGTCTGGTGAAGTCTTATAGTTTATGTGGTTTAAATGTTTGACTAGTGATAGAAATATTTGTAGTGGCGTTGTGGAAATGTTATGGTATTTTTTTTTGTGGGAATGGATTTAGGGTTAAACGGGTCTTTAATCGGTCGGTTAATCATGAATTTACTAAGCGTCGGGGGCTAAAGGAATACAAGGACGTCATTAAAATAAATTATCTTAAACAGGAATTTTGAAGTTCAAAAAATACATCTCGACAAACCAAGAAGAAAATACTGATAAACTAGAATTCATTGCAAATAAATGGTTTCAAATATCTGGTTTACGGACACAAGTGGAAAAAGGGAAGACATTAACAGCACTTAAGTAATAAGTTAAACAGATGAAAAATTAAGTCAACAGTGCATAAAGAAAAAACCCAGTGCATAAAGATACATCAATATTCTTCAGCATTAGCTTCCGAACTCCTACACATCATAAACTTTACATACGTAAACTAACAATCAACAAAACTAGGTCATATTCGCAATAAACGTGCAACAAACAAACAAACAAGTCTCGCATTGCATTGAAAAATAAACTATTTGAAGTATCGGAACTCTAGTGAACCATAACATGATTTACTTCATAACTAGCATTACAGCATCAGATTTAATTCCTCAAGTTTATATTTCTACTGAAGTTGGAAACAGTAAGTGTATGATCAAGTTGTTAGTTCCTTGTTAGTTTTTGTTCGGATCTGCTATCGGATTTCAAGCTTAGTAGATTTACATATTCATCTGTATTTTTTAAATATTTCACGATTTTTACAAAGTGCCATCTAGTGTAGTCTAAGTAAAGCTTGTATTATGAGTACTAGACAACCGATAATAAGAGGTAGATATACCAAAATATTTTTTTTACTAGTTTTGTGTGTCGGTATGTCCCCGCTGATCTTTAAAATGGCAGGATTGATTTTGACGGGACTTTTATTGGCAGGTAGCTGACGTTACTTATATTTTAGAAAAAAATATTTCATCTTCTATACAAAGCATAAGCTTCTATAGCTTATACAAAGCAGTGACTAACAACTTGCATACAAGTTAAGATACAGCGACTAAGAACATAAATTCACAATTCAACATTAAACATTACAAAACCGCTTATCTACCTAATTGGGCATACGTATGTCTGTCTGTACGACAACAAAGCAAGCAAACAAGCAAATAAAGACATCATTAAAGTTATTTGCGACGACAAAGTGAAAGATTACGCGACATTATGTTCGAATCTCGGCGCAGTGACAAAGGATGCAGGGATAAGACGAGGTGATGTGATGGAGTTATGTTCGGGTATGTTAGTTCAGAATTTATGTAAAATTGCAAATATTTGAAAGGTTTTTGTCGTGAAAAATGATGGAGATGATCTGGACGAAAGTGGTGGGATAATTGGGAACGAACTGAGAGATCTGGAAGGGGAAGAGGGAGGCTTTTGCCCAGCAGTGGGATATTAGGTATACAGGCTGGAAAAAAATGATAGAAAAATTGCTTGTTGGGGGTAATGTTGTTTTTTAATTATTTTAAACTATTGTATCGAAGTCGTTTTTTTAAAGATTTATTCTAGTGGTTAACCTAATGGAATAAGCAACCAAAAACATCATTAAAGTTGTTTGCGACGCCAAAGTGAAAGATTACGCGACATTATGTTCGAATCTCGGTGCAGTGACAAAGGATGCAGGGATAAGACGAGGTGATGTGACGGAGTTATGTTCAGGTAAAATTAGTTCGGAATTTGTATGAAATTGCATGTATTTGAAAGGGGTTTGTTGGGACTTATGATAGAGACTATTTCGACGAAGTGCGTGGTGACCAGAAATTAGAAAAGTCAGAGAGATCGGGAAGGAGGAGCAGGCTTTTGCCAGGCCGTGAGGGTAGTTGTGTTTTTGAATTTGTTAGTATTTGGAGTTAGATGGATGTTGTTTAAATAATTAGATCGTTTTCAATATATTAATATATTTGAGTGTCACTCTTTTATAATTTATATATTATTTTAAATTGAATATTCCTTTATGAATTTAGGAAATTGCTGCTATCACGTGCCCTTAGTTGCGAGTCTTTGAATTTTTTTTAATTATATGAGTTTATAGTTGGAAATACCTTTCCAGACCTATTTCCAACGCATATACGAAAATTAATCGACTTGAAAGGTAACAACACGTAGCTTTAGATACATAAATTCTTTATTTAGCTCAGAGGTAGAGAATCGTTTTTGATAAAATTAAAAAAGCATAAAAGAACACAATTTATGATTTTATCGCCTTTTATATTATGCGATCTATATTGACGGCATTGTCCAGTGACTAAACAAGAACAGAGTTATCATAGTCTTGAAATTGACGTCAAATGAAACGTGGACGATACGCGGCGGAATAATGCGTGGATAGAGCAGCTTTGAGGCTAAATTGAACGTTGTTTGTCATCGATAGCCCGGCAACGCAGAGATTGCCTGTTTAGCTTTGATCAAAGATATACTAGCAGTTGTCACGGTCACAACTCCAAAGGAAATGTGTTTGAGAATTGATATCGGACCGAGTTGAGCCCCAGTTGCTGTCTGTGTCTGTCTCTGTTTGCTGATTTTATAGAGATTAATAAACAATATTATTCATACGAGTAAATACAACAAATAAAGCTCAAATAATTCCCGAAATGTACACAATATTATCAATACATCCATGCATTCAGATTAATACTAGCTCAACAAACATTATTCACTATACTCAATTTATTATTTCCATGTTTTCAACATCCAGCATATAATCCCCCGTGTCTATAATCCGTTACAAGCCATTTAAAATTTTCAATTTCATGTACAACAGTATTACTACGAGATTTTCATAAGCCTTTCAATAAAATTATTAATTTTACTGGGAATTACTCGGATGTTACTAAACAAACCGCATAACAAGACCTCCCGCACCGCGAATATGAGACAATAAACGGCAAAGTATCGTAGCGGTCTACGTGGCGCTTCCGTAGCAAAACTCGTAGGCGACTACACCGTAGCAGCGGGATACATCTAATGAGGGCACTGATATTGTACCGCTCAGCCGGCGGCCGACTCAGGCGGCCTCTATAAATTGGTTTCATGCATATTTATTTATTCAAATATGTATGAATTGAAATCTCTACGACTACTGAAATATGGCACTCGTGGACGAAAATTGAATCAACAGGGTAAATTAAGTTGACAGGCGCAGTAATAGTGTTTGAAATATAAACTCTTTTAGTTTGAATAAGAAACGTAACTTAAGAAAGTGCTCTCGTGGCATTATTCAAAGTATTCTTCATAAACTTCGCCTTCCAGCTCGCGAACTGCGAACAACAAATTTTTCATATTTTGCTCTCCTGACGTTTGGGGAAATTGGTGTTTAATGAGTAAACTTATGCATCGGAGCGTGCGCTAATCTTGTTTTTTTTTTTGTGATAATGCACGTTTAGAAAAGTGCACATGTGTTAAAAGTTGCAGCTTAATAGTTTTTTGATGACTTCGCCCGGTACGAAATTGAGCGTACTCGAGTCGGTACAAAATACTTTGAACTTTTCGTAAACAGTTTTGTTTATTAAATTTTATTTGGTAATGCGGTGGCACGGCGTCGCGACGGTTCCTACAAATTGGGGAGGATTTCTGTCGGAGGGTTTTCCTTCTAGCATTTTTGTAAATATACTTAATCAACTTAACAAAATGTAATAGCTTGTGAGACAAAGGAACAACAGTGGATTGAGTTAAGCGGTATATAAATGTCCATGGACAAAGATTAATTTATCTTCAATAAATTATATATTCATTTTGAAATGACAGTACACAGAACTGAGGCAACAATCTAACAGATAATAAATGAGGCGAGCGTTTCAAAGCTGAAAAC
The DNA here is from genome assembly GCA_941860345.1 of Chrysodeixis includens. NCBI lineage: Eukaryota > Metazoa > Arthropoda > Insecta > Lepidoptera > Noctuidae > Chrysodeixis > Chrysodeixis includens. Next base: position 314,107 of record CALNXA010000002.1, read on the forward strand.
TAATTAAAGTCGGCACGGTACGAATCAATACTTATAAATTAAGACGGTTTAACTTGCAAAGGTAATTGGGCAAAAGTTCATCTCAAATATTGATACTGGGATGACGACGGAGCTGAGACGGTAATTCTTTAAGGCACGGTATACACGACTCGTCGTTCGCAGCGAATTGTTCATTCATTCGTTCCTTATATTAACATTGAGGATGAAATTCGTCAAAGTTTTTGGGTTTAATGAATGGTGGTAAAGCGATGAGATCATGAAAACACGGCTTATGTAAATATACTTGGTAATCGTTTGAATTTATCTTACTTGTGTCAAACAGTTTGCGCTTGAGTTGATTTCTTGGTCGACCGTTGAAACTTAGAAAACAGGAGGGTTTTAAAAGTTTCAAAATATTTTCTGATTCAAGGTGGCGCATGACAGACAAACAGTTTGACATTAGTTATTGAAATTGATCAGATTTTTAGTATGTTTGTCTGATAGTATTTCTTACTTTTCTTGGGAGGACAAAGTTTCAATTCACATCGTAAGGACGGCGTTGGGATATCTTAGACTTACATCGACCAACCAGTTGTTGTTTCTACCGGGGCATCGGGGAATCTTTTAACCTTATTTTTAGTTCTGGCAGCAGATCCTACATCCCGAAAGACAACTAAAACACCAATTAAATAAAAATAGACATTACGAATAAAAGTACAAACTGAATAAATAATTCCCAGTGCTTTTGATCAATGAATTATTTCATTATTCATTTCAAGGTAATTAACTTTAATATTCATAGGAATCTAAGGTTTTGACTTGGAAATTCTAAGAACCAAGGAGTAATTATATCCAGAAATAATTAAGTTTACTTAAAGAAGTTCTTATTACGTAGTTATCAAACAATTATGTTTAACTTCTCTTTATTTTATTACGTAATGAATTACAGTTTAATTATTACGCGAAATAAATATTTATGTGAATTATTTTTTGCAAGACAGTTCTTTTAGAAGACAATGTGGCCATTTATATCAAAAGATTAATTAATTTGTCAGTATTTAGAACTATTTAAGTAAGTTTATCAGTTGTCTAGTACTCATAACACAAACTGCTTAGTTCGAGACTAGATGGCGTTGTTTAAAAGTCGTGGAATATAAAAATGGTAACTTGTCAACGTAACACTCCATAAGAGGTCAATGACTCATTACGTCACAAGTAATCTCCAAACATGTCGATCCACATTAATTTCGATAATAGTTCGCTTTTGTTCAGGTGTTGCTATAAGCCGATTACTGGCAGTTATCAAATATAACTCATTTATTTGTACAGCCCGATAATGATTGCAGTCACATAATTGTAATGGGTGTTTAATACAGTTCTGTTTGTTTTCTGTTTGTTCAACTTAAATGAATGGGTGTGAAAACACTGGTTTGTCTTTTGAATTATTATGAGTATGAATGATGCCTGATTCATATTGTTATGGTTGTTTTATACGCTTTGTAGTATTATGTGGGGCAGCGTGGGGATATTTGAATTAAATATTCTTGACACATTTTAATTATCAGTAAATATCTTTAAAATAATAATTATTTTAATAATTATTTATTCAGGTAAGACCGAACTAACAGCTTGGGAAAAAGCTAGGCCGGAATCGGATAAATTCTAAAGATAGTGTCAGTTCCCAAATTGTTTTATAATTAAAAATAAAATTAAATATAAAAAGGCATGTGTTCAGGTTATTAACAGACAGACACACAATGTGAAGTAATTTAGCCTTAACCAGTAAAGTTACAAAGTAATACGGTGAGTTAATTCATGTTTTAAAACAGGTAATGTCTTAAAACATGAATTAAAAAAATACATGCAGTAACGCTCGACGAATTTCAAGAAACTTAAACCAATGAATATTACAAAGGCAACTGTTAGAGCATCCTTTTTTCATTAATTATGAACCTTGTCATCTACCAATAAGGTTTAGATTTTAATAATATGAGAATATTTTCCAAAAATATTACAAATAATATTAAAATTTATTCAGTCAAATATTAATTCCAATCATGTATACTCAGCCTTAGACAGCAAACGTCGACTCAAAGTTACATTATATTCTTTCACTTACTTTATATTATTTAGCTTTGATATATTCGCAATTTAAGTTGCCTGAAACTCGGGAGTGTTCGGATTAAATAACATTTTTTCACCTACTTACCGAAGAGCAAACAATTTTGTACTGAAAATGTACGTAAAGATGGGTAAATAGAGTTGGTATTTGTGTAGCAGGTTTTGTCCGGTGCACCGCTTAGTCTTGTGATTTGACTGCAGCTGAAGTGATGTCAATTAGGTAGATAGGATTAAGGTAAGTTAAAACAAACTAAAGCTTGCTATGTATTTTCAACGAGGTTTCGACAAAGGAGTTTTAAATCCAATGCTGTTGTAGGTGACGTTGTTTTGTTTTTAAATGTCGGTCTTTCAATTTGGAATGTAATACTGGCCAGATATTTATTAGCAACTAAAAACTATATGGTACTTTAATATTCCCTTTTTTGAGGCCATATTCGATACTCAAAATGTACTGAATATTGATATTCCTTTTTTGAGTAATTCGTTATACATGGCAAGCTTTGAATGAACTGTAAGGATTAGTACAAAAATGATTAAAAAAAAACCAAAAGAAATGTGAAATTGTGAACAAAGAGTTTAAACATAGTATAAACACACTGAAAGTAGTTACTTAGTCAAAAAGAGCCGACATACTGTGAAGAAATACCCAAAGAATTAAAAAACATATAAAGAAGTTCGCACAACATGAAAAGAGGTTATAGTTATTTATTTAGGTATTTACCTTTATTCCAATATGAATAGGAAAGTCTGATGCTAACGCTGGTTGCGGATGCAATGCCGGCAGCAGCGGCAGTGGAAGAGGACAGGACATCATAGCTGCGCCAACCTGGAGACAAATGTTGGTATCAAATGTTTGTTGCCTATGTTTGGGCAAATGTTGGGCGAATGGAGATTTTCTGGTGATAACAAAAACAATAAAAATGAATAGTGCTTTAACGAAATCAGATGAATCGCATAATCAGACAAGATAGTTATTAAAATATCTTATTATATAAACATAAGTCTCACGAATCATTTAATTATATAAACCATTTTATTTAGGTAATATAGAAGAAATATCAGCATAACATCCACAAATAAAAGATTAAAATAAATATGACATCGCTCGTAGCTCAACTAATTAGTCAAAACAAAATAATATAAAACATCAAATTAAACATTACTCCGGCATCAATCAAGAAAGAGGGCGCCCTAAAAAGTTCACGACACTTAATGACCCGACATCTGCTAGAACCATTTGGAAATCTGAAACATGATTACGGTACATCGCAGAAACATCGATGCATATACAAGTAGAACGTCGAAAACAATTTAGTTAGCGATGGATTTGAAAAGCTGGGATTAACTCGGTAGATATGCCTCTCTAATATTCCGTGTGGGACGTTAGGTCCGTTGAAAACGATATGAATAATATATGGGCGTGAATGCAGGCCGCGGGAGATCACTCCGCATTACGACTCAATACGGCCTCTACCTCTACTGTGATACTCTTAAATTTCTTAAATCCCAACTACTGTCACTACAGAAGCGAGACGGCGCAATACAAATCAAATAGCGACATCTCTTTTCCACATTAACGTTAGTCCTGTTTTTCAATTTCATGGTAGAAGGATTGTACTGTGACAAATATGAGCTTCGAACAAACGGACAGCGTAGATACAGCGATCTTTTATGTAAATGTAGGTGCGTGAGAATCATTTGTTTTGTCACGTGTGTGTAATGTATGCTTAGTTTAATGACTCTATTTTACGTTTGACAGGATTCGATGATATATGGTCACTTTTTTACACGTATTTTTTTACCTATGGAGATTTTAGTTTCTATTTTCGTTCGTATGTCAGCTAAAGGGTAAAATAGGCCACATTTTCTATTTATACCTCATATTCCCTATTTTTATAATTAGAATTTGCTTGTGACTCTACCCGCTTAGTCTATGAATTAGGCCACAACAACAGTTTAATTTAATTTCTCGCAATAAAGTCTAATTTAGACCAAATTCCAAGAAGATTGATATTGGTTGGTGGGAACTACCGAAAGAAAGAAAGAAAAGTGTATTTGCTAGAAACATGGTATGTAATTACAGATGATTCACATGTCTCTCCTTTTAACCAGCATGCAAATTTTATATTTATGATAATTATCATTATGTGAAGTTATAATTAAAAATATATTTTCTATATTTGACAGACAAAAAAAAATGCAATTCAAGACATTAAGGTCATTGTGGTAAGTTTTTAATACACCTCCTGAACACTATGTTCAAATAAAATCACTTTCAATAGTTTTTGCCTTGTATCTAAACAAAATCGTACAAACGGTAATGTTTATATGAATCGGGAAGGACACAAAGTTTTAATCGAAATGTCCGGGAGTCTATCGCTCTCCCTTGGGCTGTCTCGTTACAATAAATTAATTAACTATACTAATTGAATGACACAAAACGAATTAACTGTGTGAACTATTTTTGATAATTGTAAAGGTTTGTGGTGAAAAATGTTTTAATTGTTTGGTTGACACTTTTGTGGGTTTCGGTGTAGTTTTTGAAAGAGGTTGTTTTAATAGTGAGCTGGACTTTACAGTACGACGATTTTGCTATGTGATATTCAAAAGAAAGAGAGTATTTTCCTAATAAAGCATTTGTATATTCTGAATTAAGGTTGGAACCGTAAAAATCAATCAATGGCCGATTATTTGGTATTGAAATCAAATATTTTTTTAAGTGTTGATTGTTGTTGTCTCTCCTTAAAGTGTAGCGGAAAATAAAATTAGAAATTCATTAGAGAGAAGCCTTAAGAAGAAGCCGGAAACCAGAAGCCTTAGGTACTTAAAATATAGCAAAAGACTAACCTAGGCTTTTTACACTCGTATACATACGAAACCTTTCTAAACTGAATCAGTAAAGTATACTACCATTTCTAAATATAAACTTGTCAGATAAAATACCTATACCTACTATGTCCATGATAAATAATGATAAATACCGTCCGTGCATTGACCGCATTATATTTCCACGGAGGAAAACCGCGCTCCTCAACTATTCACGAGCAGGGGAACTTGTTATTATGACAGTTACTAACTCCATTAATTACATTAATGAATGCATTAATATAGAGTTGGTTAACTATGCTGGCCTGACAGTTGAGGTAAATCCTTCCCAGTGTATAAAAATTATACGCGGCTTATGAAATTGTTGGTGTGAGGTCGGCGGCTCGTCGTCGACTGAACGAAATAGGTTGAGTTTTTAGTTGTTGAGTAAAAAGGGGTGCTTAATTTTTGATTGAATGAAAATGTAACTAATTTGTGTATTTTGTAACTTTTTTTTGAATTTAAAGTCGGACTGCTGACTTTGGGCTTGAGTTAAGAGTTTTGTTTTTTAGTAGTTTTTTTATCGACCTAAAGTATTGATTTTTCTGGCACGGTTCCTACTTTGTTATATTATTACACTGTAATCAAAAGACAGTGTGCTGATGGGGAGTTTGTTGCGCCGTTTTTCTCCTGTAGTGAAAGCACAGGAAGCGTTGAAGAGTGGGCGTTGGGGTGCTGTCTGTTATAATTTTGACGATCAAAGAGTGCTACATTGTAGCCTAATTTGAATAAATGACTTATGATTTTTAGTATCAGCAATAGGTCTATATTTATTCTTCTTGTGTGGGAAGAGGCTTTTTCATGTAGGTATGTATAAGCATTTTAGATAATATTTGACAGATGCCTGATAGATCATCAACCAAATGCTGACAGATTGTCGAAACGTTAATTCTGATTCCTGGAACTACAAAGTTTAGTCAAAAGTTAGGTTCCATACAAAATATGTTTTACAAAAAATTAGGTACATCATTGTTTATTTGGCTCAATAAACACAAACAATTTAACCAACCAGAGGTATCACAAAAAGAAAACTCCCATTTCTTAAATACATAATCAATTCTCCGGGAAGCGATTGGCTTTCTATAATTTTGACGGATCCAATTATTTTATCGCTTCCAAACGCGGGATACCCTCGAAATTAATTAATTAACTATTGGCATAATTAAATCATCTCGGCTCCGGCGAAATTATTCTTTCGAGTGTTTCAAAGTTTCTTAGATTGTAGGAGATCATAACAGTATTATGAACATGGTCGAAGTTTGTGTTTACCGTAAATAGGGTGAAGGGGAAATGTAATTTATGTTAAATTAATATTAGAGACTAATTAGACTTCCTCTAATCTGTTAGTGAAAGAGAAGGGGAAGGCATTTTTTTAAAGGACTGTTTTCATCTGTTAAACCAAGTTATAAAACATGTTTAAACAGATGAAAACACTTTTGATTCCAGCACTTTTTTTAAATAAAGTTTAAGCCTAATTTTCTGCTTATGTATTAAGATCGATAAGATATTGTAAATTTGATTAGTTTTGTATACGATACCAATCGATTATGTAAGAGCTCAAACTACAGGTTAAAACTACAAGGGAATGTTTTATAGTGTCTTTACACTGTATAATTACCACAGGTTCCACATTAAAATTTTATTACATTGCAATTTATTTGAAGAATAATTTTTAAGCGTTAAAACAAAAACAAGAAATAGTTTGTTATGATATAAATGAACACAAATATCCACAAATTTTTGCTTTACAAAATCAGAGCAAAAACGAACGCGTAATATACTACTGTAAACAAAACACAAGCTGTCAACACAATTCAAATACAAACTCGTTTACGAATATTATTAAGACAAAGGTGGGTTCGAAGGCGCCTTAACATCGCCATACAGTCCCACTCTCAGATAGTGATCCTACCAATATCACGCTTGATTAACCACCGATAAAATGTATGGTTTCCAATGAATCCGTTCCGTGTTCGTTGTAATTATTGTATGAGTCGCATAAAACAAGAAATCGTTCCGACTTTATGTGTGTACGCGGTGTATGGACTGTTTTATGGGTAAGATATGATCGAATAGTACGTTTTATTTGAAATGAGGAGCTGGTTTGTGAGTGGATAGCTTTTTATGATTGCAGGGTGTTTTTTTTTTTTTGTATATAGTGTTTGGTGGCTTAAGTAATAAATGGACGTTAGGAGATTCAGAATTTTAAGTGGTAATTATTAAAAAATACTGTAATTGCTTTTGAGAGTCTATTACCACAAATCCAAGTTTTTTATTGCAGGCGTGCGAGAAAGACAACGCTCTATGCCATGTAAGCTGCCTCGCTTCCACACCCGCAATAATATTTAACGCACCTTAAGATGTAATAGTGGGTCACCAAAGCAGTTCATCAACTTTATAGACGGTAACATAAAACATATTCCTATTATCAATGTATTAGCAGCACTAAAGTCCTACGCTATTTAATTCCTCGTATCTCCAAGACACAAACGCACAATATAATACTCTCACAACCACAAGCGTAGAAAATAGGTATTGTTGTTAATTTATTACAGCTTTTCTTAGTCATAATTCACAGCGAAGCAGTCTGCAGAAATGCTAGCTTGCAAACGCTCTTGAATTATGTACAGTTATTATTTTTAGGGGTAGTGACGTGAACCTGCGGTGTGACGTTGACGCTGACGGTTTTCTGCGCTATCCGTACTCCGGGAATAAACGCGTCTGACGTCAGACTGCAGTGTCGAAACAAATGATTTTGTTTATCGCTGATTTGCAGATGTGTAACTTTCAAATGTTTATAAAGATATCCTGTTATTATCTCGATATAATTTTTTTGTGAGTAGTTTTTAAAGAGAAATAAAAGCGGTATTTTTAAAGTAAATAACAAAAGAATTTTTAAACAAATAAAATGTGCCTGGCACATCCAATTAAGTAGAGTTAGTCTAGCTCAGTTATTCAGCATCCCCCAGCATCTTAGATAAAGATTCCGACAATATTTTCTCCGTTACACACGGAGGTAAGTTTCTTTAATCTAGCACATAATTCGAGTGATAAGGCAAATTGCACCGACCGCTACTAATTGTGCAGCTACGGCTAACAACGCCAGGTATTCGTGAACAAACAATAAGTTTGTACAATACCTGAAGAATTAAAACTTGTTCTAAGCGCTAAGTTAGCGATTAAGTTGCAATCACGGCGGTGCAGTGCCGTACTAAGTTACAGTAAACAAGCGGACGCCAAGTTCCATTGTGCAAGTCAATTCGGAGCCAAGTTCAGTTTGTTGTTTCAATAAGTTTGTGCAATTATGTTGCATGTTTGTACGTCTGTTAACATATTCAATTTACATGATGACACGGTGTGTGCTTGTGTGCGTATTAAGAATTGTCTTCTCACTTTGTTTCGAGTTTAATTATTATTTTGTTCGAGTTTGTTTGAGTTGTTACATTCGTAATTGATGTTGTTTTACGGCGACATGTTGTTTTGTAATAACTTCTTTATAGTGTCTTGAGTTGAAACGTTTGACATTAAACACTTTATACTTGAGATGGGAGCGTAATTTAAAGTTTATTTGAAATGAGGTTGGTTTATTATTTGGTAAGAGCCGTACCCGTTAGGCATAACCTCGACATGCTTCCTCAATCTGTGGACTAATTGTTACAACCACAAAACAGTGGCGTCAGACTAATCCTGTGTCATCATTAGGAGATAACGATCAACCTTAGCCTATATTAATTTCTCAGATTCGAAAAGAGTGAATAATATGTTTTATAATCACAAGAGTACTTTTTTGTTCCGTTGTTAAGGCTTGTCGTGATCGAACAACAAGGCGTAATTTTAAAATTTTGCGTCCTTAACATACAATTCGGAGCAACAAGAACAAGACTCCTGTACTATGACATTGAACGTGGACTTCTAACCATTTATGTTCTATGCCCACTGGTATTCCACTGTAATGCCTAGAACTCTAGACCTACACCGCTGTAACCACGAAGTCCGTGTAATAACCGCTTCTAGCCGGATATCGAACAGGCATCACTCATTAACACAGAATAGCTCGTAAGAACTTTATTTCCAACTTCTAAGAAAATTGCTCGGATAATGAGGGATTTTGACTAAAGTCAAAGAGTCGTCATTTGTTTTGTATGCGTGAATATTTATGAAAAGCGAGATTTTTTTATTCAAGGTTTATATAGCAAAGAAATGATAAAAAAAAATAACTTTTTGAATGACTTACAAACAGAAACCTGAATGACCCACCCTGCAATAGAAGTACATTCATATAAATGTTTTTTTTTTTAAACCAGGAGTATACCTCAAAAGTACCAGGAGCTCTTTTGTCAATTTCCATTATAAACCTTTGCTAATAAATGGTATTACATGAGATGTTGTTTAGTTTTTTTTCTTAAAATCACAAAATAAAAATATCTCACAACATAAGATAAAAATGATGTCCAGTATAGGTCATAATTAACTTATTACAGCGGATTAAACATAAATGTAAAAACACAGACATCAAAAATGATATAGTCCATGTTAGTTGCTAACTAACATCGAGAAGTTATGAGGTAAAAATATAGCTCCAAATAAACAAACTTCAAACTTTTTTAAAGTCGATTTCATATATTGCAATATCGACAAAAGGTTATTCATATAAAAGTTATTCTTACTTAAAACACTATAATTACAATTCATCAATTAAATACCACTTCCAGTGAACCTAAGTGGTACATTTTTATTAATGGAGCAATTCGACATTTTCAGAATAAATCATTGTTGGATTTCATACAATATTAAGAATTAATATCAATAATGTTTCGGAGTGCATTCAGTTATGAAATTAACATGAATTTAATTATATTTTAATGAGGTACGAATGTATTGTTACTTAAATACTTATATATTACGGAATAAGAGCAGATAATTGGAATATAAGGACAAGTTTTGGCTTTTTGCATTAATATAGATGGGTTTTTTATGACTCATATTCAAGTTGTATTGATGTCATTTTAAAAGTAGTATAAATCTCGTATATGACTTTTATATTTGGAAATGTCAACATGAAACCTTATAACAAATAGTGTGTGTTATGGAAAACTAATGCTTCTATTAATAGTAGTATGAGCTTTTAAAACAGGACTGTTGCCATACCCTGCAAAGCAGCGGCTATGCTTGAGGATTCTTGCCAAAAAGGGACTATTGCCATTGTAGAAGGGAGACGACGCACTGAACTTACCGTATAAGACAACTTTACTATCTCATCCACATCGTCAATAATTCTACTTAGAGCATACATGGTGTCTCCTATTCTTTAGAGTTTTGAGGATATAAGCTATAAGTATATAAGGAAGCTTAAAACATTGAGTTTCACACTACATAAACATATTTTCCAATCTCATCCACAAACAAAACTCCAAGCTAACCAAATTAAGACTTTTACGCAGTCAAAAAATCAACTTACGAAATCTTTGAAAGTATTTCTGTCTTTCTACAGTAACGAGATATTTGCCGCCTGTTTGAGCCTAATTAGGACGACTGAAATATTTCATAACGAAGTGAAAAACGCATTAAAAGTTTATCGGCGAGTCGCGAATCTAGAAACAAAAACAGCGCCACAGAGTAAAATTTTGCTTTGCCAGTAAATTTTGTGGAAACAGCAGGTTAATTAGTGTGATACTGTTTATTTTAGTTTTTATAGATATTTATGCAGATGTTTTCTCTTGTTAGTGTTTTGTTTTAGAACTATCGGACATCCGATTTTGTAATGCATGTTTTTATTAACACGAAAGAGTTAAAAGTAATAGTACCTACTTTTGACTATTCTTTTGTTTTGAAAAATTTCGGGACGATTTTCCTGTCATAAGAAAATCACTTTTTAGACTCATTTTAAGTATGAGTGCAATTTTTACAAGTTCTAAATCTATTTATATAAATTCATCACAAATATAGGTATTATAGTAAAAATTTCGTTTGAAAATTTCAAAAGCATCTCTGATCTCTATATTCTATTTCTGCAGTAGGATCAAGTTAGCAAGGGGTTTATTTGACGTCACGACTACACAGCTCCACGGAGTATCGACAAGCCATAGCCTGCGGGGCTTGCAGCTTTGACTAACATACTTATTCCGGGGGATCTCAAATGACAAGCTTCAAACACACTATAAAGGAATAGAGCCAGCTTTAACCAAGCACAAAGGTCTGAACGTCCGCGTCACTTCTAGATACAGAACTGGATATTCTTTAGTAGAAGACAAACGTGAGTTACTGCGGCAGTTGCTTGGTACAGGGTGAATTAAAAATTTCAATGATATTTTTAAGTTTATGCTCGATTTTCGTAATAGCAATATAATTTATTGTTTCGTGGATTTGCGACAGGATAGCACGTAATTTTTTGAATAGATTAAACTCTCTCTTTGTCATTTTAAGGTCTTCTTTACACCTTTAAGTAACTTAACAGATAAACATTAAAGGATAAATTAATGTTAAATTAAAATTCAGTATTCGGCAGTTATGAACATAGTGATCAAATCCAGAAAAGCTAAATAGCCAACGAGCAGTGAGCAAGTGATCACTGCTCATTCATTTTTTTAACTAGCTATTCGCCCCAGCTTCGCACGGGTGCAAGACTGATATGTATTAAAAATATAAACCTTCCTCTTGAAACAATATAGGTATCGTTTTAAAAATATTCACATCAAAATGCATCGCGAAGTGTAAAAATCTAACCCTACATAGGTTTGTTTTATTATTGGTAAAAGGCCTTTATAATATGTAATATAAAGGCCTTTTACCAGTACTAAAACATTTACAGACTAGAATTATTAAGGGCACAATATTCAAGGTAGGAAAATCCTTCGAATAACATCAAAAACAATTTCCCGATCCTTTCAAAAATTCATACACCCTGTACACATAAACTTTAAGTTTAAGCTCACGTGAAGACAAACGGAAAACTAACATTGCCGCAACATATAACGACATTGAGTTCAGACCAACATTCGCCCTGAGGCCAAGTATACTCTGCAAACTGAGATCTAACCCAAGTAAACAGCTTCAGTTCCCAACTAAGTATTGCTGTTCATATTTGTTGTGTGACGAGCAAATAAATAAATGTTTACTACTTATAGATATTAATGTTTGGACTTAACACTTTCGTAAAACATTGACAAAGAAATTTTAAGTTTTGTGAAATAAAAGAAAGAAAGCTATTTGAGGAGGATTTTCAATCGCTTATACATATTTCTAGAGAAATTTGACGAACAAAGAATAGTGGTATTTTATGTTATATTTCCGATACTACGATCTTTACCGACGAATCCAGACTGAATAATTTAAACAAATTAATGAACGCTTAATTTTCCAATTCAAGATACATGATCGGTACCTAATACAAAATTATCCCGAACCCTTAATATTTTTTCCATTTTAATAAGCCCGTTTTTACAGCATTTGACGCGGCGCCAGGTCGTGACCAGACCCGGCCGGTCCCCGGGCGCGTCTAACTCATAAGTCTGTGGTCGTAAATTCCGGGATATGTGTCGATAACTCATTTGTGAATTTTTACCGGGACGTTTAAATTATATGCAGTTAGTGTCCAGTAGGATATATGGTTAAGTATTTTGTGTCCAGTGTAATAAATACTACATTTGTCATATTATATTTACTGAACAATTTTGTCTTAGTATAAAAGCAAATTTAATAGTGATCAATAATATTAAAAAAGTAACTATTTAGTTTTATTTGAAGGCTTGCTACCATGTTTTTAGCATGGTTTGCGTAATTTATTTTACGAATCTGTTTCAGAATATTTTCTCTTTTAATATATTTAAGACAGGGAGGTTTGGAAGGAGAAAGAAGAGGTCCTTGCCCAGCAGTAGGATCTAATAAGGCTACATAAAAAATATACATCTAATTATGGTAGTATACACCGCATACACCATCATCATCATCATCAGCCCGTTACAGTCCACTGCTTGACATAGGCCTCTCCCAAGGTATGCCACAGTGCCCGGTCTGCTGCTTTATGCATCCACTCGCATACACCGCTAGTCATTTATTTTTTAAGGGTTTCAGATTGAATTACAATGATCTATGAATACCTAAAATCTACCTCAAATTAGCCAAAACTCAAACACCAAAGTATCGACATACACTGTCAAATGCTATCCACCAAACATTCTCATCCACTACCGTACATATGCATCTGCCAATTAATTTCTACATACGCTGCGAATACAATACATGCGGCTATCAACGTTCAATACTCCATTCGTATACAAAAGGGGCCATCAAAGTAGTCAGTAATCTAGCGATGAATATTGAAATGTAACCAATACTAACCATTGTGAGGCGGCCATTACATGACAGATCGTGCTGCTACTCGCACGTAATTGAGAGCAGTCGGATAAAGGATAGGTATATACAATGTTAGAATGATTCTCGTTATTGTTAGCGAAATTACCAAGCTTTGGCTGTGTTATGCAATTTAATTATCTTGGTATTATTGGAAAAAAATGTTGCCTGTTGCCTTATTATACAATATTTTTTTATATTATCAAAAAAGTTTTAATGCGCTTGATTTTTTCGCAGCAATAGAAAAATAAATGTTTTTCGAAATGTCTTTAAATTTACGACATTGTTTTCTACAAATAAAATAACATTAAATAATTAACTGTACATATATTCTAAATTCCCAACGTGCTTATGCACAAAACACACTTTTTACTAAGTATTTGTATCTACAAATAAAATGTCACCCTTACTTATTAAGCTTTGTCTTACCAAGTGAAAAATAGAGACAGATAGAGAAAATAAAACACGACTTAAGTAGAAGTCATTCTTGTAATTGGCAATAAGCTCAAAAGTACTCAAATATCACAAACCTGGTTATTTACCTTTTAAATTTGATCAATATCTAGTCGAGACAAAACACATTACCTTTAAAACAAATGACAAAATTACAAGCAGATTTGAACATATAAACTTACAACAATGTGACTTTGACAATGAAATCCTCATAATTTTGTATGAAAACATTAAAATACCACTATACCTTTGATAAAATATGCTGCACAGAATATTGTTCTGGATAAAAGACTAAACAATTGCTTAGCATATATGAATACTTGATGTTAGTCAGATTTTTGATGTCACGTGAGTTTTGTTTATCATAATGCTTTGATGCACATTGCTTATATTCCGTTCTTTCGAATTAAGTTACTACATTTACTTGATAAAGTCACTTTAAAACTTTTATAAATTAAAAAATATTTTTATAAATTAACCAGATTTGCTTGAATGCGCATTATGAACTGTTGCTTTATTTTTAATGTTAATTAAAAATTGAATTATTTGATATTGATTGTGTAAGCTGCGGTTGCTTGTAATTAAACATAAAGTGCTAGTTTTAAGACTATATTTACATTTTGTATTGTATTACCACATATTATTTCTTAGCAATCCTAAATGATTAAGAAATACAGTATTTAGATAAGAGAAGTAATGGTTTTGGTAGACTTATAAGACGTCGTTAGAAGATCCATCACGGATTAATCAAATGCAGTAATAGACTACTATCCAGGACATATTATATTCATCAAGACATACTAAATAATTACAATGTACGTATTAGGTTGCAAAAAGTACGACTATAGTTCATCAATAAAATTCATAATAGAATAAATATAGCCGAGAGTCCGGCTTAGTACCTAGGTATTATTTTTTAGCTAAGCGTAATTAAAACATAATTTATTTTTAAAGTTTCTTTGTGCATCAGTGACGTCACGAGATTCGTTCAATCCAATTATTTCTCACAGAGATTGAGCTTAAGCATCTTTCATTAAGCTTAAATGAGACTGATTGCGCTAGTCAGCAAATATCATTTTTCTATCCAGTAATTTTGAGTCCATGGTTTCACGTGCATAAAAAGTTTATTTTTTGCAATTAAAAGTATTCACGGAAGATTTTAGTACCTAAAATTGATTATCGTAAATTGTAGTAAACATTATTAAAACTCTAGCTGTTGCTCGCAAAAACAACCCCCTCTTATTAATATGTAGTCGCTAAAAAGTAGTCCACATGTTAATCTAGTGTGTCAGCTAACTCTATCCATACCGAATTGTTGTTGAATTGATCCACCCGTTTAAGCGTGAAAGAGTAACAAACATCCATCCATACTTACAAAACTTTTGCGTTTTGTATTAGTAGGGTTTTCGTAGGATATTTGTTCAAACGGAAGATTTTAAAATAGTTCAGCTGGTATCAATTTAGCAGTCGCATGTACTCGTATTACATACTTGATATAACCGACGGCATTGTAAAGCGCAGCAGCACACAACACATGTTCGGAGATAAAGCAAGCATCAAGGTACAATGATGAGGAAGGAACGTCAATACTGCGGCCTACACACGTGGTATCACTCCATAAACTGGTTCCCACCAAACGTTTGTGTCCGATTAATTGCATAGGCATTCTCCGCGCGGCTCGGACCTCCGGCATGTCAATGAAAGCAATTACTTGCACCATACACCTACCAACACAATAGATTTACGTAAGCACAGCATAACTTGATGGTACTGTTGGTCTAGCGGTTAGCGGCCCTGACTGCTATATCAGAGGTCGTGGGTTCGATTCCCACTCAGGACAAATGTTTGTGTGATGAGCGCGGTCATTTGTTTTGTGTCTGGGTGTTATTTTTCTATAATATGTATATTTAAGAATGTGTTTTAGTTGTTTAGTACTCATAATACCAGCTTTGCTTAGTTTGAGATTGATGCTATCTAGCATTGTGTGAAAGTCGTGGAATATTTATTGATTTAACTAAAATCTACAATCTAATAGATACTTTAAACAAAGTATACATATTTAGATGTGATATTGTATACAGCTTTTGTTCCTTTAACACTCTCGAATGATGGATTGCTTACCAATAGCCGGATGGCAGCTTGCAAACGTCTACTCCATCAACACAGAAAAAACGACTTTAAAGACATGTTCAGAACACCATAACTCCTCGACTTAAGGTCTAAGTTGCTTTGCATGATCTCGAACAATTTCTTCAACTAAGATGTAAACGCCAATCGATGTGTCAGTGGGCTGATAGGGAAACTTTTCATCTCGCGATGTACCGCCGCGATGTTGGTTGAAAAACAATTTTCTTGCCATTTGAGAGCTCATTTTTAACGTTATTGAGTGGTAAGCGGTAACTTCTAAGAGTTTCGTATTATTTTGGCAGTTCCTATTGTTCGTGACGGATCGACCATTTGGGTATGTGATATGATGTTGTATCTTGACTTTATATCTTTGTCTTTGAGCTAACTTTAGAGCTTCGTTATATTTGTGTAAGAGGTTATAAATTTCACCTTTAGAGGAAAAGCATTTTATTATAAAATATAAAACAAAGTGAATATTCGCTGTCGGGAAGAATGTGATGTAGTGGCTCCTATAACTTTGCTCCCCTATTTTCGCCGACAACACGACCTTCGGCGCTGTTCACAATTTTTCTTTATTTGCCATAAAGTTCAGTCGGATTTCATAGTGTAGGAGACTTTAGAAGTTTTGTTACATGGAAAAAATGTTAAGATTTTATTATGATAGTCTATTTTCTTTTTCACTTACCCGGGAATATCTTACCGGTAATTTATTTACTAGAAGAATGCCTTTTACTAAAAATACCTGTTTCGGAAAATCGACAAAAATAATCATGTCATTTTACATGTAAATCGAAGTTTCTTAAATATTCTGAGACTGAGAAATAATTATTAAACTTGTATTAATAGAGTTCAAACCTGGCCCATACACATACAATCTAAAATAGCGAAACCGCAATAAGCAAACACGATGAAGCTCATTCCTTCTGTGTAGAGAAAGGCCTGTGCTCAGCACTAGAACTAAAAGCCGGCATTATTCAAACAACTGACTACAGCAAAATGTTCATAGTTACACCGCAGTACAATCACAGTTTAATAATATATACAGTATGACGTCTTGATATGAATGGGCGCAACGCGAGTTATAATATTAATAATGAATTTATTTAATCAGAAATCTGAGATCCATACAAGTTAATATAATAGTAAGCAGGGACTTAGTCCACTACACTAATTTACACATAAGGAGACAATCTTGTGTACTTACTATAGCACCTAAGATGCCGTGTCGACTTCCACACAGCATCTTGCAGCAGTGTGTGAGTTATGCCTATGTTTATTGATAGTTGCATCCGTTCAGCATCCTACAGTCGCGAGCATGTCGCAGTGACGAACGGTCGGTGTGTTTTCGACGTTATTAAATTAAAATACTGTGATTAGTTGCGGAGCATTATATTTGGTGGTAAGCAAGTGGTAGGCATTTATTTTTCAGAAACGACCGAGTTAAACTACTGTATATATTCATACTGTGGTACAATATTCAAATAATATGATTAGTTACGCAGGTATGATGGAGCTATGAACTAACAAAACAAACACAAGTCGAACTCGAAGTTAGCAGCAGTAATAGTGTCTGAGACCCTTACACAAATTGATTAGAGCAGAATACGCAAAGTTCCTCTCAACTTCTTAGTCAAGTTTACTTGCAAGTGTGCACCTATTCATCAAGTAATGCCAGCTTAAGACGGGAACTTACTTCAAAAATGTTTTACTTTTATAACTGTTGAAATAGTTTAGAATTTTGAGTTTTGTTTTTGATATGATAAGGTTGATCATTTCAGTCATAGATACATGCATAGAATAACGTGGTTTCGCCCTACGGTGGGACTATGTGGAGAAACGCCTAAGAAAATAGTTCTGTTGTAAACTTTTAAAAGCAGTGATTCAACAGCAAGTAAAATTGCTTTGTATGAAAGGCTTTTATATTTTACTTCTATTCGTCTTATATTAGGTATATATTATTAGTAAAATTGTACATGGATAGAAATGTGAGGGAGAATTTAACAAAAATACAGAGAAAGAAAGATTATGAATTGTGTAAAATTGGTAATTCTATAGGTTTAAATATTCTGCATCCTTTTTACGCATTACAGCGTTTTACTATCAAAAAAGGTTTTATTTAATATATTGAGAATGTTTCCCAATAAAAATGTTACTTTTATAACAAAATATAAACTCAAATTTCTCTTTAAACAAACCATCATCCATTTAATACAGAGTGTTACTTTCGTCACCAAAAAATTACACATTTTTCTCTTTAAAAAACTGTCATTCTTTTAATATCTACAGGGTGTTTCTTTTAAATCCAAATACTGAACTTAAATTTCTCCTCAAATAAACTGACAATATCTTTATACAGGATGTTACTTTTAGAGCTAAAATCTAAACTCAAAATACTCTTCAATTAAACTACGTATCTATACATACACAGTATTCAAGCAGCCATAGCTCCAGAGGTATGTGATGTCTTAAGCGAATGCTTGTTACATACCTACGACGTATGCCTCCAAGCTCAACACAAGTACATTGGATTGGATTTCAGCCTAATCCGTGAACGTTAATCGTGTTTCACGCGTGTATTGTGTTAATAGGGGGTTTAAAATGGACTGTTTTGGTAACGATTAATTACTTGTGGGTGAAATTATTTTTTGGAAAAATAAAGCCGGCTACAAAAATACCAAGTAGATTCAAGCGATCTCAAAGTTTAATTCACTTTTTTTTTTAATTACGCTGTTAATATAAGCATCGTCGATGACAGCTTCATCGGACTATGAATTGTTTAAGTGGAAGAAGCTAAATATTATAGACCTGTATTGTAAAATGCTCTTCTAAGAGTAGTTTTATATTGTGACGTAAAAAGCCTGACGACTGATGCTTATAATATGATTAATGTTTTTCGTCATTGTAAAGCAAAAAAGTATGAAAAAATACGGGTTTTAAATAAATTATATTTAAATATTATTTAAAGAGTCAATTTATAATTATATTTTAATTAACATTCCGTAAAAATATGTTTTTCTTTAATTAAAACCACTACAACTTTTATTAAACAATTTAATTCGGAATATTTCATTCCCAAACGACGATTTTGGTACAAAAAAAGTTGTTAAAATATTCCATTAATTGCATTACAACAGTTATAAAAAAAATGAAATTAATTGGAGCCACGTAAAGGTTTTCTGGATAACGAAGCTTGTTTACTCTGTGTAATATTTCTCTGTCATACAAGAGAAAAATCGAATGTACGGCATATTAATAGTATTTACTTATTTTGTAGCATACAGTAATATGAAAACCAATGGCCGTGCAGGTTGTGCGGATTAACTTATAAGCGAATGGAAACATGTTTTATTTGATCAATGTTTTATTTAGTACAAGCCGCAAGGTTCCAGGTAGGTATAATTTACAATCATTATATTTTTATTAATACAAAAAAGTCGTAGTTGACTTGTGATTCTATGTATAAATTTGTATGCACGAGGTGCAGGTTCGATCCCCAGTGCAGGTAAGTATTAATGTGACTATTTCATAGTTATACGTACTTCTTAATTATTCTAAGTCACAGATATTATATCTTTACACCTGTGATAAACAGACAAGCACTAGGAATATGGATATATTCATAGTCCTTGTCTATTTATCACGGGTATCGCTTACATACGTGTATAAAGACGGTCTATAAATTAGCACTACACACACATACAGAAGAAATAATATGTATTGAATATAGGCCAGTTCATAACTTGGGCCACAGCTATAGGCTCGCGGGTGTTTTATATTTTAACTGGAATATATATTTCATTTTCTCTTTATGTATTCCATGCATTTCAGTTTTCACTAATATTCATGTAATGCCAGTATTTTAACGTTAATGCATTATTGTAACATCCATTAATAATATTCGTTAGCAAGGATTAAAGGATTTATTTAAATCAATTCGACGTTACATTAAAATATTGCGAAATTAATGTATAATGTACACGTAGGTAGGTACGGTTGACCTATTTATGCCGTATCCTATAGCGTCCCTGCACCATTAATTCAATACATTAGCGTTCCCGTAAAGAACAGCCTTTGACCAGGTAAAGCCACAAAAGAGATACCGCAGTTCCCTTTGTGAAGGTTCTATTAAGTAATAACATTGCATAAAAAATGTGGAACCGCACAACACTCCTTTCTACGAAACAATGTTTTCACAGTGAATACCAAACAATGACGTATTCGAGCTTTTTAAAAAACCCAGTTTATTTTGTCGACAACAAAACGAACAGTACATCACTCTAATAACTTTACATCTCTGAATGTGGACTCGGAATACACCTGTACAAACAGTAATAGAAAAAGGACTACAATATATGAAAAACGTATCGCTTGGCTTTGATCCCCCCTTTTTCAATAATAGACTCGGGTCGGCCCCTTTGTGCTGGCTCTTGCCGGGGGCACATTTACCGTAGAACTGTAATGTGTCCATTTAATTTATAATACGAAAATTAGAGTGCCTTACGATACATAACCCTTTTCAGAGGATTGAAGGCTCTAATTTCTTTAAAATGTCACTGAGAATGTTGACAGATGGATTAGGGCTTAGTATGCGAAAAGTGAATGTTGATGGATTTTTAACCCTTTCAGGGTGTTTTCCTAGTCACGTGTAATAGATATTTTTAGGATAATGATAAGCTGTGAAGATCGAAATGGTATCGTTGTATGGGATGGTCAATTTTATTCATCTAAAAAAAAGTGTTTATTTGATTTATGATAATTTTAAATCAGATTCTTTTTCTCAACTTTTCTCCTAGCGGCTGTATATTTTCTGTATATAAGGTTATATTTCATTTTGAAACTTATTTTTTAACTGCATCGCTTGCGGTGATTGTATGCGGGTCCAAAAAAACAGACAAAGCATTCGTAAAACTACACACATAAAACAAAATAAGAAACAATTCCACTTTGAAATCACATTAACTGTCATATTTTTTTTTGTATTAGAATACTTTTTTTTTGGTAAAGCGGGGGAATCTTAATGGACACCCACCTCCTTATACTCCTACCACATCGGGGTAGGAAGTGGGCAGTGTCAGACTCTTACTGACTAAACCTGAACCGCCATGCAACGTCTCCCGCGTTTAGTCGGTGCGCGGTAATTCTTTGCAATTCATTACTGTATTAGAAAACCTAGTGGTTTTCTGCACGGGAACTTATGTATGTAAGGTACCTCTTACGCAATTATTCACAACAACGCTTCCCGTGTATTTACTATTTTCCGTTAAACCGCAAAAATATAAAAAAGTAAAAAAGAAACGAGATTTATAAATGAAAGCCGCAACTGCAACATAATCCATATAAATAAAGCCTTTCAAAGCCGAATATTCCAATGAAATAAAATAAAAATACAACTACATCAAACAGTTCACTTTTCAGCTATATTTGTATTCCTAATCTACACTTTAACGTCGATATTCCATCCATGAAAACATCCATACCAGCTAGTAAATAAAAAGGAAATAATAAATTCTGTTTCATACGATATTTACTTCAAACGATTGCATATCGCATCACAAAGGAAAATATGAAAAATCAACAAGTTTGGAGACACACAGGCGCGCTCACAGAAGATCCGCGTTTGCGATGGAAGAGACATTTAATATTTAAACGCACCAAACATTTACACGCCGTCCGAACTGGGATAGTTCGTTTTTGGAATCTCAAAGCTTATGGAATGTCGGATATATCAAACGTGTAAAAATGAACCTGTATTTTGAGATTCACGTGTATATTTTAAGGTAAATATCGCCAAACTCGGCGTGGATTAATTACACAATTTCAAAAACTTGCAACAGTTTTTTTTTTTAATTTTACCTAAGCCAATGCCAGCAGTAGTAGTTCTGTACACTGCGCAATTAATGCTGTGTTCTAATTTGAATGACTTTTTCCGTGTGGTGTCCGGATATAAAGAATAGCACCACCCCATATCCTCCAATGGGTGTCGTAAAAGGCGACTAATGGACCTTAAGACCCAGTGCACTGTACCAAGCACCTTGGGTCACCCGAATGGTGGCGGGTAAGCCATCAACAAACGCATTCCCAAAGAGGGTTAGTGTCAGGCAGGCGGCCGACTATAAAACCATAGCCAAATCTTTAAGCAACATGTCTAGAAGACGTGAAATGGGATAAGGGCAGGAAGATGATGAACGCCTTGACGATTTGAATTTATTAAGATTTTAAAGTGTAATTTTAGTTTTTCTTGCAGTTTTACTGGTCTAATCGTATCATCATTCCTTTACCCTCATCACAATTATTATTTGGGGTTGACGCATCATGTCTTCTTCTTCCACACGTTTCTATCCGACGTCATCTCGTAAGTAACACTCTGTGCAGCCATATCATTTTTCACACAATCCATCCAACGTTTCTTTGGTCTGACCGTATAAATATGGTAACATATGACGGCATCATTTGACAGCAATATCTTTGCTCATACGCCTAGACCCGTTCTTAACAAATTTCAATATAAATTTCCACCATAATATAAAATGAAGCCTCATTAGCGTTAGCGGTATCTTAGCTATACCCAAGGGATCTCATATGGTTAATGAATTTTAATCTACACGTAATCGTGGTGCCGATCCATCACAGCGTTCGGTCCAGCCGGAGGGGAACAAAGAGGATTAATTCAGTTATCTTACGCTTTGTTAACGTTCTTTATACTCAATTCCTTTATGACTTCGTATACTTCATATGTATATTGATTTTTAAGGACAGCGTGAGAATATTTTGTACAAAGTGATGATTTTTTGTTTTTTTTTTTATTGTGAATTTCTAAATTTCTTTTCAGCTTGTACCGTTTTTGTTTTGTTTTCGTAGGATTGTAGACTTTGTGTATTTCTAGCTACTCAAGTACTTGTAGTGCTAAAAAGGAGTTTTTACTGTGACTACGAAGTAGTATAACATATTTTGTCGTAAGTTCTTGTTCTCCATAAGAACTAGAAAATAATGCGGTAAGTATTATCTAATCTTAGTAGGTACCTTTGCATTTTAATATAAAACGCGTATTTTAATTGCGAGTGTAAAAATATTCTTTATTATTATCTACAAAGGTATGGACGGATGTGTAAGTTTATTCAACGAGGAAGAACGGGTATAAACTATATAAATAATTTTAATTAACCGAACAACTGGAAAAGACTTTCTAATCTAGCGGCGTTTAATAATATAATTAATTTTATAACAACACAATCCGGTCTTGGCATCTTCATGCTACATTTTCCGAGTACAAAGCAAACAAAGTTATTACAAACAGCTGTAATTAAAACGTAACAAACAGGTATAATTTACAATTCACAATTAGGTACATAGCCAGTACATGCGATAGCCAATAACGAGAAACCCGAAATTCCTTCAGAAACTTTGAAAGACGACAAAACCTTTTGTCATTGTATTACAGCTGATATTATAATACTTAGCTAAATAAACGCGAATACTTTTAAGCGGCCTTTAAGTCAAGTTTAAATTAAAGCTTGCTTATGTCTGAAATTCGGCAGCGTTTATAAAGGCAGCCAAAGACGACGGCCGGCCGCCTGGAGGCACCCTACTGAGTAGATTTAATTAACAAGATATGGGTCTCTTTTAAACCAACTCTACCTACTTTTTGGAACATTGGAGATTAAAATTCAATGAGCCGACAAGATATTAAATAAAATCCGAGACTATAGTTTTCCGCACGTAAAGGGTGAGTTAATTAATTTTTTAAATTAATCAAGTAACCGTCGGTGCCAATAAATTCTTTTTGTCCGGGTAACATTGATCGAGAATGCGAGATCCCATTTTTAAACTTCGTAATTCGATTAAATTTCTGATGTAAAATTGTTTTCATTATCAATTTTGTTTGGGACATTGTTTCCGCTCGTGAATCTCGTAAATTATGGACTGTATGTTCCCTGCAAGCCCTGAGGCCAAGCCGAAGCTCTGTTAAAACGAATTGAAAACCGGTAATCGAATACGCGCAATGGGAGCAATGTCAATATTTTAAATTTAAATATCAGATGGAAGTAGGTACAGAACGGTTTAATATTTATTTTATTCACCGTGTTACATCTATCTGTCCGGATTTTAAATAACAAACTTGTTTAAAGCGTAACTATGTTTATTTGCGTTCGGTGTTATACCGCAGATATAATTTGTTGGAATTTCATGTTTATGCACGCGAATAATTGAGCTTGTGACGTCATCATGGATATCGCCGGACGTAGGATTTATTGAGAATAATTTGTCATTGACTGCGGGAAAATGTTTCTTATGTAGAATTGCTTATTTTAGCCACTTCGTTTTTAATGGAGATAGAAAAGAGTGACTTGAAACTTGAGTCACTGAACACTTTACATCAGCAATTTAATTTGATTACTAGCCTAATCAAATTAAATTGTATTTAACACGATATAATGGGCCTTATTACTTTACTTATAAAAGCCAATTACAAACTAAAGGTCTGTCCAAAAAACAAATCCATATTCAAATCACTCCTAAAACTTTTTATACACCAAAATATCAATGTGACCCACATTTAGCCAACAGGCGGTACTTCATAGTGATTACGTAAACAGCATCAACAGGGAATCAAATAAGGGGGATGTGACAAGATAGAAGCCAACAACTTTGTTACTTTAGACCCTGAACATCTTTCGCGTCATCTGACGCCGTAGTTTGGGAGAGAAATTAAAAAAAGTAAACAAGAGTGAGTCGCGGGTGCGGCACGTCGGACCGTAGGTATATTTTACAGAGCTTATAAGAATGACGTGTTTTGTTATAGTATATAAAGTTAAAAAAAATAGTCCTAGAAAAATTAAGCCCGTCATTGTACATTATTTGCATAAGAAGCATAAATAAAATGATGTAGGCTTTGGATGTATGCGAATGGCAAGTTACAGAGTAGAATGGCATGATCGAAGGGAATTCTATGCCCAAAAGTGGGCTATAATAATAATTTTAAGTTAATATTTTTTTGTTGTTGTACCGTTTCTTTTGAGCGGTCATTTATAGCGAAATACGCGGAAGAGATGAATTTTAAAATATAAATTATGAAAGTAGCTTTCAACGAACATGTGAAATTAAACAATAATTAACTATTCTTTTGTTAAATAATTAATCCTTATTACCAGCTTTTTCATTATCTTATCAATGCGTTGGCAGAAAACGCCCGAAGGCAGTAGGTAATTTCTGCATTAACTATTGAATAAGTAAATGTTATTTGTACTTAATTTTTCATCTGCAGAAAACAATGGTTATTAAATATTATTATTTATAATGAAAATTGTTACACATTTCCAGTTTGTAATTAGTTAATGGAAAGAGGATGTGCCAAGATTTTTTTTTATTGAAGACTCCCACACTAAGGATTTTAATCCTTATAGCGCAAAGCTTTTCACAGCCATTCAATTCTCATACATAAAAACACCCAGACTCGGAAGAAGCCTTTGCGGATCGCAGAAATTCTTGTCCTACGCGAGGATCGAACCCGCGACACGTCGCGTACAGTGGTAGATGATGTGGTGACCTATACCACTCGGCTATCCATACAGTCAAGTTCAGTGTTAATATTTTTCTACGGATCCCTAAAAAAAGCAGAACGCCAGCTGCCCACCTTAATTAGAATTTTTCGAATTATATAACATTTTTTTTCGTAACGCTCCCGAGCGTGTTTCATGGGGAATAACATAAAATTGTTAATAACTGCACTAAAGCGAGTCAGTGTACATTGTTGGAGATTTTTTACGTGCCACGTTCCGCCGGCCACGTAATAAGATAGATTTTTGTCTGATTGAGACGTTACTAAAATGTAGACTCTAAAAGAAACTGGTTTCATTTTTCAACGTTGACGACGACACATTTGACGAAATCACACTATGGTATTGAAATGATGTTCTTCTCGTTTTACTAGACAGTGACAAAGACTTGATAACATCAGTGTTGGAAAAACCACTAGTCGTTGCTAGGTAACCGAACTAACCGTCTATTGGTCTGGTAACACCCTAAATCTGTACTATCGATCGACATCGAATATTTCGAAATACCATCATATGATGCCGCCGATCGACAATCAATCGATTGGTGTGGTAACACCCTTATGTTACTTTCATTTGAGGATTTGCTAAAAGGGTCTCGTGACCAGGAGTAACCCGTTTCATAATAAAGGTTAAGCCGCGCTCGCCGTGATCCACGCGTGGGCCATTTGTAAACATATCGGGGAGACGGACCCTCCGTGCTGGGAGAGCAAGTTAAGCCGTTAGTCCCGACTCCTGAATATCACACGTGGATCATTGACAGTTAACTCATTACGATTTTGACAACCAGTCGTCCGCTGCATTTGTTTGTTAAGACAAAACAGAATCGCTTAATTTACTTATAGTGGTATAATGATCTTTTGGCATGTGAATTACATTAACATGAGGGCGTGTGCATATTTGGAACAATAATCAACTCAACTGCCCGTTAAAAAAAATGGTTTTTCATATATAACTAAAGCCTTATAAACACGTCAATACTACAGGTTCTTGAAAACACGTCATTCACTAAGCATACCTCGTCGAAACAAAGCTTTACTATAGGATCAGATGGGCAGCATGTAAAATAATACAGAATTATTTTAAGACTGAAAGGCGACCCAGATATAGCTCAAACAGGCTAGGTAGGATTTAAAATTTCTATTACATAAAATATTTATGAGAAGCTCCTGTAGTCCTTTATTTTTTAGCAAAGTGAACCTTTCAAACGCTAAGCTTTCAAACAAAGAACAATAACTTTTTTTGTAGGTACCTGAATTATAAATATTTCAAATTGAAGTGATGAAGGTAAAGTATGTTGTTCGCGATGTTCGCTCGATCGTACCTGAAACAATGTAATTAAAAATTTAATTTAACACAAAAATGAGTGAGTGATATTCTCGTAGTATATTTTGTATATAAATTTATGTGAGTAGGTTTTTTAAAGGTGAAAAAGTTTAAGCCTAATTATCGGTGTTTCGATAAAAAAAAGTCTCTTAAATAGGTACTCTTAGAAGTTACAGGGTTCATCATTTCAGATCATTTTCTCTGTGTCTGAGCGTAATTTATCTATAATATGTATGTGTTTAGAAATATATAAGTATGTAGATCGGTTATCTAGTGCTCATAACATAAGCTACTTAGTACGCTTAACATGAGACTAGATCGCGATGTGTGAATATTGAGGAGTATTTAATTAGTCTCAGGCCATTTAAATCATTAAAAACCTACTCCAAAAAAATCTTACAAACATTGGAAGAACACCCACAACTATCCCAACAATACAGTACGTTAATGTTAAGTTTTTCAGCAAAAAGTTTTCATTTGGTTTCAGTCAACAGGTGCGACTGGCACACGGCCAGGGTAGGTCGTGTCTAAACGACCTGGCTTATCCAGCTCTATTGAATATTATGGACTCTCATAGCTATTTGCACAAGGATAGCTGTGGTAGTGGTGTTGAGTTTTATTTTCATTCGATTTCGATGGGTTTAGAGGAGATTGCGCATATTGCTTATCAATTGTTAAGGTTAAAAAGCTTGTTAAATATTAAACTGTTAAGGTAGTTAATTGACTAAATTATGTTAAACCCAACTGTACACACAATACGTACCTACAAGGTATTACCTGAAAGACAAAAATAATTAGGTAGAAAAAAAACTGATAGCGCACATAGACTAACCCATGATCGCACAGATTTTTCACACTTTTCAATTGCTATAATTAGATTGAAATGTGGTGAAGCAGTCAAAGAATACGCTTACTAACTGCATATAACATAATTTTTTTTAAATAAAATTAATAAGTTTCATTTTTGAATGCTAAATCTACAAACCAAAGACTACCGCATACTTCTTCCTTACACACGAACAGAAGTACTTCCACCCGCAAAACAGTTCAGAAATCTAATAACGCGAAGTTATCACCGTGTTTTGTTTCACCCCGCATTATATTGACGGAGACCCCTCCCTCGTGTAAACGTTTAAAACCCTCACAAAATTTATATTTTGACATAAGATTACCTACTGTACAATCGGCAACATAACTCGATGATATTTTTGGTAAGCCATCTATTTGCGTGAGAGTATTGCAAAAGGTAGGTTAGTAGTTTGGTAAATAGTTTAAACATTATATTGTGTATAATTATATTTGTGCTACTCTTCTTGAACTGTTTCTGATTAAAATTTATCTATTTATAGTGATATTTTTAGAGTTTGCCATCTATTTGCGTGAGAGTATTGTAAAATGTAGGTAAATATTTTAAACATATCGTATGTATAGTAAAATTGTATCTATTTTAATACTATCGTTACGCAGAAAAGTAATTTAGTGTCGAAATGGTGGCCGAGAGCAAGTTAAAGAAATATTAGAGAAAAAAGCGTTTTTTTTACATCACGTTTTGTCTTATTGTTCTGGCCCATACAACGATACGAGTAATGTAGATTATTTAATTTAAAAAACTCGCTGTAATTCTTCTTAATTGCATAACTGTAATTCTGTATCTTGGCAAGATTACTCCAAAAATTTTAAATACCTTTAATATCTATAAACGTTCTGTGATCGACCATACCTTTATAAATCTGTCCCATATTCTGTGAACAAATAAAATATAGAAGGAAGAATGAGATGCGGGTACTTGACACGTTAATCTTGGTTCGTAGTTAGTGGTTTTGTGAAACTATCTGTTGGGCGCAGCGCTAACCTCAAGAGGGTAGTCGCTCATTTACACGTGTGTTTAGATAATGGGATTTTATAACGGTGTCCCTTGGCCTATTGGTTAGTGAAATGCAGTTGGTGTTTTATAATTTTAGGTTGATTTTTTGTGATGAATGATATAAGTTTACAGGCCTATGAAAGTAATAGTTTAGATAAATTTTAATAATACAAGAACATCGACAATTAAATACGTTCGAATTGAGAAACCTACTCCTTTCTGATGTGAGTTAAAAACTTAAAACAAAAAACTCAACTAAGTCCCAATTTTTGTATTCTTAAATGTGATTGAATCTACTGAAATATCCAATGTGGTCACAAAAACTCAAAATACACCACTACGAGTTTTAATGCAATTATTCAAACAGATATTACACAACATAATTTATTACATAAATTCACTTTATTATCTCTACTAAAACAAACCCAGCACAAGAATACCGAATATAAATAACCAGTATTAATATAACCTTCCTAAGACAATAAACTTTTTGTCGTTCCTTTGATTAAGAAATAGCCGAGTCACTATTAAAGTCCAGCTTTACTTAGACATGACAAAGACATTTTACTTCTCCCTTCTTTATAAGAGAACAATTTACAATTGAATTTCTCATATACTCGTGTTGCACCTGAAATGTCTGAATTATACAAAGTTCTTTAAACAGTCTCCGAGCTATGAAGTCTCCTTGAATTATTTAAATTTTCTCCGTTCACTTTTTTCTTAATAATAAACTCGAGGAATGAACTTTGTTGCAGTTGTATTTGAGAATATGTTGCTGGATATATCATAATATATGCGGTTGGTTATCTTCAGTGTAAGTTCTTAGAGATAATTGCGGTCGATGCCCGCCAGATAATGGCATTCCGTTAATAATAATGGATATTGCGTGTAATTTTCTCGACTTTTTCCTCAAACTTAAGCGCATGCAACAGTTAGCTCAGGCCTACGGGCTGCGGCTTAAGAACATGACAGTAACAACAGGTAGGCTGGCGTGCGGCCAACTAAGCCTCTACGCTGCTACGCTTTGTGCTACGAGCGCACGATCGTAGCTGTCTCGCTACACTGCACTTAAATGACTTTCACTTTAGACAGTTTAAAACTTCGAGGCTCTGTCCGCTTTATTTCTACTAAGAAAAACTTGACAACATCTTATTTACGACAAAATACTTACAAAGTTAACCTTTTCTATCATTATTCTCTAATTTGATTAAAAGCAGGGCAGGGTTTTTAATTAGTTAGCTAACAACGCTTATAATTAAGGGGAATAAAGTTAAGTCGGGGCTCATATTTTTAGCGGATAAAGGTCGGCCGACAGTCAGCTTAAAATTCTTGGCTAGATTCTGAATATTTTACGGCGGTACTAATCTGAGTACAAAGAGCAAAGAGTATAATTTACAATTTCGTCGGCGATTTTTCGCGAGGTTCAGCCATACGAGACGAATTACCTCATTCTCATTATATTCCTTGTCGCCAAAGAGCGCAGTCGGGGTTAAGCGCGCGTATCATTCCAACGTTTACAAATTTTATTACCCATCTCCTTTTGTTCTGGTTTACGGGCGGGGCGGAATCCGCACGAGCTCATTGTGCCAACTACAGGGTGTAAACATTCCCGTACACTCCAAACCAACGACATCCACCAAATAATACAGCACATAAAACAACAAAGCATCGTTAGTTCATACACAATTCGAACAACCGATTGTTTTAGTATAACAATGAAAAAAATATTTCACTATGAAATTTATAACAAAAACATGCTCCGTTTAAAAATATTGAGAGAGGAAGGTTGAGCATCGTAAAAAAATATGATAGCAGGAATCGAAAACAAAATAACAGTTGTGAATAAATAAAACAGGGTACATGAAAATACAAACGATGTTGAGTGCACATTCGATGTTCGAGTTCATTTAATTAATAAAGGTTTCTGTGAATCTCTATTCGTGGTAACGTTCCTAACATCTGTAAGTACATAGTTTGATAGTTAAAATGGAGGAACGGCAAATAATTCCAACTTCACAGATGTTGGAAAGTTTGCGACATAATGTTATCTTCGCCAAGATCAACGGGAACCTAATGCTTAGAGCGTAAGAATTAATTAACGTCACGAGTTCTAGTTTTGCTAT
This sequence comes from Chrysodeixis includens, assembly GCA_941860345.1. Taxonomy (NCBI): domain Eukaryota; kingdom Metazoa; phylum Arthropoda; class Insecta; order Lepidoptera; family Noctuidae; genus Chrysodeixis; species Chrysodeixis includens. The sequence continues at coordinate 344,865 of CALNXA010000002.1, forward strand.
TATTTTTGTTGGACGGATGACTAATGTTTTAAGAACTGTGACTGATAATATTCACGGAAATGGTTTAGTTTTTAGTACATTTGCTTGTAAAATAAGATACTTATTTGTTGGTAAGCCATTAAAAGTTCCAAAAAAATAGCTGTTGTCCGTGACTTCGCCATACCATAACCCTTTTTGACGTAGTTGGTTGAAAAGTAGCGTATTCGTAATTCAGGGTATCAGCAAGCTTCATCAAAATGGATACAGTCGTTGGAACGTGAAAATATAACAAACATCCAAATCCATACTTATACATATTTGCGATTTATTTATAATTTATCGATGCTAGTATTATAAATGTCTCGTATACTTCCGCGGCTAAAACACAATCAATTGTAAACAGTCACTACGAAGGCAAGAAAGAGATAGCGAATAAAGTTGAAATGTAAAACATTATTCCATAAAGGTTTTAATGGTAATATAAAATGTAAAATAATTCCTTATCGTTTCTAATAAGGGCTTAATATATACTCGTGTGGGTGACATACTTCACACGAAACAATTTCAGATTATTTCAGGCTTTTTCATAAATATGTACAGAAAGTGAGTGACAATCTGTGTTTAATATCAAATTGTTTTTCCTCGTAATAAAAGAAAAGGGATTGCTTTCATTGAAGTTTAACCTTTTGCGATTAACGTTTTCTTATATTTAATAGGCATTTTTTTGCTCTTTTCAAAGGCCAGCTATTATAGTAGGTATAGTAGGCAGTACCTACTCCTACGCCGATTTTTTTCATTAATCTTTTGCCTATGAATCATCTCGTGTAGATGTTGCATTACAGCAAAATTTTGTTAGCTTGAATAGCCTTTTTTTATGATTCACAGAATTAATTGCGTCTAAATCAATTTTGGCAGTGAAGACGTAATAAATACTTTCTGTGAATACAATTATATTCACTATTTTACCCATTTAGTAACAAAATTCGTCGTTGACACGATATCCTTTTTTTAATAAGACTTTCTTTGATATCTTAAAACAATACAATGGAAGTACAGCTCATAAAACAACACCATATGTATGCTCCGGCCCGCATCTGACGGATTAGCTAAAATATAAATTCCGAAGATGTCACCACTCGTCGAATGAATTATGAACCGCATATCACGATTGCAAATCACAAGAATTTGCAGGTAGAGCTTTGGAATACAGAGGAGAGTATAGATGTGTAAGAGGCTGATTTAAATTAAAAATATATGAGCTTATGTATAGATAGGATCCTGTACCTATTTGCAGCAAATATTTTGACCTGTTTTATTTTTAACTAGCTTTAGAAGGTGGTGTGATGCGCTAGTCAGATATGCGGGGCGCGCGTGGCCAGAAATCGCAAAAGATAGAAAAATTAAAGGTGACGCCTTTGCCCAACAGTGGGATTTCAGACTAGCCACATAAAAAAAGCTTTTACCTGCGGCTTCGCTCGCATGGGTGTTGGTTGTAACAGCAAAACATTAACCTCCTTATACGGAATCGAGTAATAAGTAGCCTAAGCGTTATTTTAGGATCTTAGTTTACTTCATACCAAATTTCATCTAACTAATCTAGCGGTTTAAGTGTGCAGGAGTAACAAACGTCCAAACATACATCTATTTATACATATCCACAAACTTTCGCGTTTATAATGTTAATAGGATGGCATGACCACACCACCACAATTGCAACTTCTGAACACATGGATTTACAATTATAACCAACAAAACACACTCAGTACTTAGCACGGAGTCCCACAAAAGTAATTGACTGGCTTACACTATGCAATGTCTCCAAAATTTGGACAGATGTCAATAGCGACAAAATTAAAAATATTTCCGCTTTAAAATGCAAAATCAAAACCTTACGGAAACATTCCAAAAGTCCATTCGTTTCAAATATTCATAAATAAGATACCTAGCTCAAAAGTTCTTCAATACACAGGAAACTGAAAGAAGCCTTAAAAAAACCTTGCAAAGTAAACGGTACTTTGGCATTTCCAATTAATTTGCTTTTCAGTAATTTCGTATTGACCATGGACTCATAACTATTTGCGATGGAACGGGCATAGCAAATAGATCGATGGTACGGAAATGGAGTACAAATAAATACACGGGAAGTTATTCCAGGCGATCGTTTATCAGAATCTTTGGTAAAGTTACGCTTTGATTTGTTACACATCGACGAAGATGTTTGGATGCTGGATGCGCTCCAAAAAAAATTTTGGGCAAAAATAAAGTTGTAGTTTCATTTTGCACTTCGCTCAATTTGTATCTATATGGAAAGAGGTGTTAACTCACTTGTCAGACATATACACACTGGTATAATTAGCTATTTTAATTCTTTGTGTTTTAAATAGTATTTAAGAATGTATTTGTTTAATAAGATTTTTAATGTATTGTCTCTATAAAATACACTTTCTATACCATGATCGGATAAACATGTATTAAAGGCAAAGTTTTACAGAATCGTGTTAATATTTTTAACATTTATAGCAACAAACTAAGCAAACACATGGAATTCATAATATTTCCAGGTATTAATTATCTCTTAATACAAGATACGTGTATTAGTATACATTTTCACAAAGTTCTTCTTTAATTTATCTACTCCGTGTTTAGTTAGAGCTTTACGCTTTGCAAGTCTATCGCTTCGTTTCGTTTGAAATACTCGCTTATTTGAAAATGTTTAAAAAGTTACATTACGAAATGGATTTCACAGAACGAATACTGATCTGCTGGTTTCCGATAAAACAGAAAATCTCATCCGAAATCGTAAGCGTTTTAAAGCTACTTAATGATACATAAAATACCAGTTAAAAGAAAATACGGGGAGAGTGGATCTGCATGTCAAAGAGAATAAATGAGTGAAAATAAATATACGTACAATTCAAGTAGGTATTATAAAGCGTCAATGACAAAGGTAGGCAAATTACTCTTAAAATAGGTGATTCAAAAACAAAAGGTACGAGAATAAATGTTATACAGGTAATTTAATATATTCAGCTGTTCGAACCATTTTTTTTTTGATAAGGTGGAGAAATACTCGTGGACACGCACCTCCTCGGGAGACGAAGAGAGTAGTGCCAGACTCTTCACGCATCAGTTTTTTTACACCTGGGATTCTTTTATGTCAATTTTAAATCCAAATCGCAGTTTCGTATTTGTGATGCTGCCGATGAAAACTGCGTATAGCTAAACAAAATACTAGAATCATAATATAGTCGTAGAAGACACTGAAACGCAATAGATATCCAGCTCTCCAGATCGTTAAAAACGGAAGATGATTTAAAGATAGACAGAATAATACAAGATAAATACCGTCCAAAGCCTCGTATTTAATCAACGAATCAAGTCTCCGCTTTTCCGATAAGAAAAAGGGGTTCAACAAAGCGACTTTTTTAACGAGAAAAAAACTCTGTTAAATTAGAAGATAAGTAATACTGAGTAATATCGAGGTTATTCAATTCATTGGACTGTCAGCAGGGCTGTAATGCCGTTAAGAGTACAATAGAGCCGGGGGCCGCTCCGAAATGATCCGTGACGAAACTCGGCGAAATCAATTTAAAATACTTACTCTTGTTAAATCTTTTGATGAATGGACGCGACTAGCATGACGGTGTTATAATAAATACGTTAAGGTAATTATACCGGCTTTGTGGATCGACGTAGCTCAATGACGTATACGGTTCGTAAATAAACTAATGACGTCATGATTTTTTGAATGGAGGTAAAAATGTTTTCATTTTTTTAGGTAATGTCTTTTAGCATGGGGGCACACTAGACATTGTGGCGGCGATGCGACGCCGGAACGGTGTCGCTACGTCGTCTCACATAATAATACCAGCAGCATGTCACACGATGTGCTGCGGGACCGCAATGAACTTGCACGCACCGAGACGAGGCGTGGGAGGGAGAATACGTTGCGACGCCGGAGAGTCACTGCTTCAACCACTCTGAGCTTAACGCTGCTGGGGTGCCAGCGACGTCGCTGCGACGTAGCAGCTTGTGCTCGCGGATACTATGAAACCTTTGGGATGCGGCGTCGCAAAGCATCATGTGTCTCCGATCTTATAGCTCGTTTAAATTAGTGACATGTATCGTTTATGCTAGCTATTCAGATACATAAGGAGGAATAAACAGCATAATGAAAAGCAATTTTCGTCGTATTATGATAGTCTGCTTATATTCTCATCTGCGTAAACAAATTTTACGACGTCAGAAAATTATTGATATCGAATATTTTACTAATATTACTATCCTATTGAAAATTATATTACTGACTACACATTTCGCAAAGTCCCCACTTTACGTAAATACGTTATACCACTACAGCGCAATCAATAGTGGATATTGGAGCCAACAGTACGTTTCCAAGAAACACTGTATAAATAAAGCCAGGCTCAGAATACTAGGAACACATGCATTGAGCATCTCATAAAACATTTAAACTCTAACAGAAATTCTACATAAAATTGTTCCTAGAATATACAATAATCAAGCAGTAAGTAATTCTCGATATGTTACTATTAAGTTGTAATTGAAAAGAGGTTTCATATGATTGTATCTGATTTACGATTCAGAAGGTTTTTCTAACTTAAGTTCTAACCACCAGTAACTTGTTCCCGAATTCGTTTGGAGGTTTTTCTGGCACTTTATCAAGACACGATGGAGTCGTCCGTCCAGACGATGTTGAATACAAATTTTATATGAAGAGACTACTATTACCGATTGTCAACGGTATTTTAATGAAAAAAGAAGTTTAAAACAAATAAGGATTAGGGCAAGAAGACGATGAATATCACTGAAATCATAAATTTCAAATATTAAATAGTGTTATTAATAAAAGGCTTGACTATACGACATTTCAGTGCATATTTCAAAATCATCCACCCATCTATAACCCATCAAGATACCTTACAAACCTCACTCTCCACCTTCACAAGATTACAGCATCAAGTCAATACTGCCAAAAATAACCAGAATAACCCACGAACAAGTATGTACAAGGCACGTAAATAGCGTAATCCTTAGCGTAAGGGCTGTAAGCATTGCCGCGATCTCGTCATCTTCGTATAACAGACGCCATTGTAGGCGCCCGTATTGTACTCCGGGATTGGTTTCCCAACGAAGAAAGCGCCAGGGAATCGATTTAAAATTTTCCTTGAAAGAACCACACAACAAAAGCGCTTAATACTTGGATTCAACGTATCTGGAACATGGGATTTTATAATTATATGTTGTAATCAATTGGCTTACTTGTTCGATAGTGGGTTCCTTTTGAGCTGGACTATTGTGGACTGATCTGGCAATTTGAACTGAAGTAACATATTATATGGAGGAAAATATTCCGTATTGGTAACATTCTTCAAAACTCATACAAAGATTCATGTAAAGAAAATAAAAGAAACACCGTTCCAAAAACTAAATTTGTCAACTATGAAAATTTGTTTGTGCTTCGGAAGCTACAAGAAACATGTGTGCCAAATCTTTCTTTGAAAGGCCATACCAGCTAAAACCACTCGTTCACACAATATTACTTTAAAAAGCAATAAAACCTTTCACAAGACAGCCAGTTAGGAAATGTCAATTCCGGTAAACTTCCACGAATAATTACATATGCCATTTAAGCACGATTTCATCTCAATTCCAAAATACATTCACATTATCCTCGCACCCCAAACACAGCCCATACAGATATAAATTAATACCGCCTCCTATAATATTGCGGCTTCCAATCAAACAACATTGCACTAAATACTACTATCAATACAATACTAACACATACACACATATACATATACACAGAGAGAGCGCATTCAATATGTCCAATATATATGGATTAGTAATTAGTGAGTGGTCCTTTAATGGAGTTCTAGTTAACGTCTATGCTTTGATCAACTTTGAGGAAGGTCAGTGTCTACTGCTGGTTTAATCAAACTATTATCAAGATGCATCCCATTCAGAGTTGTGTTTGCTACTAGCCTTTGACAAAGTTTCAAAGAGCTTGAATTAAAGGCATATAATACCAATCCATCCATTAAGTCATCACAAAAATGCATATTATTTATTCATATCATCTTCCTGCCCGTATCCCATTTCACTTAGGGTCGGCGCAACACTTTTTTTTTCTTCCATTCTCCTCTATCAGACTCCCCTATTACAACTAGCTTAAAAAGCCACACTGCTGGGCCAAGGCTTTCCTACTCTTCTTCCACTTGTCTCTCTTAAGAGCCACGAGTGACAAGTTTGGTAATAACGAATCCAAGTCATTTCGCCATCTCTGCCTGGGTCTGCCACGCTGACTGTAATTTTGGACCAATGGTTTATTGGCCAAGCATATGATTAATTGATGTTAAATAAGTTTTAATCCAGACTATTATCAAAACGCTCAAACGGTTTTATAGAGCGTTTGATTTTATCTTTTTAGGTACGTGTAGTTTGTCGATAGCTTCAGTCCTTTGATCAACTTATCCCATCATAATTATAAGACATTTCCTCGAACTCAAAATAATAAATAAACCATTTATTATTTTTCATATCAAAAAACATTCTGTCGCAACGGTGTCGCCAGAAAAATTGTTTACGTTTAAAAATAAAGCTGCGTTAACACAGTACGCACGGTCCAGACTACACTCAACGCTACAGATAACGTCACTCACTTGTTTTTATGTATGTATATGTTATGGGTATAATAGGGCTTTTGAATAACAGGAGCGGTGTAGTAAGGTGTGGAGGTATGATGTTCTATGGTGTATCCTTTACCGTGACGGAAAGATGAAGAGAGAGTGGTTATCGAATGATGCCTTAGAATTAGACGACGTAATCTTGGAAGATGGTGGATGATGAAAAAATAGCGCTTAAGGGTCTAATGATTAAAGATAGTTGTTAAATTATGAAGTTAAGTGAGTTCATCGATGATAAGCTGAAATGTACATCGACTTTATTAGAGTTTTAAATAAAATTTCTCTCATATTTTTATTAAAGTAAATCTGTTAAATAAATAACTATTCAGGGATGCTTTAGACACAGATGTGAACATTAATACACAAACACGTGCACTTGAATGTACCGTAAATTCAACTTTATGTTTTTTTAGTACTAACTGTTGGTCAAACGAATTGTTCAAGCTCAAATGAATGAAAATAAATTACATGAACATCGCAATATGAACAGTTTGTTGCATTCGCTACGATTCAGTGAGCAATCATAGCGTTTGTAAATATTTTGTACACGAATAAAGATCACAAGGAAATCTACTCGGCCAGTTACTAAAGCTTGCGTTACTAAATAAACCAGTGTTTGTCAAAATTGTATTAATTGGGCTTAATTATTTTTTTGTAATATATAACAAAATCGCTTTTCGCGTCTGCTCGTCCCTATGTATGCTAAGATCTTTAAAATTGCGCAATGGAATTTCATGCGGCTTTTTCCTAATAGAACAATAAAATATTTCAAGAGTAAGGTTTTACACACATAAAAAAATATTGCACCCATGCAAAGCTGAGGCTCGTCGCTAGTTAAATAGAATTACAGAAATTTCAAATAATCGTTGAACTTAATTATCTGTATTAAGGAACATTGACCTCTTATGCTAAATTCACAAGTAAAATATTTCCTGAAATCTGAAATTTCCTTCCAGGAAAATGTCAAGTAGGATTGGTGTAATACAGCCAAACTTCACGCTTCTAATCTCAACTTCTCGCAAATAATAACAAATGCTTGCACGTGTATATTCTTAATAATGAAATGTAAAACAAAATGTTTTAAAGCACATTCAACACATAAATTATACGAATATGAATTTGACCTGCAACCCTACGGGCAAAAATCAAAACACTCAGCCACAACGCGTATCAAGCCATCATTGATCACTCCGGCACTTTGTTCCAGCCGTCTTAAAGAAAGGGGGACCAAAAGGGTGCGTAAAACAGGAATAGTTTGGGAACCACTGCCTTACAACATAAAGCCCACAGTTATAGACCCGCCATATCCACACTTTTGTATTCATTGACCGTAAAAATATTTTCTATTTTGCGAGATTGAATTTTCGCTAACATTGTTTGTAGGCGTTCTTTGCAGGTAGAGCTCGTATATAAATTTTATTTTTATGTGATATACGCCTCTCTGGTTATCTTCGTTACAATTTGATAGTATGAGGTACTGACAAAGTTGTCTGTTATAGCCTGATGCATATTTATGTGGCGATGTGTTGAAATAAGCGGTGTGGTTTCGCGAACGAATTCCGTTGTTATAATGTATTGTAAGGTTTTTATAAACAAATACTTGTTAGGTTTTTATAGTTCTTAAAACTGCAAAAAAGAGGCAGATTATATCGTACATTCTTGTATATTGAATTGTACCTTTTTAAAGACTTGTAAATGTGCCGTGATGTCTCTCAATTTGTTGATGCAGACATGATTTAATACAAATAGTTTATGTTTTTAAACAAAGTTTATACTTCTACATTTAAAGCTATTAATAAGTGGGTCGAGTGAGGCCATACAGGCTCTTTTATTTATATCTATTTACGAAGAGAAAATTATTAATCACCTACATCTTTATGGAGTTATTAACTATGGTGCACGCTGCATAGTTTTACGATGCGTTTTCTATGTTATAATAAAAAAATCTAATTAAATATTTACATTCCAGAGGTGAAATTAATATTTATCTACAGTAAATGTCGACACCACTTTTACGTGAAATTGATCAGTCTTAAATTATTTAGCCTTTTCCCGAGTCATTCCTACACAAAGAAGGTCAATTTAAACTTTTACATTGATATTGTCCGAAAAGTAAAAAAAAAGTGGCAAATGGTATTATCGCACATTAGAATAAAAAAACATGACATGAACAACAAAAAACATAGGAAATCTATGGCTCTAAGCTGATTTCAAATGCTGAACCATTGATCTTGGGTATGGTAATCGAACACAAATGTAGCTAATCTACGACTGCATAATATATGACCCGTAAAGTTTCATTTTCAAAACGATGTCCCAGTGCATAGAAATAAAAAAGTTTCTTTAGTTAAGTCTACACCGAAAGAAAACCTTCCACACAATTTTATTTTCCCACACGAGTTTCTTTTCTCTGTTTAATAATTTACTATGGTTTTCTTTAGGTTTTCCAGACAGTGTACACCGACTTCTACTGCCCGTACCTTGTATACATATACATACTTCGAAAATCACCTAACAGTATCAGATAGAACATAGATTGCTATCCAACACAATCACTTACCGATTCCTCAAAGGACACTACGCAATGGGTGTTCTCTGTATAGGTCGACATTGTAGGCATTATACAAATTAATATCCAGTGATCGGATACAAAGGTATTGGTGGACAATCTTGTGATCAGATGCATGCATGCATGTAAGTAATTACATACGTCTTGTGGTAAGTAATGCTACTGTATTGATAGTCTAGGTTGGAATAATTGATATTCAGACTAATATTTCAGGGCTCATATCTCATTTTCAATTTGGATAATAAATATCAAAAATTTCTCATAGAGTTTAGCAAGTATCATGTAAATTTTACTAAATATAAATTTTAATTTTAATTTTCTCTTCGAGTTTAGTAAGTATTTTACAGAATTTTACAGTTTGTTCTTTAAATTAAAATATATATTATATGTTAATTGCCATTCTTTATTTGTTGAACTTGATATTTCTTTACAGTTCAATAAAAACCACAAAAAATGTTGATCGATTACTCTTCTTAAACTTCAGTCTGTCTGCTCACATACTTTTCACAAGTTATACCTCCTTTGGAAACTAAACATTATTTACGTAACTATATACTTGAAAACTATGTAGACCGTATATCAGACAGCCTAATACCACCCGTTAAAGACATTCGACATTGTGAAAGAGAGAACTCACTATACGGAGCGCGGCGTAGAGCTGCGTCTCTCTCTCTTTCACAAATGCGATAGTTTCACTTCAAGTGGTGGTAAAAGGCTCTAGGACAAACTACATTAGATGACAAAACACATTTTTTGCATGAATACTCTTTGGACTCGACACTTCGGTCTCTTATTTTGGGTTAAGACGTATCACTAACTTTAACATACCAGGTTAGATAGGTTTTAGTGTGTATCTGTTATTTTGAATGAGATGAAATCTATTATTTTTACTATTATTAACTAATACCCAAACGTAGCTCTTACTATCGGTTTGTATCCGTCCTGGATAACGGTCTCTTCCCGTGCAGAGAACGAACGAGTATTGATAAAGCTTATTCTGTAGGTACCGGTCAAATCTATTGATTGTTTTTACTAGTTCTTATTTTTTCGGATCGGTTGACTGTTCAACTTGGCGTCAGAGTTTAAGTCGACCGTACGTCTTTGACGAGATACCTTTGAAAAAATCTCAAGTGTACCTACGGGTTGCATCAAGATGTTTTCCTTCACCGTTTTCAGCAATTGATACTTACCTACTTAGTAATACGCACATGAATACGAAAAGACATTGTTGCGTGAATTTGAACCTATTGCCAATGACTTGGCAGTAGAAGGGTCAGACTACTAAGGTGTACTGTTTTACTAGTAGAACAGGTTAGAATATACTCTTTATTTTACACCGTAGTTACAGCTATAAAAGGAAATTATATACAGCAAGAGTACAATACACTGCGATCATCACTTGATTCCGACACGACTAATCATTTAGAACTTAATAATCAGCCAATTATTACTACATTTCTTCATCCAATACACAATACCATTTAACATAATACGCGATATTAATCGGATCAAAGCTTCATGTAATTACATACGTTCATCACACACCTGTGTTCGGACCATTAGTACAGTGTACATGTTGAATGGGAATTGTAATCAATCGGGCGGGCACACAATAGGGATTGCTCGTTCGTAATGCGTTGACAATGCTAGAGGGATAGGCTTACGTCAATGCCGATGCGTCTCAATTAGGTGCTAAGATGAATACTTTTTGATGGAGCGAGTTTGGAGGAAAATGCACGGTTTTTGCCGGTTTTGGAGTGTTTTGGTGTTCTGTTATATATCATACACTCGTACTGTGTACACTCGTGTTAACTATGTACCGACTTTCTTGTGTTTTTATTTAGTAGATTTTTTTGTTAGCCTATATAAACCTTTACAAGACCTTACAACTAGTCTAGGTCTCTCCCTTCCTTCGTTTTTCAAACCTTTCTATCTTTTAGGATTTAAGGCCAATTGCTTTCTGCGTAAATTTATATATTTTAAACGACTTCCGATTCACATGCTCGGTTCAGATTCACATGCATCACAACGGAAGGTAATAAGCGTCATCAACATCGTACAATGTCCATATTATAACCAACATCCTTTTACCCTTTTAAAACATAATTAAAATGATCACGACCGCAAACAAAATACGTTACAATTATACTGTCATTAACCACAGTATCTTCATTAAAATTTACCTGAAAACTATCCATAGTATAGTATCGGAATTAATTTAATGATCGAGCGATTACACTAACAAGAGTAGGTCAGATGTCGAGACGATAATTGTAGCTGCACTGTATACTGGGATACTAACCGATATTATTTATGGTGTAACAAGATATGGATGGATATTAATTTAGGGAAACGGTATAGGATATGATGGGATCAGCTGATGTATTACTAGTTAACTGAAGGACAAATTGTTAAATATCTATCACGGCCTGACACGGTGATATTCCTGAAGACGTTAGCGATGATAAAAGTCGTTAGAATGAAGGATAATTATGCATTTTATTTTTTATACACAAGTCTTCTAATCATACGTCGTGTGTTGTAGTATAAAGCAAAATCGCTTTTTTGTCCTCTTGTCCCTTCGACCGCTTAAATCTTTAAAACTACGCAACGGATTTGAATCGGTTTCTACAATAGATATGTTTCATCAGAATTGTATTCATACAAAGCTGGGACGAGTCGCCAGTCCAACCACCAGCAACCATGAATAACGGTCTCTTCCCATATAGTGAAGAAATGGCAATTGATCAACACGCTTTGCTGAGAGTTGATGAGTCTACATTCCGATACTTAGAAAACAGGTTTTCTAATACTTCCAGTTTTAATAATAAACCAAAAAGTAACAAAGATTCCGCTTCTAGACAATACATTACTTAACCAATCAGTTCTTAGTATTCCCCAAATCTTGTCTGCAAAGATATCCTAACATAGCGAGCTAAATCAAATTAACCAAGAGCCTTCCAGTGTATAGTAATTCCACGTAATATTGATTCTTGAAACTAATGTAAACCCTTTCTAGTACAAAGGCCTGTACAACGCAGATGATCTAGTTAAAGGAAATAACAAGCTAATTATAAAACATAGTATTAATTGATTAGTCGTTGTGTTTTGATACGAATTGGTAACTGCAACTGACTGTGTAGTAGTTAAAATAAGTATTGTTTTGTTTGATTTTTAATAACGGCTCGAGCACTAAGAAATCCTCGTATCGCGGAGGGTTTTACAAACATACAATTCTCATGCACTAAGACACCCAGACTCAGAAGAAGCCTTCGTGGATCGCACTAATTCTTGTCCTAAGCGGGAAATGAACCCGCGGCACGTCGCGCACTGTGGTAACTGGCGTGGTGATACCACTCGGTTATCCGTGCAGTCAAGTATTATGACGCCATACCGCTTCTTTGATTCAGAATCTATAGTTGCCAGAAGTCGACTGAAATATCATCACAATTATACCAATGGCTTTACGAAACAAAAGACAAATTTTATATATGTTCTATACTTAAAAAATAGAATCATTGTTAGTAAAGATTGACGAAACCAAAGACAAACGTATCTTCCATATCGACTTAAAAATTAGGATCATTGAAACTAAAGAAACAACCAGTAGCAACTTTTACAGATTTGAATATATCTTTTCATCATTCATCATTACAAATAACCCTCACATAACATTAACAGTCACAACTTTCCTCATTCACACCGAAAGAAATCAACGAGCCGACAAATTTCCATCTTCGATCATCAGTTCGGATTCATAACTCATCCGATTGAACGGTGGCTTAAAAACACCCGGGTTTAATGTCACATTTTTCCATTAGCCGACATGATGCTGGCCGGATAAATCGGCGACCTGTTGCCGAACGTATGCCGAAGACTGAACGTTCGGCGCCATGCAAATTGTTCTTTAGTTTACTTTCTCACAGTACTTTGCTCGGCTTTCTTTCCTGTTATTTAAACTGTTGATGGCTTTGGTACGAAGTTACTTTTGTGGTTTGACTTTTTTTGATTGATTTAAGTTTTGTTACTTTTCTTTTTGAGTATAAGGGATTTTTTACTTAATAAGTAAAGTTGATTGAGACTGTTTCGTTATGTGTACACAATGAAAGGTTGTTTGTGTTTCATTATAAATATTTGGGATAATAGTCTTTAAATGAATACCTCCTTGGATTTACCGAAAAGAAAATAAAGCTAAGAGAATAATACACGAGACGGGCTTAGACTTGAATATTTTGAGTAACAATATCTCCGAGACTCATCAGTTTTTTGTCATTATATTTTGCCTACAAAATTGTCCCTTACTCCTTATTTATTTATACGACATTAAAAAGGTACGCATATAAGAAGAGAACAAAGCATCGATCTGGTATTAAAGAGCCTTATTTCTTGTCTGAAAGGTAAATGGGAGCCATCGAAAACATGGAATAATACTTATTATGGCGTACCGGTCACAATAGGGAGCCGGCCGGCTGTTACACCGAAGCATTATTACTAGTTTAACGAGACGATAATTTTGTTGACAAATATTTCATGCATGTTTTAGTCAAGTGTCTGAAAAAAATGATTTAATAAATAAGATGTTAAGTTGTAGACAGTAAATAGCCTACATAAATCACAATTATATCGATGGATGTTTCAGTCTAATTTCTTATCGCATAATTATAATTGATGACTAACTTAAAATCATATCTTACATATTATAAAACAAGAATATCTAAACAGCAATTCAAAGTGTGTATTTATCTTACTTAACCTTGTATTGAGGCTCATGTAATTCTTACAAAAACACATTTAAAAGAATAATACAAGTACTCATTCTATTTGGAAGTACTATGTAATCAAGATGAATATCTGAGGCGCAAACCTATCCCTTATTATTCAGAGGCATTTGAATCTCCCCTCGCTACGAGGAAAACGCACGATACGCACATAGATGTAATTAAAATTAATTATTCATGTACGAATTGAATGAGTGGTTCCTTTGGAAATGATCAGTTTTTTTTTTCTTGATGCTGTTATTCACAAAACGGTTTTTAAGACTGTTACTCAAATATTACTCAAATATATTATGGGACGTGAAATATAAGTTTCACTTGGAAATATTTAAAATTAAAATAGGTTACTATTGTTTTACTAATTAATACTACCGGCAGTCGTCAATTGACAAGTACTTAATGGTTTTTATGAAGATAAAACTACGAAATTTATTATGTACATTTTATTGAAATAAACGAAAATAACCCAATAATTATCGAGCACAAAATAAGAATACTTAAATATGAATTAAGATCTTCAGTTACAAATAATCCAATATTTACAAAACAAAATATCATAAAACCTTGTATGTCTAGCCGTGTTACAGTTCGGTGTGAGCGGCGGTCTCTACCACATCGGTTCGGGCCAATTAGACGCATAGATGGCGGGAATCATTTCATAATTCGTGCTCGTATAACATAATGGATACTGCAAATGTGAGTACAAGTCACAAATAAGCTAGTTCCTCTCATACACAGGTGCATTTAAACGGATAATGAAGACGTGCCTTTATGTCAAGTTTTTTTTGTAAGACGGATTTGTGTAATGAAGTACGCTGCTTTCAAATCTATTTTATTAAGCTGGAGATATGCTATTATAAATTTAGTAGCTAACAATTTGTTGGTTTTTTTTTAATGTAAATTCATATTTTTACTAGTTTATACCAAGGAATTATAGTTTTAAGTAGCATCGAATTTTTTATCCATTGTATTCATTTCAGTACTGCTTTAATTTGGAAGAATATGAGACGACTCCGTCATGGTATCTAGCTGTATTTAGGGAGTCATATAAAGCCTTATACTCTTGAAAAACTAATACATAATGCTAATAACGTTTTCTATGCGAAAATAAAGACATCAGACAGCGACGCATCACATACAATACATCTTATACCTACTTTATGTCTCAACACAATATCTTGAACAACTTAACTATAATATAAAATTCAACATAAAATGACTGAATTTCAAACAAAAACCCTTTTTATGTAAACATTGGGAAGGCCCACTAAAATATTTATTAGTTTCGCTCCGTAATCCATGATCGGGTACCCGCAACTTGTCAATAAGGGGAACAGAACATTGACATTTCGAACAGGCCCTCAATATTTGTGACAGGATGTTGTGAATATTGGATATCTAGAAATTCATCTGTTTATTTACTTGCTTAAGTCTGATACGAATTCCAATATCGAGGCTTAGAAATATATTCGACTAGTTGTAGCCCGCGACTTGTGTTGTTGTATGTCGGTTATAACCGCACAAAAATCAATCAAGCAGTCGGTTGATAAGTTGCCTGTGTGTTAATCCAGGGTGTCAGCTAACTGTGTACCAATTTCATCAAAATTGATTCAGCCGTTTAAGCGTGAAAGAGTAACAAACACACATCCATTTACTCTTACTTACAAACTTTCGCTTTGATTATTTTAGTACAGCTTTAGAAATTTTGATGAAATTTGGTATGGAGACAGCTAACCTCCTGGATTAACACATAGGCTACTTTATAACCGTCTGCGTCAAAAAGGGGTAATGTTTTTACAGCTATAACCGGTATTTTCGCGGACGAAGTTACGGGCTACGTCTAGTATAATATAATAGGTACGTAATAATATTACCAGTTTGTATTACATGATATATCGAGTACTCTTCACTAGTGACGTCATTGCCTGAGGTATTAACAGTATGACGTTGAAATACGAGATTGACATTTGACATGCCATCGAATTTCAGCCATCAATAATATAATCATTACACTGTCTATACATGTCAGGGTATCATTAATAGTTTTTTTTGTATGTAGCCTGTTTGAGATCCCACTGCTGGGCAAAGGCCTCCCTCATTTTCTTTTAAACTTTTCTATCTTTTGCTATTTTTGACCACGAGCGCTCCGCAAATCTGACGCAATTTCATTATTATTGTTTTTTTATTTGAATAAAACAGTACAAACCAATTACACTACCCAATATTTTTTACAAAGACCAAAGACCATAGTTATTGACTAAGTATCCTAAGATCACAATTAGTATTGATATTTCTTAACACATACAATTAAAAAGGTGAAGGCCGCATACTTTACACAAAACAAAAGGTTGAGGTCGGGACGTATAAGAAAGCATGAGTTTGCACGAAGAAAAGAGAGATGGAGGGACCTGCACCGACAAGAGCTAAGCTTTTATGTTAATGATGACAATTTTGAAAGGTATAATGCAATTATTTTTACTATAATGTTAGCGCTAGAGTCTCAGGTATTAGGAACGTCGTTTTTTAATCCTCATTTAGAGGACTTGAACTAAGACATAAGTTGCGGAAATATGTGGTAGAGAGGTCCCACGCTTCCATCAGCTGCAAGAATGATTGATTTGACTTGATTTAAGGAATACCGGCATAACCCCAGATTCATTCAAAATAATTGAAATTCACCATTATTATTAACAACAATAAACAAGGAAATCCCTTAAGTAAAGCTAACTTATCACCAAAATACAACCATCACAAATCTTACAACCAACCCAGCCGTGACCAAAACGATTATAATTCAACATAAAAAAGACAACAGCTTATAAGACATTCTTAATTAAAAACGGAGCCTCGAAGTCGCACAAATCCCTCTAACGTTCAGAACGCGTAAACAAAACTTAAAGTATGAAGCAAAGCCCATCTAAGATATTAGCAATCCTTTTTAAGTTACATTCGAGTCTGACAAATGAATATTTAGCTTAGGGGAGCAGGTGGCTCGGTCGGTCTCTGGAGGATACATAAATCAAGATAGTAGGTAGGTAGGTAGGTAGTACCCGGTAGGTTGGTCTACCTAGGTACTTAAGTTGGTGATGATTACGCAAGTTTTTGACTCATTGTTCGTGCGTGAAAGGTATTGGGTCGGTGTAGGTGTTTTTAAGGAATTGGATCTTTAGGTATATCTGTGTTGGGAATAACTATATTAGTCACCATAAAGTCTCTATACCATTTCATCGAAAGAAACTATCAGAAAGGAAGTGATTTAATGCCAGAACACTACGTGAGAGCTGCCTTTTAACTGCAGAAATATCACTATTAAATTGCTTATATAGCCTAAAAAAGATCCCATTGTTGGGCAAAGGCCTCCTATATCTCCTTCAAAGCTTTCCTGTCTTGTGCGATTTCTGGTCACAAGCGACCTGCAAATCTGACAAGAGCATCACACCACTTTCGCCGCGGACGACCTCCAAATTAAAGTATTCATAATCAAATATAACATTTTAATTCCTATTCACAAAACCATAAGGTTTACTTTCATATACACAATACTTTGATTGGACCTACAATCTACATACCAAGTTGGTCCGCCTATCGGATTTCGTTAGAAAAAAAATGTTTTCGTTCCCGCGAGTGTATTTGTGCACGCGAGATTTATGTGTGTAAACGCACCAATGGTGAGTGGCAAAGCTAGGTACTACGTATTTTTCCAGCTAACACGTCAAAAGACTTTTTACACAAATAGATTTCCCCGGTTTGTATAAAAAGATTTTGATACGCAAGTCAAAACTAGAGTCTTTTTTTTTAGTTTTTGATTTACTATATTTAGATTGCAATATCCTATGAGTGAATTATTGAATTATTAAGAATAACAAAGCTTCAAGCTAACAACTAAAAAAAAACTAGTAGGTATGTAATATAAAATTTCAAACGTTAATAAAAACGCACGTTCAAGCACTATCTTATCTAGTTTATTTAAAAAATCTTATTACACTTTATTTATAATTCTATTACTTACATACTTTAATATTTCAGTTCTTTATGTATAATAAAAGCGAATCTCATACTTAGGTGGAGATAGAACTTTTAACATAAAGACTTTAGTCCACAAACGTAAATAATAAAGTTTTTATCTGCTAAAACATTCATAAAGAGCCATAATATCTAATCTCACACACACACACGTGCATACATACAATATGTATAGATGTAAGTAAACTGATCTGTAAGAAGCAGGTAGAAAAGCGTAGGACAAACCACTAAAACAACACGTTACTTGCCGGGACACATCAAGACAGTTAGGGTGGGGATATTACGCTCCTATCGATAATTTATAATTGTGAATTAAAGTAAGTATTGTAATATTTAAATCTTCATCATTCTATAGAAACATATCACCAATGAACTAATGACTTATATGAATTTTGCCTAACAGCATTTTCAATTTAATTTCAGAAAAGGGAAATAATTTAAATTACGCAAGGAACTATTTATCAAGTTTTATACTGTTAAATCAGATTCTATAACCAAAATATACAAAAATGCAAAGCTAGTAAGGTACGTGATTACACACAATCACACAGCTCAAAAAACAAAAAAGCACATTTTTTTTTCTAAATCTCTCAAGAGACAAGTGGAAGAAGAGTAGGAAGGCTTTTGCCTAGCAAGGGCACATCACAGCCTAGTAATAATAATATACTAGCCTGATAGAATAATAAATCTCTTCCACATCATCAACTTATCGTAGACGAAAACCCAGCACTGGACATCACTAGTGTGGGCGGGGCGGGAAACGGGCGGACGATTAGCCGTGGTGTTTCTCTGGCCGCGCGCCTTGGAAATAGAAAATAAAGGCGCCGTGACACGAGCGTGAGAGCCTTCAGGTAGAGCCGTGTAGTGGGCGAGTGCACTTGCCTGCTGACAAGCTAGTGGCTAACTTGACTAATTGAATAAAGATGTCGGTTGTTCTTGGATTTAGTGTATTGCTGCTGCAAGGCCAAGTTTGAAACCAATCTGCCAATATAATGACTAGGTGTCGCCCTCGACGAAAACGTCTAGGAGGACATCATCATTATCATCATTGTTGCTACGATGATTAAGCTATTCTATAAAAATGACCAATGCAGATATGCAAATATTTTTTTTTTAATAAGCTTACATGCGGTAAAATATGTAATTTTGTGATACGGCTGTTATAATTGTTGATGGGCCAAATGGGTATAGGCCTTCTCTCTGACGTCATTGATTTTTTGTGAATGACGTCACAATTTTCACTCCTGAAAATGAAAGGTTTATCTTTAGAATCAAAAAGAGATAGATCCTTAAGAGATAGATTTATTCTAGTAATGTAATACAAATTAGTAGTGCAATATTTTACCTACATTTTTTATTATAATATCCTGTCATCAAACCAATAATAATCCGCGTATATTTAACTGTTAACAATGAAATAAACGCACGTATTTCGATACAATACCAAATGCGGACGTCAATGTAAATCTATCTCATCAAATTAGTTTTGGAGTCAATTAGGTAATGTGTCTGTAATTAAACCAAATACTAGATTGGATGAAGTATTGATTTGTGCCAAATTGATTTGTTAATCTGCCCGCGAGTGTTTGAGCGCAAATTAGTTTGAACATAATGATTTTATTGATACCAAATATAAATCCGTGAAACCCGTTTTCAGTACACTTTTGGATGTTATAATAATGTGTTATAATATGATCATTCTGTTATTTTATATGTTATGTTTATTTGTTTCTGTATTTTATTACGTCACCATTTTTCTTATCCATTTAATAAATCCTACGTAAAAACCTTTATACTTAACATTTTCATTAATTGTAGGTTAACTGTTAGATTTTACAAGCAAGCAAAAGTTTATTATCGCATTTATTCAACAGAAAATGGCAGAAAATAAAATTATGTCACCTAATGAATATTTGAAGTCAGTTTTTGTTTCAAAACATTAGCAAGAAAGTCAAAGTTTTTTTGTTTCTAAACTTATACAAATAGCATTCCAATTTACATTACGCATCAAGCATAACATTTTATCAGACCATTTTGATAACAACTATCATATCAATGGCTTAATGGATATCTAAAACAATCGCTTTCCATTAAGATTCCATCCCGGAGCGTGAAATAAAAACGTTCGGCCATGACACAAATAACTACAAAACCAGATGATAGCCATCCATCAACTGCTATATTTGTCGGTTTTGACTGCATTTTACATCTATCTATACATTTTGAGTATTTGTAGCAACATTTTTCAGTGAATCAGTGAAAATAAAAACCTTTGGTTCCATGTCGGTAAAATAGTCAAAATTATGCGAAATGTGGTGTTCTTGTAGTATTCTAACAACTACACATGTTAATATAATAACTTTTGTGAATTCATAATTATTGAATTTAATCATGAGCAATTTACACATGTTTTATTATCTAAGGAGTGTTTACTTTGTGAAAATTACACGTTAAACTCTACGCTACCTTCCAGGAGGTGATAGTGAGTCTATGTTACGTCTAAAAGAAATACAGTTGAGGCAATCAGATCTTCACCCACAGAAAAACGACTACAACTGCATAGTTACTAAAAGACGTGGCGGTAGGTTTAGAATGGTAACAAAAACAAAAGCCAATCCAACTTCAATGTGTCCATAAAAGTACTGGAAGCCAGCAACTCGCCTCCTTAACTCGACCATCTAAATGCACCTCTCTGTCCATAGACGATACAAGTTAAACGCGTGGTCGTCCGTTCGAACGTGACCGCTTTACTTATTTATGCAGATGTTGGTACCTCTACCTCCCCCCTCCCCTCCCCCCTCCCCTCCCCCTCCAAAGTTCACATCCCTACAAAGAATTCAACTAACGTCCCAAGTAGCACTTATTATTGGAGGCGCAGTAAGGCTTAGGCTTAACAAACATTAGGTTTGCGAACGAAGAATAATATGCGGATTAGTAGGATAAAGTTGTGATACGTTGTATTTTGTCACGTGTGTCTTAGACCTAAGTCGTGGTAATATGAAAAATGTAGGTGCTGGTCACGGGTTTAGTGGGTCAAAAGATCGTTTTTTACTCCTTCTCATTTAACAAGGTTTTTTTTTCATAAGATTAGATTTTTTGTTTCAGCAGAGCCATAACCTGGACATAACCCACACCGTTAATTGAAAAATTGAATATTACGAAAAAACATTTTTTTTTTATATATTTTCATATCCATGATGAATAACCAAGTATTCAATAACCGTAATTAAAATCAATTCTCCAACATAGTATTAAAACGAATACCTTGTATATCTTCCATACTTAATCTGCGTATGTTCCTAAATACCGGGTAGGTTCCAAACTTCGTCCAAATCCTTACAGTTAAGGCCTTATTGAGTTACAGACATTTATCAAACTTCAGCATTTACATACATATTATAACGGGGAGGGTTTATTAATCCTGCCCCAATAGCGCAGTGGTTTCAGCGCTTGGCTTTTTGCTGTGCTAATATTTGTTTGGTACGTGTCGGTGCATTAATTCGCATGCATTATCCTATAAGTGCTATTAAGGATGTGAGCAAAATTGCTTTATTTTTTTGTTTGATTGAATTATGAGTTACGTAATGACAGTCTTGCAAATACGTAGGTTTATTTCTTTTTAATAAACAGGGATTAATTGGCCATCATGCGTATTTTTTTGTCGTTATAAGATAAAAAAGTATAACTCTTTTATTGTGTGCATTCAAATTTAAAACTTTTTTTTTTCAGTTTTATTAATACCATAACAAGTTTAGTTTACATTCAAGGCAAGTTTAATAAAAGCGAAAAAAATATAGTTTATTCAATACCAGCTTATTTGTAGAGAGTATTATTAATGCCAAGCGCCGTAAGAAGCTTTCATAGAAAAAGATTGTGCGTCATAAACTATGATTTTACCCTATGAATATTATGGCAGTTGAGTGCCGAAGACAAAGGGCTCGAGAGGGACAAATAAATTACTCTATTGTCTATTCATAACCTTTTTCTTATTACGTAATATTTGATTTTTGGTTTATTTTTGTTAGTTTTTGCTCTGTTGTAAATATTTATGTTTTGAAAGGGTTGTGCGATGTTGGCTAGTAGCAATGTTCCTTTATTTGATGGGTAACGGAATAAAAGGATGTTTATTTTTATATTATATCGATTATTAGACCTTTTCTGTTTTGTCGACTACATAAAATATTGGACAATATGGATATGTTTGGGAGTCGCACGGGACAAATATTTATATACAGTCTATAGTACCGGTTTTGGTTATGGTATTTAAAAATATAAACGAGGTACGGAAATCACTACTGTATGGACTGGGTTTTACTTATTGTTTCACTAGTGTGAATGAGCTGAATTTGCAAATTTAAAGTAGCTTACAGATCTTTGTTAATAACATTAATTTCTTTGTGTGTCCTATTCTTTTTTACATCAAATTTAAATAACATTAAAAGTAGCGAGAGCAATGACACTGTACTAGAAAAAGACACTTTTTAATATGTGCTACACAAAAATATAACTTAACGTTCTAAAAGATCAACCCTTACGACTTCTTTACCTTCTCTGTAACATATGGAATGCGATAAAACATAAGAGAATTGCCTTCCGCATTAAATCACAAAACTCATAAAATTAGAACTACGAAGTTACATAAAAAACAAACAATTAATTACGTTGTTCAGCTAGGTACCTAGTAATATAATAGAAGTAACATTAACAGCTGCAAATATATATAATTAAACAACCTATATTAATGTGAACAACACAATTATACCGACCGTGGAATATTGTTAAACTACACGTTATTTTGTACCGTAATAGAACTATAACATGACCATATATTAATTAAAACGTTTTGTTTTATTACGAGTTTTTTATTTAACATTGTAACCTAATGTACAGAATCAGTAAATAGTTGATTTTGAACAAATGTAAAAACAAATGACAATGCACTTGCTTGTAATATCGCCCTTATAACATTATCATGTCAATTGTCATGTTCAATTGTTAATTATCGGGAAACGTTATTTGATTTTCTCAGTTTTGTTTCAAAACATAATTATGATAGTAAATCTTAAAGACAAAAATAACACAGTCTATCATTACATGTGCAACATACACACCTAATTGTAACACACGTTAACAAAATCATTATCAGTAATAAATCAAAGCTGTTCCTCTAAAAATCAATCATCGTAAGTAATCGGAACCCAACTCCGGACTTATCTCTCATCTACTTAAGCCCTAAAACGTCTCTACGGAGCCAATCCACGTTTGGACAGCATCCCTCGTCACATGATTTTGAAAAGGGAAAAGCCAAAGAATTAGGCTCGAGTGATTCGAAAAGCATTAAGAGTTAGTAAATCAGACGTTCACCTGTTGGCTCCTGGCCTATACCGACGTATAAATCAATCATTCAATGAACTAGAACGATTTGTCAAGACCGCCTTTGACTAATGACTTGTATGTGTTTTCTTCGAATGTTTGGGGTCGCACTCAAACTCTTCAGTAACCTATAGATCATACACTTGTATGATAACATTGCTTTTGTATTGATTTATAAGACAACGTAACGATTCTTTTGTTTTTAGTGCGGACAGGTGTTGGATTGAAAGTTTTTATAATGGGCACTAGGTTAGGTGAGGTTAAACAACAAATTTCACATTTTAAACGACAAAGGCGTGTGTGTTTTAATTAGATAATAATGACGCATATATCCAAACGTCTCACTGTAGCTACTGTAAATAAAAATATACTTTATAATACCCCAAAATGTCCTTAGGTATTATAGGCTTAAACATAACAAAGTAGAATATGTAATAACTAATTCATACGACCGTTCTCACATTAGACATTAGACTTAGAAATACATAACAAAATAAACTCACAACCATTCCCTTTGTCCTTTTCAAAGGACACTTTTGTTTCGTAAACAAACCTCGATTATCCGCAGATTTAGTATAAAAATGATAAGTAAATAACAATATTTTAGGCAAACAACTTATGTATCCCGGAGCCAACATTGTAAGCGCCCGCGGGCCCTCTTTTGTGAGTCGTGGTACATCTTACAGTCCGTTACATAGCCGGCAGACCATCTGTTATTTTTGCCCGTTACATATTTTAATGCTCCCGAAGGAAGTATACCTCCCCTTTAACCGTTTCCAACCCATTGGACGACTTAAATGAAACATTTAAATGCAATCTTAGCTGTGATAACTTGTGATAAGTTTTTACAGATTTTGCGTCTCGTCGGTCGGTGACGTGGTTTTCATTTTTATTGGTGTTTAAGTGGGATATTGATAATGTATAACAATTAAAATCTATTTAAACACCATCTAAATGGTGTTGTGTGAATGTTGAGGAATATTTATTTATTAAAATAACAAATAGCTTTACTTAATTAAGATGTGATCTCAGCCTACCCCCAAGGGAAAGAGGCGTGGCATTTATGTATTAGTTACCATGAAAATAAATAGCCATCTAGTCTCAAACTAAGCAGAGCTTGAATTATGCGTACTAGACTATGCCTTAAAACAAATACATAACATTGATTTTTGGTCACTAATAACTAAAATTAAAAGTATTTTTTTAAGTTATCTACTAGATTAACACAGATATGATGGAAGATAACTATTTCTAAGAACTTATTAACAATTTTAAATTGGGAAAATGAATGCGAATAATAAGCCAACCACTTCATTTAAAACAATATAACCTTCCTCTTAAAACAATATATCTATAAAAAACAGCAACTGTAGTAGGAAAGATCCAACATACATCTGAACAGTCAGATGCGGAAAGCGACTTTATTTCACACCATGTATTGATAACAAAACATTAGGAGAACTACAACAACCAATTCACACTAAGCGATTCGAATAAACTTATTTACAGCTAAGAGCTAAGTAAAGTCTAACAAGACATCAGCTAGGCACAAACATCTTGTCCCCGAGTCTCCTTAAACAGTGAATAAGAAATTTCCACAATGGATGCTACGATACTGAATATTCCATTCAAATAGCAGTACATTTGTCTCAAAAGCTTTCCGACTGTGTCATAAGAAATGCATAAGGTCACAGGATATACGCGTAACAATTCAGTGATCTTAAAGAGGGATATGAAAAGGTAAATTTACGAATTGAATCTCATTGTTTTATGAATTGGATTAGCTTTTGTCTTTCTTTGTTTGGTTCCTTATTCATATTTGTCTACTTAAATTAAATATTAACGTAATTAGAACGTGCTGTAGGTAGTGAAAGGATACTTCAATACGGATAAAACAAAGTCGCTTCCCGCGTCTGTCTTTTCCTATGTATGCTTAATTGCTTACATTTTTAAAACTTTGCACGGATTTTAATGCGTTTTTTTTTAATAGAAAAATGTTTCAAGATTCAAATGTTTATTTGTATTATACCTATAGCTATAACTATAAAGATCTAAGCATACAGCTTAGAGCTTTAAAACTACGCGTGTGCCGCGTTTTTTAGAGTAGATAGAATGTTTCAAGATGAAGGTTTATATGTTAAATATGTTACTCATTATTGCACCCGTGCAAAGCAGCGGCGGATCGATAGTATCTTCTAAAACTTTTCTCCGTCAAATTGCTCATAAGTCAATTGTTTTCAAGTAGATTGATAGTTGGCAATAGTATAAATTTTACAATTTAGTCTAAATATTAAGTATACCAAAAAGCTTAGAACTTGCATTCGCAGTTAAATGTATGCTCAAAGAAAACCTTGGTTAGAAAATAAAATAGTATAATTTACTTAAAAAGTAATAAAACGGACATAATTACGTCGTAACTAGAACTCTAACTAAATTGAATATTTAAAAAGCGTAGTCTACTTCGTTTGCTTTTAAATACGGTTCTTAAACAATTTTCATGAAAGTAAGTTGACATTTTGTTCAGTTGCTTTGTGTTTTTTATTACTTCATTTCGACGAGGTCACTCGATTATAATGAAGTAAGACAGAAAGACAAAACGATTCTCTTTAAAAAAAAAAACAATTATCTACAATTTAAAAGCAATTTACCCTGATTTTATTTCTTTAAAAACCACAGAAAGGTATGACTTTTAAGAAAATCCATGTTATATGCAACCAATTACGTTACAAACACGAGTTTTCCACGGAAAACCTTCAAATAACTATTAACTATACAAAAGTGGCAACAGCGCCATCTGTGCATTTTAATTCGTACTAACACAATGAGTAGTGAGCATCGCATGTCGCTACCTAGATACAAACCATCTGTTTCTTGACAGCGACACTAGCGCCGCGGCATTTCACAGAACTAAAAGTAAACCAAACTTTGTAAGCTTCGGAGTTCGAAAGTTGTTTGTGAAAACTTACGTGGAAGTTAACTTTTGCTGCTCTTACCTGAAAACAAAGCGAAATAAATAATTAAAATGGGTTTGTGGAGAGAAATTTGTTCAGTTTGCGTTGATTCCGGTGCAACGGGAAAAATAAGTGACGTTTCACGTTAGTGTGGCGAAAGGTTTGTAGGTTCATCGTAATTAATATTCTAGTCAACATTCGTTCGTCCGGTCGCGTCATCCCTATCAAATATTTACTCTCGGCTTTTATTTCACATGCAACGAATCGACGATGCGTCATAATTCGCATACAACGTATTGCGGTCCCATATACGAATTTTCGCACTTCTAAAGTCTTGTGTGAGCCTTCGTATTGAGGTCATTGTCACTTCTGATACATGTGACTAAATATACAAATATATTTTATGGTGAAAAGATAAACATCTATAAACCTGTCATATCGTTTTATTTAAACCCCAGTAGGATTTTGATCCTTTACTAGCATTACATGGAACAAAGGTTTCTTGAAACAACTTCTCCTTTTTTAGTAAGAGACTGTCTTTTACGTAGTCATATTTTCATTGAAGGCAAATATAACACGTAATGATTGAAAGGAAAATCCGTATAGGTACGTAGGTATTTACCGAGGTCATTAACCTTTAATTTACAAATGTAAACTTATGAATAACTTTCCGATTTGCGAAGAGAAACGATTGACTTCACAGAGACGTGCTAAATAACTAAGTAGTAAAATCTACCTAAAAAATACCAATACCTCATTACATAGAATAAAACGAAATCGCTTCCCACATCTGTCTATCTCTATGTATGCTTAGATCTTTTAAAGTATGCAATGGATAATATTGAATAATTAAAATTATTAATGAATAATATTGGATAGGTGAGTATTTTTTCTTTTGTCTCGCAAACAAAATTGTCCAAGGTATAGCCAATGAAAATTACGTGACGTCACTTTTTCGTACATTTTTTTTGAATGTGTTACGTCACAAGCCTCCTCTCCAAAATTTCAAAGCTGCATAACTTTGATATTTAATAAACGAAAACATACGCATCGAATATTTTTTTAATTACCTTTTCGTAGATCGCTAGCTTAAGTATAAAATTAAATACAAATACTTAATATTAAACTAAATAAAGCTTGTATTAATGTTTATTCAAATATTTGCTGAGTTATGTTGTTGACATGGCCCGTTATGGACACACATTTAAGATGTATTACATACCATTGCATTCATCATTATTCCCCTACCCTTATCTCAATTGGGGTCGCCGGTTTTTACTTTAAAATATTTCAATATGTAATACGTAGTCTTATTTCTAATTCTTGTAACCGGTCATCAGGTTCATGTGACAATTCCTTTTCTCTTGACTAAGGTCGGCTAGTCATAATAAAGGCGTCATATCATACTATACCATAACATAAGTGCAGACACAATACTACTATTATGAGGATATTCGATTGAATAATGAGGAAGCACGTGGATAGACATAAACAATTGATACATTATCAGACAGCCACGTCTTAAGGTGGTATTATAGTCATAACCACAGTCATAACGGTGCTTCAGTCTATGCAATATATTTTGAAGAACTAGATATTGAAAATTTTCAAGGAATTCGTATCATTCTGCGTCGAAATGTTATTTGAGGCGTAAGGGTG
The DNA here is from genome assembly GCA_941860345.1 of Chrysodeixis includens. Lineage (NCBI taxonomy): Eukaryota > Metazoa > Arthropoda > Insecta > Lepidoptera > Noctuidae > Chrysodeixis > Chrysodeixis includens. Next base: position 372,904 of record CALNXA010000002.1, read on the forward strand.
GCGTGGTGGTCTTGCGGTCGAATGGATTTGTATGCACGAGGTGCAGGTTCGATCCCAGCGCAGGCATATAGGTACCTACTAACAAGACTTTTTTAAGTTGTATGTACTTTCTTAATTATTCTAAGACACTACTGACAAACTGAGAAGGAAACCATCGTAAGGAAGTCTAGATTCCAAATATTGGAATCTGAAAGTGCCAACCCGCAGTGAGCTAGCGTTGTGATCAATGCTCAAACCTTCCCAGAATGGGGAGAGGCCTGTGCCCAGCAACGCTTTACTGAATTTTATTTAATGTTACATAAAAAGTCAACGTTTATTTTATAACGTAAAACTACTTTCTATAGAAAGCTAATCTTAGTTTAAAAGACCTTTTTAGGGTTTCAAAGCATTGAAAGGATTGAGAATTTGTTTTGTAACATTCTTTATTTAGAATTCAGCTTTGATCCAGTCTCAAACGATTAGGAAACCTATTTTGATAAAATTCTTTGAGAGAAATTCCCTTTTTATTACGAGTTTAGAATGAATAGTATATTGGGTAACAGATTAAAAAGCGTCTTATTGGTCAGTGCGATAACTGCGCTGTGTGTGCTGGGTGCGATCTCTGCAGGGACAAACATTTGTAATTTTGTAGTGTCACATTCACAAAATGTTTGGCACAGTGGGAATCGAATTGAAATACTTAAATAACACTAAGTCACATTCTCCATGTGCTGTTGGAAGAAACATTTGTGTAATCGACGCATGTTGGTCGCAAGTCTGTGTACTAAGTGTGGGCAGTGTAATTTTGCAAATGCAGCATATAAATAGGCTTTGCATAACAATTGATGAAGGCTTTTCAGTTTTAGTTTCAAATTCCTACAAAAATCTATTAAGACCTTTAATTACATTAAAAAAAGAGATGTTTGGTATATTGTTAAGTATGCGATGTAAGTGACGTCGCATACTATACAATATAACCGCTCTTTTCGTACATTCTGTGTCTCAGACATCTCAGAATGAACTGTACATTTTACGACAGACGTCAGTTTATGGTCATATACAATGCAGCCGACCACAGGCTAGACGTTTACCGTTTGTGGCTATGAATAGACC